>CM058238.1:74657752-75233725 GCA_030180135.1 Orychophragmus violaceus | reverse complement strand
AACTCACGACTATCCGATATAACGGTTTTCAGCGTATTGAAAAACCACACCCAACTTTCATCCTTTTCACCATCAACTATAGCAAAAGCAATGGGATAGTGGTGATGATTCGGATCCTGCGTTGTGGCGAAAATTAGAACACCTCCATATACATTCTTAATGAAAGTTGCATCAACAATGAGCACTTTCTTCATGGCTACAAACCCTTCGATGGAAGCCCCCAAAGCCACAAATAGATACATGAACCTGTTTTGTTCATCCAAAACCAAATCGGTTTTTGTTCCATGATTCACCTTCTCCAACATATGCAAATAAGAATGCAACATCTTGAAACCATAAACTGGATTACCACGGATATCGGAAACAGCTAGATTTTTCCCTCTAAAAGCTGTAAAGTACGACACTTTCACACCGCCTCTTCTTTGGACAAGCTTGACAATAGTTTTAGGACATGGAGTATCGAAGTTACCGGGATAGTCTTCGTTTAAGATGCTTGCAACTAACCGTGGTGTACCTTTCCTCTTGTTGCTTATACCACTTGTGCTTGTCCGAGAGCATGAATGCATCTTCGTGTATGTTCTAACCAATAAATTGGTTGAATTCGTAACCTTTGCAGCTCTCAACTGCCACTTACAACCTTGCTTTGCTTCACGGCATTTCACCACATATCGATTCTTATCTGAATTGGCTAGTAAATTCCCAAAACAATTCTCATTTGCGGCTCTATCAACCAAATACTTTACATCTTCTTTACATTTAAATTCTTGACCTATTTCCAAATCCAAGCCATCTTCCCATTCATCTAAACGCTTTGTCTCTTCCACAACCCGAGGAAGCTCAACTAATTCAACCGTATCAAATTCATGCATATTATCATGTTGTACAATATCACCATCTCCAATATAAACATTCTCCAACGGCTTAGTCGGCTCATGAGGTTGTTCTGATGATTCCTCGCCAGTAATATGAGTAGTGTCACCATCATTAATTACACCAAGATTATCCCGGGCACTAGAAATAAGATCACCATAACTCCCACCATCTCGTTTTCCCCTCTATACTCTTGAAAGTTGCTCGGTGATCGGAGATATTTCTAAATCTGTGAAAACCTCTACATGCAAAACACTTCTTCGTTGCTCTTTATCCACAAAGGTTAGATACACATAAAAATCCTCGTCATCAAAAATATATGACTGCCTTTGAGGTTTCACTACCAATGGAATATAACTCAAATTCAGCCTCTTTGTAGAATCATCTATTGAAATCTTTCTGCGTATCTTATCCACTAACAACGAATACGTTATCTCCTCCATAGATGATGTGTTAAACGATATACCATACAACCGAGCTTCTCTTGGAATCCATTCATAGTCATCTCCGGTCTTTGAATAATGTCCTTCAAAATCAAAATGTATATTTGTGAAAGGAGAACCCATCCTTTTCTGAAAATGACATAAAAATATGCATTAGCACTCATATTTTCAATAGCAATACCAATTTCTACCAGTTCTACCATAGTAGTTTTACCAACTAGTTCTACCATAGTAGTTTTACCAAGTTGTACCAGTGCTACCATAGTAGTTTTACCAAGTTGTACCAGTTCTTATGATTCTATTATTACCAAGTTTTACTAAGTTGAGCAACATTTTCTTCAAACCCAAAATCGCCAAAAATGATAACAGCAATACGATTCAGTATGATTGAATCATTAATTTCAATTTATTATCGATTCAATTGTCTAATTCACCAAGAAAACATCGTTACCAACCCAATGTTTGATACTTACCAACCCCGAAATTAAAATCGAGCTTCAGCCCCAATTCAAGCTCAATTTTTGATATTAAAACGAGAATAAAATGGAAAAAGAGAGAAGCGACGACAAGAAAGGGAAAGAGTTAACCTGGGTTGACCGGAATCCGAATAGAAGTGGCTGGGATGGTTGAATTGTGAGAGATGAGAGGAAATCGCCGGAAATCGGTTTCAGAATCGGGTTTTGCAGGTTTTGGATTTTGAACAGGAGAGAGAGAGGGTCGTATGGGGGGGAGGAGAGAGAAGCTTCTATCTTATTGGTTGATTAATTGATTTATTTTAGAATTTTTATTGGTTCTTTAAGAGTAGAATGGGAATTACATTAAAAGGGGAAGAGTGAGGAGTATGGTAGATTAGGCAAGAGTAGGCGAGAATTTGACTTTGAGTCAAAGAGCACCTCAGAATTTTATCCCAAAGATGAGTCACATAGAAGAACAGAGCAATCGGCGAATTCAAAACCTCAACAAACAGAGATCGATCATCGAGATACAGACAACCAGATTTTCAGAAGCTTAGATGAGATTTACGGATTATTCTACTTGAAACTAAGGATCCTCTCCTTGATTTCTCTCTTCACTAGCCCCTTTACCACATCACCTGATCGAAATCAATTTTTGTTGATCCTGCCATTTCTCTCCAACCAAATCCAGTAAATAACAGTCTGGCCCATCTTCCGAGGCAGCCGTCTCCAACCAGAATGAAGCTCTGCTGCCGTTTCTCCTCCATCAAGACTTCCACCTAAGCAGATCCGTCTCCACAGTTGCTCCCGTAGACCCGTTCTCGTCCGCTTCCACCGGTTCAATTTCGCCAGCGAGTTTGTGCTTCGACTTCCACGGTGTCTTCATGGCGGAGCTTCTTCTCCGGAGACCTATCTCTTCTGCTCCGGTCGTTGCTGTGTTCATGTTGCGTCTTCAAAGACGGTTAATCTCGTTACCCTCTTCTCATCGGCTTGATCCACCAGATCCTCCACCTCCTCCGGATCCACCAGACTCGTACCCTCCTTCCCAACCACCTCTACTCTCCACGTGCTCCATCTTATCGCCTTTCTTCTCCACGGGTCAGATCTGTCATGCCTCTTGTGGAGTTGTTAACTCTGCCACTTTCCCCATTTCCACATCCTCTTCCGTAAACCTCCTGCCAACGGCTGATGCTACTGTTTTCAAGGTGGATTTTCTCAATTTTAATCTCAGTCGCCGGAAAGGTTTGCTTTGACGACATTCTCACCACCATCGCGAGTTTTTCATCCTCTGCTGGTTTTGGGTATGGGCCTGCATCTTGGTCTTGGATATGGGCCTCATTCCATGTGACTTTTGACCCTTTGCTCATCCATATTGATAGGTCTGTAAAGTTTTAATCTATTCTACTGCAAGTGCACAGTCAATGAAATTATAGTATGTAGGGAATCGAATCCACAAGGATTCTAGGCAACGATAGATTATAAGAACAGTCAAGTTAAACTAGGAGAAAGTTGTGAGAAACTAAAAGCAAAGAAGAAAAGTAAATCAGGTTGCAAGATTGGTTTGAAAGCAATTAACTAAAAGCGCTAAGTCTAGGGAGTTCTCAGGAAATCAGACAAGCAGATCAGATAGTCAGTCAGGATCAAATTAAGTACGGTTCTAGAACTCAAACACGGATATAGAACTAACCAATTTTTGTTGTGAGAATTCTCTAAGTCTAATAGCAGAAATCCAAATTTCTTTGTCCTAACAGATTAAACTAGCCTTAAGTTCAGGTTCGATATGTTCACAATTCAATTAAACCAAATTTTTTTTGCGAGTAATTCAATTGCTCAACCTAAATAGTTCAGATTCTAAACCACACTTTCATGTCAATTAAACAACCTAGGATCTAGATTCTAAGTGATCAAGTTAGAAACTAGTATTAAGCACAATTTAGATTGAAGAACAATTATGATATGAATCCTTAACTGATATAAATAAATCTAGCAAGTCATGAAATCCCTATGAGAATCCCTAAACCTAACTATGAATCTACTCAGACATAGATAATGAAAACATAATCAATGAATTAATAGATTGCATAAATAAAGAGTAAAGATAAAAGGGGTTCGAAATCTTCTCCAAAAGCAGGAAGCAGTACAGGATTAGATCAGCCCCAAAAGCTCTAAAATCTCTATTCTCAAAAGTATCAAAGCGTAAGTAAAGCGTCTGTCAAAGCGTATCTAAAAACTGATGTAAAAACCTAATTATATAAGCTAATCACGTCTTGGGGCTTCTTTGTAATTATCAGGAACTTCTGGGCAAAACTGTGAATTCTGCATTCTTCATTAAACCGCCGAGGAAGGCCCATCTCGCTCGTGTGTCGATCGATGCACAATGTGTGTCGATCGATGCAGATCTCTGTTTTGGACAGTGAACTCTATCTCTCGGGTCAAAACACCAAAATGCTCCAAAAAGCTCCAAAAAGCTCCATAAACTCCAATTCTACTCCAAACGTGGATATATCTAATAATACCTGTAAAAGACTCTAAAGAAACACTAAAAGACTCTAAAACATACTTATATCATGGTCTAAAACCGGTAAAAACCATGAAATATCACCTATAAAGATTCCAACTGCAACTATTATCTTTCCAGCATCTCAATTCCTCAATACGTACAAAGGTTTGAGTTTGTTGATTAATGATTTGGAATTGACCGTGAGTAGGAATTGTAGTTGGCTAGTTAGGAATAGGCTGATTATGGAATTGTTGTGTTTGCACTTCAGTGACATCCATACCGCAGAATACGGCTCTCTTACCGCAATATGCGGCTCTTTTACATCAGTATGCAGATCTCTTACTGCAGTATGCGGCTCTCTTACCGTAGTATGCGGGTTTTGGACTAGTTTCGTTTCATTGTTTTGTACGACGATTCTGGTTTCTTCCTTTAAGTGGCAGTTGGATGAGTTTCTTATCATTTGGCCTTCTTCGATGGATTTAGTTCTTTGGGTATTTGGTGCTCTTTAGTCTCCCTTGTTGAGCCGTTTATTATCATCCCAAGTTTCCCTCTTATTTGGAGTGGCGTGGATGCACAAGACTCGTCGGTATTGCAAGGATCTTCCTCCTGACTAGTTGTCTCCTCTGCTGTTGTTGCAGAGCCTGTAACCCTTTGGGTTATGTTGAATACATTTTATCAAGAAGTTTTTGCGATCGTTTCTCTTGACCGATCTTCTATGGGTTTCTTTAATGATGTATCTCTTAACTATCTTCCTTTGACCATATATTGGTTTGCTTTAGTGCACTTGTTGATTTATGATGTAGTCATTCCTTTGTGTTTGGATATACTTGATCTTCCTTCTATGGAGTTTGAGTTTTAAGATTAATGAAATTTGGTTTGATCAAAAAAAAAAAAAACAGCCTGCCGGGCAAGTAATAGTAGTCGCTTCCAGTATTTATCTCTAACCAGAATAAGCAGCTGATTAATTGTTCCCTGCCACGATCTAATAGGGGCGATGTTGAAACCATCAGCTAAACTTGACCACAGTGACCAAGCGTATGCACACTCAAACAAGAGGTGGTCACGAGATTCCGAACTGGCGTTGCAAAGGATACAAGCATAATCTATTCTAAGCCCCCAGGTAATAAGGCGATCTCGCGTCGGGCAATGGTTTTGAGCGAATAACCAAGCTAGGAAGGTATGTTTTGGAATTCCTCCCGATATCCATATCAGTTTAGACCATGTAACAGATGCAATATCACTCCTAAGAACAGCATATACTTCACCCGTAGCATATTTTTTACTTGTTTCCCCTCAATAATCCATTCATACCAATCCTCATTCCCCGTAAGAGTTATTGTTGTTAGATGAGCATAAAGACTTACTTGTTTGTCTGAGCGTGCAGGTGGGACTATCCAAACATCATCCTGATTAAAGCTTGAAAATACAGCATTCTCTGACACACCTAGTCTTGTGCTTCTGCCTTCTAAGAGATAGTCCTGCAATGATCCGAAAGGAGTCCAACTGTTTGTCCAGAAACGTGTTGACTTCCCATTATCCACACGAAGCTTTCTCCAGGTATAAGCGACATGTCTAAGCTTCAATAACTTTCTCACTAGCCAAGAATGATTGGAACTTGGTTTGGTAGTCCATAAATTGTTAACACAACCATTTAAGATTTCTGTTATGAACCATCCTACCCATATAGATCCTGCCTGAAAGAAAAGTAGCCAAATTAGCTTAAGGGTGCATGCTTTGTTCCAAGTAAACAGATCCTTAATGCCCAAACCGCCTTGTTGCTTTGTCTTAGTTACTATGTCCCAAAAAACTATTGCAGTGTAATGACTTTTAATGTCATCTTTCCTCTGGAAGACTCCACACAGCTTGTTGATACGACAAATGCACTCTTTTGGGAGCACAAATGTTGAACACCAAAAGGTGCTTATTCCTGCTATCACCGTTTTAATAAGAAGCAAGTGATAGGTCAAGAATTATCCCTATTCTAACTGCAAGTGCACAGTGATGCAGATGTAGTACTTAGGGTATCGAATCCACAAGGACTCCGGTCACACAATAGATTATGAGTAATTCGGATTAAGCTAGGCGAAGCAAATTTGTAAAGTAGTAAACAAAATAGCAAGTAAACAAATAAAGAGAGGTGGATGTAAGCAATCAAATGAAGGAGTCAGGTTTCAGGAATTTCTCAGGATATCAGGAAATCAGATCACCAAACAATCATGATTCAATCTATGGTAGTTCTTGAACTAGAATCACGGAAGTAAAACTAACCAGCTTTCGCTGCGATAGCTATCTATATCTAACAACCTAGCAGACCAACTTTCGTTGTGAATCCTAGAGTTCTAGACATGCATTAATTTCAAGTTCGTTTGTTCACAACTTTTCTAAACCAAATATCTTTGCGAATAGATAAGTTGCTCACCTAAATCAGATCTAGTTAATTAACCAACCGTCGTTGCGTAAATCAACCTATTATCAGTAATCTAAATGGCCAGTTCAGATTAAGCATTGAGAACAGATTAGATGAAGAACTAGATGATGAATCTAAATTAATTAGTTAATCTAACATTCCTTCAAATCCCTAATGAGAATCCCTAACCTAACAAGAGATCTACTCAGACATAGCAGTCATAACAGAAAACATAGTCAAAATAGATATCGTAAAATAATCAAAGGATTAAGAACAGGGGTTCGAAATCAAGTCTCTTTCGAGAACAAAACTAGCCCCTAAAACTCTTTTTGAAAACAAAACCAGCCCCTAGCAAGTCATGAAATCCCTATGAGAATCCCTAAACCTAACTATGAATCTACTCACACATAGATAATGAAAACATAATCAATGAATTAATAGATTGCATAAATAAAGAGTAAAGATAAAAGGGGTTCGAAATCTTCTCCAAAAGCAGGAAGCAGTACATGATTAGATCAGCCCCAAAAGCTCTAAAATCTCTATTCTCAAAAGTATCAAAGCGTAAGTAAAGCGTCTGTCAAAGCGTATCTAAAAACTGATGTAAAAATCTAATTATATAAGCTAATCACGTCTTGGGGCTTCTTTGTAATTATCAGGAACTTCTGGGCAAAACTGTGAATTCTGCATTCTTCATTAAACCTCCGAGGAAGGCCCATCTCGCTCGTGTGTCGATCGATGCACAATGTGTGTCGATCAATGCAGATCTCTGTTTTGGACAGTGAACTCTATCTCTCGGGTCAAAACACCAAAATGCTCCAAAAAGCTCCAAAAAGCTCCAAAAAGCTCCATAAACTCCAATTCTGCTCCAAACGTGCATATATCTAATAATACCTGTAAAAGACTCTAAAGAAACACTAAAAGACTCTAAAACATACTTATATCATGGTCTAAAACCGGTAAAAACCATGATATATCACCTATAAAGATTCCAACTGCAGCTATTATCTTTCCAGCATCTCAATTCCTCAATACGTACAAAGGTTTGAGTTTGTTGATTAATGATTTGGAATTGACCGTGAGTAGGAATTGTAGTTGGCTAGTTAGGAATAGGCTGATTATGGAATTGTTGTGTTTGCGCTTCAGTGACATCCATACCGCAGAATACGGCTCTCTTACCGCAATATGCGGCTCTTTTACATCAGTATGCGGATCTCTTACTGCAGTATGCGGCTCTCTTACCGCAGTATGCAGGTTTTGGACTAGTTTCGTTTCGTTGTTTTGTACGACGATTCTGGTTTCTTCCTTTAAGTGGCAGTTGGAAGAGTTTCTTATCATTTGGCCTTCTTCGATGGATTTAGTTCTTTGGGTATTTGGTGCTCTTTAGTCTCCCTTGTGGAGCCGTTTATTATCATCCCAAGTTTCCCTCTTATTTGGAGTGGCGTGGATGCACAAGACTCGTCGGTATTGCAAGGATCTTCCTCCTGACTAGTTTTCTCCTCTGTTGTTGTTGCAGAGCCTGTAACCCTTTGGGTTATGTTGAATACATTTTATCAAGAAGTTTTTGCGATCGTTTCTCTTGACCGATCTTCTATGGGTTTATTTGATGATGTATCTCTTAACTATCTTCCTTTGACCATATATTGGTTTGCTTTAGTGCACTTGTTGATTTATGATGTAGTCATTCCTTTGTGTTTTGATATACTTTCTCTTCCTTCTATGGAGTTTGAGTTATAAGATTAATGAAATTTGGTTTGATCAAAAAAAAAAAAACAGCCTGCCAGGCAAGTAATAGTAGTCGCTTCCAGTATTTATCTCTAGCCAGAATAAGCAGCTGATTAATTGTTCCCTGCCACGATCTAATAGGGGCGATGTTGAAACCATCAGCTAAACTTGACCACAGTGACCAAGCGTATGCACACTCAAACAAGAGGTGGTCACGAGATTCCGAACTGGCGTTGCAAAGGATACAAGCAGAATCTATTCTAAGCCCCCATGTAATAAGGCGATCTCGCGTCGGGCAATGGTTTTGAACGAATAACCAAGCTAGGAAGGTATGTTTTGGAATTCCTCCCGATATCCATATCAGTTTAGACCATGTAACATATGCAATATCACTCCTAAGAACAGCATATACTTCACCGGTAGCATATGTTTTACTTGTTTCCCCTCAATAATCCATTCATACCAATCCTCATTCCCCGTAAGAGTTATTGTTGTTAGATGGGCATAAAGACTTACTTGTTTGTCTGAGCGTGCAGGTGGGACTATCCAAACACCATCCTGATTAAAGCTTGACAATACAACATTCTCTGACACACCTAGTCTTGTGCTTCTGCCTTCTAAGAGATAGTCCTGCAATGATCCGAAAGGAGTCCAACTGTTTGTCCAGAAACGTGTTGACTTCCCATTATCCACACGAAGCTTTCTCCAGGTATAAGCGACATGTCTAAGCTTCAATAACTTTCTCACTAGCCAAGAATGATTGGAACTTGGTTTGGTAGTCCATAAATTGTTAACACAACCATTTAAGATTTCTGTTCTGAACCATCCTACCCATATAGATCCTGCCTGAAAGAAAAGTAGCCAAATTAGCTAGCTTAAGGGTGCATGCTTTGTTCCAAGTAAACAGATCCTTAATGCCCAAACCGCCTTGTTGCTTTGTCTTAGTTACTATGTCCCAAAAAACTATTGCAGTGTAATGACTTTCAATGTCATCTTTCCTCTGGAAGACTCCACACAGCTTGTTGATACGACAAATGCACTCTTTTGGGAGCACAAATGTTGAACACCAAAAGGTGCTTATTCCTGCTATCACCGTTTTAATAAGAAGCAAGTGATAGGTCAAGAATTATCCCTATTCTAACTGCAAGTGCACAGTGATGCAGATGTAGTACTTAGGGTATCGAATCCACAAGGACTCCGGTCACACGATAGATTATGAGTAATTTGGATTAAGTTAGGCGAAGCAAATTTGTAAAGTAGTAAACAAAATAGCAAGTAAACAAATAAAGCGAGGTGGATGTAAGCAATAAATGAAGGCGTCAGGTTTCGGGAATTTCTCAGGATATCAGGAAATCAGATCACCAAACAATCATGATTCAATCTATGGGAGTTCTTGAACTAGAATCACAGAAGTAAAACTAACCAGCTTTCGCTGCGATAGCTATCTATATCTAACAACCTAGCAGACCAACTTTCGTTGCGAATCCTAGAGTTCTAGACATGCATTAATTTCAAGTTCGTTTGTTCCCAACTTTTCTAAACCAAATATCTTTGCGAATAGATAAGTTGCTCACCTAAATCAGATCTAGTTAATTAACCAACCGTCGTTGTGTAAATCAACCTATTATCAGTAATCTAAATGGCCAGTTCAGATTAAGCATTGAGAACAGATTATATGAAGAACTAGATGATGAATCTAAATTAATTAGTTAATCTAACATTCCTTCAAATCCCTAATGAGAATCCCTAACCTAACAAGAGATCTACTCAGACATAGCAATCATAACAGAAAACATAGTCAAAATAGATATCGTAAAATAATCAAATGAATAAGAACAAGGGTTCGAAATCAAGTCTCTTTCGAGAACAAAACCAGCCCCTAAAACTCTCTTTGAAAATAGAATAATGTCTAGCCTAAACAATGGCTTAAAAACCCTAATATAATGGTCTAAAGTCGGCTGGGGCTTCTTTGTAATTATGAGAAACATCTGGGCAAAGTTGCAATTTCTATATTCTTCTCATTAAACGCCTAGAATTTGTCTGCGTCGACCTTGTGTCGATCGATGCACCTTCTGTGTCGATCGACACAGGTCTGAGAATTCGACAGTGAAGTCCATCTCTCGGGTCAATACTCTAAAATGCTCCAGAATGCACCATAATGTCCAATTCCGCTCCAAACATACATTGACCTGTAAACATACTAAAAAGACTCCAAAACATAATAAAAAACTCGATAAATAAGACATATACCATGGTTAAAAACCCTAAAATCCATGGTATATCAGCAAGCGACCCGCAAAGGATAGGCTCTTGACACTCCATGAGGTAAATCTGATTTTAACCGAGCCCTCAGTGAAAATCAGAAGATCGTCAGCAAAGCAAAGGTGAGTCAGCTTGGATCTTTTGCACTTGTGATGGTATTTGAAACTCCCTTCTTCAGCAGCCTTGTTTAGCATTAGGGACAAATTATTCATCACAATGACGAAACGGTAAGGAGATAAAGGATCTCCTTGCCTTAATCCGCGTCTTCCCTTGAAATATCCTTGTACCGTGCCATTGTACCCTATAGTGTAGTTAGTTGTACAGATACACGCCTTAAGCCATTTTAGAAACTGATCTGGAATTGATAGTCCTTCTAAGCAATTGAATAAGAACTCCCAAGAAAGTGTCAAAAGCCTTTGCGATATCAACCTTAATTGTCACACGTTTTGGTCCTTGGTCTTGTAATATCCATTAACTATCTCTCCTGCCAGAATTGTATTCACTATGATTAACCTGTTTTACAAATGCAGTCTGATTTGGGAGTATAAACGACGGCGGTTGACTAGCAGCCTCGAAACAACCTTGTAGACAGTGTTAAGACAAGAAATGGAATGATAGTCAGTGATTGCTGAGGAGCCTGGTCTTTTAGGCACTAAGGCAATGATGGCGGAGTTTGCAACTTGCGGCAGAAAAGAGGAGAAGAAGAAATGCTGAATTGCTGTAGATACCTCGTCACCTAGAATATCCCATGCAGAATTGTAAAACCATGAGGAGTAGAGACAGTTGAATCTTTATGGAGTGCAATATAACACTTTACCTCCATGTCAGTAGAAGTTCCTGTGGTTACAAAGAACAAACAAAGAAGCAAACCTCTAAATGGCCTAATATTAGCTTTCACTTGTGACTTGCGTCCAAAAATTTGTTTCCGCTAGAAGTGCTCCAGCAAAGAAAAGCACCAAGCTTCAGAGTAAAAATTTCAGTTAGGACATTAGAGTGAGGATTGATGATTGAAGAGAAGTTTAAAATGCAACCGTCTCGTTGAAACCAAGCTTTTGAGTGAGAAGTGAAGTCCCAACAACTGTGAGAAGGCAAAGGGCCACAAAAGCTTCCGAGCTTCCGAGCTTCTGTTTTCTGCAACAACCTAATATTTTTTTGGGCTTAGTGTTAATCAATGCACCAAATAAATCATTGTCCTCTATTTACTCACTATCAAAAAGGTTTTGTCAGGTAATAAGACACCAAAAAAGTTACCTCGAAAATTCTATGGAGCAAGAACTTTCCTCCAAGGAAGAGAATGCCCAACCCACAAAGATCCTTTGCACTTTCTTTTGCAAGCATCAGCAAGATACTTTCCCCAATAAGATTCTTGACAAGTTACGGAGATTAAGATATTAAGGTGCCATGGTCTAAGCTAACACTGATAGAAGTTTAAAGCAACTTTTATTACTTCATCTACACAAAACATATGATCCACAAAAGTCAAAAAGGCTAAGTACCTGGCTCTCCAACACCGGAAGAACATATAGTAACAGTACAACAACTATATCCTAAAAGCAACACAAGGAGTAGAGTAGTAAGCGAAAGTCTTTGTCGTGTTTAGGTGTTTGCACAAGATTTTTGTACAAGTGAAAGTCTCTCCCATATCCACAGTTTTATAACATATTTAATATCGGATTATAAAGTCATTAAACAGAAGATAGAAGCTATACTGGATAACCAGAACCTGTAGAAGAAGAATCCCGAGGGTTGCTGAGCCAAATCTTGTAGGTAGCTCACCCTTCTCTGCAAGAAGTTGTAACATTTTTCGAATGGAATAAGGGAAAGAAGGAAGAATTATCTTATTATGTCTATTATGTTGTATAAATCAAAACAGAAGTAGCATCTGATTGTACAAACGTTTTTTTGAATTGAATAGTTTAACATTCATTAAAAAAAAAGCTGTAACATTTTGACGTTTTCAATACAGTATTAAGACAGAATCCCAAGATGCTGTAACATTTTGACGTTGTGTTAAGACAAAAGCCTTCTCAGTCTTGATTGGGTCTTCCTAGATACCTGTAGAACAAACTCTGAAGATGACAATGAGAGAGCAGTGCCATTAACAATGGCCTCATCAATGCTCATGATGTTTGACCTGTATTTTTAACAGAAAGTCTAGATCATATTAGGATATAACTCTAAAAACCCAGCATAAAGCATCATAGATTGAAATTTACTAGACCATGATCATACTGGGAAAATATGCCTCTGTTAAATTTGCAGGATTTGAAATTCATGGAAGGAAATGTACTAAATTTCCAAGAGGGTCTTAATAACTAAGTTGCCAAGAGGATATTCAGAAGACACTGTCACAAGTCCCACATCGACCACCAACACAAATAACCAATACTAGATAATGTCCCATTGGTTCCCCCCTCCTTACAAGTTAGCTTTTGGGTGAGTTCTATCTTTGGGGCTTTAAATGAGTTTGGTTATAAGTTGATTGTAGGAAAATTATACTAAATGATACACAAGTGTATCAAATGGTATCATAGCAAGGCATGATCCTTGGCCATGCCACATCGGGACGGGTTGGTGAGGAGGGAAAGGGAGAGGAGTGAAATGGGAAAGGCCCAATGTACCAGCCACGATTACCACTCACAGCGTCGAGGACGTCCCTGATGTTTAAATAATCAGGATTAAATTCTGAGGTGCTCTTTTTCTCAAAGTCAAATTCTCGCCTACTCTTGCCTAATCTACCATACTCCTCACTCTTACCCTTTTAATGTAATTCTCATTCTACCCTTAATGAACTAATAAAAAATTCTAAAATAAATCAATTAATTTACCAATCATATAGAAGCTTCTCTCTCCTCCCCCATACGACCCTCTCTCTCTCTCTCTCCTGTTCGAAATCCAAAACCTGCAAAACCCGATTCAGAAACCGATTTTCGGCGATTTCCTCTCATCTCTCACAATTCAACCATCCCAGCCACTTCTATTCGGATTCCGGTCAACCCAGGTTAGTTCTCCCCCTTTCTTGTCGTCGCTTCTCTGTTTTTCCCCTTTATTCTCGTTTTAATATCCAAAATTGAGCTTGAATTGGGGCTGAAGCTCGATTTTAATTTCGGGGTTGGTAAGTATCGAACATTGGGTTGGTAACGATGTTTTCTTGGTGAATTAGACAATTGAATCAATAATAAATTGAAATTAGTGGTTAAATCGTACTGAATCGTATTGTTGTTATCGTTTTTGGTGATTTTGGGTTTGAAGAAAAAGTTGCTCAACTTAGTAAAACTTGGTAATAATAGAATCGTAAGAACTGGTACAACTCGGTAAAATTACTATGGTAGAACTGGTACAACTTGGTAAAACTACTATTGTAGAACTGTTACAACTTGATGTAGGAATTTCTAGCAATTCTAATCAGATTAGCAACCCTAGGTATAAATTCCATTCTCTAAGATCTAGGGTTCATGTATATTGAATCTATAGATCTCGAAGTTACATGGAGATTGGCAGCGGAAGGTTTGCAAGTAATCGAGATCCTTGAGCGCCTCAAATGCTGCGCCTCTACTGGTATCCACACGCACACAAACTGAACATCTGGGATGCTAGTGCCGTCAGATATCAGATCTCTCAAGAGGTTTTCTGTTTCTTTTTGGTGGCTGTGAATTAGATTTTTTTCCAGTGTAAAAGTCGACCATATATCTTATATATGTTGACTTATACCACGACCTGATTAACCAACGATTAAACCGAAGTTAATCGGGTCATTCGCGATCTGTGTCGATCGATGCACATGCTGTGTCGATCGACACTGCCTCAGAAACTCGATATTAAATGCATATCAAATATGCATTTATCAGATCATTACATTAATGATCAACCTCTTATTCTATGTCCAGTTTGCTTAGGTGTGTGACCCTGTAAGATCATACAACACTAGCAATAAGTTCTAAACTTATTGATCACAAGTGGCTTCTAGCAAAGCATTATGATTACCCAGTGTTATATGACTGTCTCATCTCGACAATCCAACTTACACTTAGAGTCAGTACAATAGATTTCAGGACATTCCCAACAATCTCCCACTTGTACTGGAATCATCTATTCCTATAATCCCTTCGTCTCTATATCTCGATCTGGCATAAGGAAAGATCTGTGTCATCCTTATTAAGCCATGATCATGTTCATCGAACTCCGATTTATACTGACAAGACAAACGACTGACAATCACCTCGTTTGAGTGTGGCCACACATTTCTCAGTATCAAATCTTCGATGGGCCCTGAGATATTTATCTCCTGTTGTACAGGAGGGACAAATCCCATCTTGTTCCAACTCTGTTCCTTCACACACTTCATGATACGCCCAATCAATGCCTTTATGATCACCAGTTACGGCTGATGTTTGACAAAGTTAAAGCGGACCAATTCACATGTAAGAAAACATGATGAACTCAGGTCTAGGGACTATACTCTATAGTCGTAATGAAACTCTCATGACACTTATTTAACTATCCTGTAGAGTTCTCATTAGTGGGTCATGTCCGATCCTGTGTTCTTTAACACATATCTATGTGATTGACTTTAATATTCTTATTAATGACTCCATGAAACTTAGTCATCAGTCACCTCACATACTAGTCTCACGCGGTTGTTAGTGTCCTACTTTAACAACCTTGACCAGGGACCAACATAATTTATGTCATTTATTATTTATAGGGTTTCATGATCAAGTCACATACTTGATGACCTATAAAAATGTCATAAATTATTATACGGGTATTATTTAATAATCAAATTATGTTTACACGAACATCATATTATAACTAAAATCAACAACAACTCCCACTAAAATTAAGATCACATATTAAGACATCTAATGCCTTTAGCAGTAGTCTGTCCCTCATTCGCCCTCGCTCAGCGTCTGTCGAATGACACTGCGTCTTGCTAAGAGTAATGCCAAGAGTCATTGGCATGAAACCCTTCTTGGAATCATGCATACTTGTCCTGTGCAAGACCTTATCAATATAAGTGTCTTGACACAATCCAATTAGCTTGTCCAATCTATCTCTATAGATTCTTATTCCAAAATTTGTACGGCTTCTCCCATATTTTCATCAAAAAACAACTTTCGAGTCACGTCTTTACAGACTGAAATAGTGGAACTTCACTTTCGAGAAGCAGCATGTTATCTATAGATTCAACATACAATACTAGAAATGCAACTGCGCTCCCACTAGTCTTCTTGTAAACACACGGTTCTTCTTCGTTCTTGATGAAGTCAAACCTTTTGACTGCTTCATCAAAACGAAGATTCCAACTCCGAGATGCTTGCTTCAATCCATAAATGGATCAATGAAGCTTGCATACCTTCCTAGCAGCATTAGGATTAATGAAAACATTCAGGTTGTGTCATGTACACATCCTTTTCCAGAATTCCATCAAGGAAAGCTGTTTTCACATCCATTTGCCAGATCTCATAATCATAATGAGCGGCAATTGCTAGGAGAATCCGAATGGACTTAAGCATAGTGACTGGGAAATAGGTTTCATCATAGTCAATACCATGAATTTACTTGAAACCTTTTGCCACCAACCTAGCTCTGTATATCTGAATATTACCTTCCACGTCAACTTTTCTTCTTTGACGATCCATTTACTCTCAATGGTTTTTACACCATCTGTTAAATCAATCCAAGTCATACTTGGTTCCGTGACATGGATCCCATTTCGGATTCAGTGGCTTTTAGCCATTTTCGGAGTCAGGACCCATTATTGCTTCTTCAAAATTTGCAGGCTCGTCACTTTCAATGATCAACATATCATGACAATTGGTTACGAAAAATCCACATTTCTCGGGTTGGTGACGGATCCTTTCAGATCTGCGAGCTTCAGTTTTGTGTAAAAGTCGTGCATATATCTCATATATCGACTTTTACCACGACCTAATTAACCAAGATTTAAACCGTAGTTAATTAAGTCATAAACCAAAATCAATATTTTGTTTCACGATCTGTGTCGATCGATACACCTTTGTGTCGATCGACACTTCCTCAAAAACTCGCCATTTGAACGTATATCGAATATGCATTCCTCAGATCCTTTGCTTCTTCCTCAACACGTTGAGCAGTTTCCTGTGATTCTCGAATTTCTTCGAGTTGTACTTTACTCCCACTGTTCTTCCTGGAAAGAAAATCTTTCTCAGGAAAAACACAGTCAATTGTGTCGTTCTTCGCATTGCATCGATCGACACAACACTTGTGTCGATCGACACACCCTCTAAACACGTATATTAATGTGTATCAAATACCCATTAATTTGATCGATGGGAGTAAAAGTAACATGCCTTGGTCTCCTTAGGATAACCAATGAAGTAGCATTCATCAGACTTGGATGCGAGCTTATCAGAGATTAAACGTTTTACATAAGCCTCACAACCCCAAATCTTCATGAAAAACAAATTAGGAACATTTCCAGTCCACATCTCATGTGCTGTCTTTGTAACTGATTTTGATGGAACCCTATTTAGTGTAAACGCAGACGTTTCTAGAGTGTATTCCCAGAAGGATGATGGAAGATCTGAGTGACTCATCATTGATCGAACCATATCTAATAAAGTCCGATTTAGGAGGAGTGAGTTGTGAAACAATTCCACAATCTCTCGGATGATCACTGAATTCTTAACTTAAGTATCCACCTCCACGATCTTATCGTAGAGTTTTAATACTTTTGCCAAGTTGATTCTGTACTTCATTCTGGAACTCTTTGAACTTTTCAAAAGATTCCGATTTATGTCTCATTAAATGGATATAACCACACCTACCTAAAATATCAGTAAAGGTAATGAAGTACTGAGAGTTTCCTCTAGCACTTGGGCTCATCGGGCCATACACATCCGTATGTATAAAGCCCAGTAAGTCACTGGCCCTTTCATTTTGTTCGTTCGCGACCTGTGTCGATCGACACTACCTTTTGTTGGAAAGGGCCTACGTCATTTTACCCAATAAATAAGATCCGCTTTTCTCATCATGATTCATAATCAAATGAGCCCAAAAGCCCATCACTATGGAGCTTATGAATTCGTTCTCATTTATGAGGCCCAAACGACAATGCCAGAGAAAAAGTTTGATTCGTATCATTTGACTTGAATCTCTTGGTACTAATGTTATAGTTAGGCACGTTTTGGTTTTAGAACATAAAGTCCATTCTTTAATGGACCGCTACATAAAATATATCATCGTAATCAAATGAATAACATTTATTCTTAATTTAAAAACTGATATCCTTCCATATCCGAACAAGGAATAGAAATAATGTTTCTGCTTGTAGCAGGTACATAGTAGCAGTTCTTAAGTTCAAAAACAAGCCAGAAGGCAAAAAACAAATGAAACGTCCCTACGGCTAATGCAGCAACTCTTGCTCCATTTCCCACGCGCAGGTCCACTTGTCCTTTCTCCAAAATCCTACTTTTGCCTGCACATTTTCACAAAATATGAGTACCACAGCTGGTATCTAATACCCTATAAGTAGAACCATAAGAAGTAACATTTACTTCTATAACATAATACCTGAAGAAGAAGTCTCGTACGTCTTCTTCAGCTTCTCATAATCTTCCAGGAATTTATTGCAGTTTTTTTCAAATGCCCATAACCATTACAATAATGGCACTTATCATCTTTAGAAGGACCAGGATTAACTTTAGGAACATGGTTAGACTTGCTTTGATTCACAATCGAGCTCTTCTTGCCATTACCTTTGTTCTTACCAAGTTTCTTAAACCTGTTACCCTTTTGTACCATAAGGACATTTGGGGTGTCCTTCTTGATGTTAGGTTCTGCAGTCTTAAGCATCCCATGCAACTCAGTCAAAGTCTTTGTCAAGTTGTTCATGTTATAGTTCATAACAAACTGATCATAGCTTCACGGCAGTGACTGCAAAATGATGTCAGTAGCCAACTCTTGGCTAATGGGACAATCCAGTTTCCCCAGGTTATCAATATAACCCATTATCTTAATGACATGAGGACTAACTGGTCCGTCCTTTGGTAGCTTGCACTCAATTAAAGACTTCTCTGAGTTCGTGCCTGCTCCTGAAACATACTTTTCAGGTTAGTGATCATCTCTATTGTCGACTCCACGTTCTCGAATTGCTTCTGCAAATCCGAGTTCATGGTAGCCAACATTAGACAACACACATCAACCACATCATTGGAATGCTTATCCCAAGTATCCTTTTCTGACTGCCAGGCATTGACTCGATACTTCTTAGGGAGAACTTTCTCAAGGACATAGTCTTTTTTTCTCTTGTTTGAGAACAATTCTCAAGTTCCGATACCATTCAAGAAAGTTGGATCCATTTAACTTGTCCTTCTCAAGGACGGATCGCAGGGAGAAATTGTTATGATGGTTTGCGCTAGACATAGCTGAAAACAAGGGAGGTTTAGTTATGATGTTCAAGAAATGATAAATCTTAACTATTAAGAAAACTCGCATTATATTCAAACAATGTTTCCTCAAATGAATATAATGATCCAAGACCCATACTTCACTAAACTTGAGTGAGCCACTGGCTATCACCCAAATTTTAGCTATCTAGGTAAGCAACAACTTTGCTAGTTATATCCAATATAACTCTTGGTTGTGGATTGACATCTCTGTCCAATCCACCTGATGTCTCTGAGCCCAAAACGATTTTGATGGCCCTGTCAAGTAAACAAATCTCTTAAGTCATGTATTTGTTGATACCTTGCACTGCAAGCCTATCAACACGATTACCTCTTGCCTTACTCATGTAATTGTGGACACCTTGCACTGCAAATCTATCGCACAATGAAACGAGTCTTGACAGTTGACAAGATCGGGAAGACATCAAGGATTATTTGATATTTAGTTTGAGGAACGGAACCTTTAAAACGTTCATTTTTAATATGTTTTAATTCTTCTAATTAAATTGATTTATCTTGGTTTGTTTCTGTGATTTCAGGTTCAATAACCTAAATCAGCGGATCTTGTGTCGACCGATACTACTTTAGTGTCGATCGATGCAGATTAACCAAAACCAATTTGCGATGAACGATCAATCCAATTGATCCGGTTTTATGATAACCGGTCTGTGTCGATCGACATTACATTAGTGTCGGTCGATGCTAACCTTATCAGCTCAATCGCAATAAATCGTTTTAGCGGTTTAACCAAGCTAGATTATCGGTCCAATCCAATTGGATCAATTATCCTGACCGTAAGGTCTGTGTCGACCGACACAACTCTTGTGTCGATCGTCACAGTCAGGTTAAACCCAAGTTTTATTCGGGTCATCCTTATGTGTCGATCGATACCGGATTGGCATCGATCGACACAGGGCGATGAACCCTAATCGTTTTTAAGCAAAAAACCTAAACTAGATTACTTTGATTAAAACGAGTTTTAGCATGCTTGTATCAACTATACAGAGATTCAGATTCAGATAATCTAATCAACATGCTACTGATTCAATAGAACCCTAAGGCTCTGATACCACTGTAGGAATATCTAACAATTCTAATCAGATTAGCAACCCTAGGTATAAATTCCATTCCCTAAGATCTAGGGTTCATGTATATTGAATCTATAGATCTCGAAGTTACCTGGAGATTGGCAGCGGAAGGTTTGCAAGTAATCGAGATCCTTGAGCGCCTCAAATGCTGCGCCTCTACTGGTATCCATACGCACACAAACTGAGCAGCTGGGATGCTAGTGCTGTCAGAGATCAGATCTCTCAAGAGGTTTTCTGTTTCTTTTTGGTGGCTGTGAATTAGGTTTTTTTTTTCCAGTGTAAAAGTCGACCATATATCTTATATATGTTGACTTATACCACGACCTGATTAACCAACGATTAAACCGAAGTTAATCGGGTCATTCGCGATCTGTGTCGATCGATGCACATGCTGTGTCGATCGACACTGCCTCAGAAACTCGATATTGAATGCATATCAAATATGCATTTATCAGATCATTATATTAATGATCAACCTCTTATTCTATGTCTAGTTTGCTTAGGTGTGTGACCCTGTAGGATCATACAACACTAGCAATAAGTTCTAAACTTATTGATCACAAGTGGCTTCTAGCAAAAGCATTATGATTACCCAGTGTTATATGACTGTCTCATCTCGACAATCCAACTTACACTTAGAGTCAGTACAATAGATTTCAGGACATTCCCAACACTTGATAAAACTACTATGGTAGAACTGGTAGAACTTGGTATTACTGTTGAAAATCTGAGTGCTAATGCATATTTTTTATGTCATTTTCAGAAGAGGATGGGTTCTCCTTTCACAAACATACATTTTGATTTTGAAGGACATCATTCAAAGACCGGAGATGACTATGAATGGATTCCAAGAGAAGCTCGGTTGTATGGTATATCGTTTAAGACATCATCTATGGAGGAGATAACGTATTCGTTGTTAGTGGATAGGATACGCAGAAAGATTTCAATAGATGATTCTACAAAGAGGCTGAATTTGAGTTATATTCCATTGGTAGTGAAACCTCAAAGGCAGTCGTATATTTTGATGACGAGGATGTTTATGTGTATCTAACCTATGTGGAAAAAGAGCAAAGAAGAAGTGTTTTGCATGTAGAGGTTTTCACAGATTTGGAAATATTTCCGATCACCGAGCAATTTTCAAGAGTAGAGAGGGGAAAATGAGATGGTCGGAGTTATGGTGAGCTTATTTCTAGTGCCCGGGATAATCTTGGGGTAATTAATGCTGGTGATGATACTCATGTTACTGGCGAGGAATCAGTAGAACAACCTCATGAGCCGACTGAGCCATTGGAGAATGTTGATATTGGAGATGATGATATTGTACAACATGATAACATGCATGATTTTGATATGGTTAAATCAGTTGAGCTTCCCCGAGTTGTTGAAGAGACAAAGCGTTTAGATGAATGGGAAGATGGCTTGGTTTTGGAAATAGGTCAAGAATTTAAATGTAAAGAAGATGTGAAGTATTTGGTTGATAGAGCGGCAAATGAGAATTGTTTTGGGATTTTACTAGCCAATTTAGATAAGAATCGATATGTGGTCAAATGCCGTGAAGCGAAGCAAGGTTGTAAGTGGCAGTTGAGAGCTGCAAAGTTTACGAATTCAACCAATTTCTCGGTTCGAACATACACGAAGATGCATTCATGCTCTCGGACAAGCTCAAGTGGTGTAAGCAATAAGAGGAAAGGTACACCACGGTTAGTTGCAAGCATCTTAAACAAAGACTATCCCGGCAACTTCGATACTTCATGTGAAGGATTGTTTAGGTGATCCTGATTCAATTCCAGATTCATATCAACCTAAACATGCGATCTAGGTTCTTCTCAGAATAGAAACAATAGATGATCTCACCTTATACCGGATTTGCAGCGGAAAGGGACGGTATGTCTGAGATCAGAGAGCCACCGAGAGATAACTCCTCCAGAGGTTCACACACGCACACCAAGCAGGAAGAGCGGCTGCTAGACCAAGCTAAGGAGGCGTCGCAGGAGAGAGAGAGTTTGCGGCTGGGTTAGGGTAGAGAAGAAAAACAGACTCGAGTTTTATTTATAAAACTCGTCCAGTTTTCTCTGCACTGTGTCGATCGACACACCTTATGTATCGATCGACACACCGTGGCCAAACTCATTATTCTCTCTAAGTACAGTAAATGCCTAGCACTTTTACCGTACTTCTGCTAAGCCGTTCCTATATCTTTCCTGTTAGCTTAGGCGTGTGACCCATATGGGATCATATAATAAAGGCAATAAGTCCAAGACTTATAGATCATGAGCGGACTCTAGCAAGCCATCATGACCCCCAGTATTATATGACTTATGTCTGATCATTGACATACTCTTACTTTCTAGAGACAGTACCGAGATTACTGGACACAATTCCAACAATCTCCCACTTGTACTGGAATCTCTGTATTCATAATCCTTTTGTCACAATATCTCGATTAGTCATAAGGCAAGATTGGTGTCATCCTTATAAAGCCTAATCTTGTTCATCGGACTCTGATTCGATACTGACAATCCAAACGACTCGGGACAGTCCGTTTGAGCATGGCCATGCATTTTCCAGTATTCAAATCTCCGATTGGCCTAGAGATATTCACTCCATTTATATTGGAGGGACAAATCCCGTCTTGTTCCGTCACTGTAAACTACTCATTTCATAATGTACCCAAACAAGGTCCTTATAACTATCGCAGAACGATAGCGTTAGACAATGATCAAAGTGCATCAGTCCATGTGCAGTCACATGCATGCGAACTCAGGTCTAAGGACTATACTCTATAGTCGTAGTAAGAATCTCTTATGACACAGATATAAATATCCTGAAGAGTTCTTATAAGCGGGTCTTGTCCGGTCGTATGTTCCCAAACATACACCTATGTACTGACTTTGATGCCGCGCATCTATGACACACTGAGACTTTGTCATAAGTCACGTACCAATCCAGTCTCACACGGTTGTTGGTGTTCCAATTTCAACAACCTTCGACTAGGGACGGGATGATATAAAACATCTATCAAATATAGGGTCTCATGATCAAGCTAAATGACTTCGATGACTCAAGATCAAGTCATTTACTTCGATGACCTATAAAATGGTTCATATCACTTTGGAACGATTATTTCATCACAGTTAAAATAATCTTGAAATAATAATTTCATTAAACATCAAAAATGTTTTACAAGAACATATCAATAACTAAATAAAGCCCTTTACTAACTCCCACTGAAATTAAGACTACATCTTAACTTCACTTATCCTACAGCAACAGTCCGCGACTCGTGCTTAGGCCTAAGGAGTGGCTTCGTTAATAGATTAGCAACGTTCTCATTCGTTGAAACTTGCTGATCTACTTAACATCTCTGTCATTTATCTTACGGAATAGGTTATACCTATCCTCAAGGTGTTTGGACCTCTGATGTGCAGCTAGTCTCATCTATGCTGGAATTCACATCAAGTTCAGTGACGAACTCTTCTTTCCAAACAACCTCTTTCGCCACTTCCCAAGTTGCGAAATGTTCAGCTTAAGTCATTGAGTCAGCAACAGTGCCTTGCACCGCCAGATAGACACAAGATATAACCGGACTGTGATCGGAAATCATCTTTGTCTATTGGTAACTTGCCTTTCAGACTCTACCGACTCGTAGCACCTCACTTTCTCCGTAACTCTAGAATTTATCCTTAATATTCCTCAAATACTTTAGGATATTCTTTACGGCAATCCAGTGATTCTTTGCTGGATTTGACTGGTCTTTACTTGTCTTGCTTAACATTAAAGCAACATCAAACAAGTGCGTTTCATGGCATACATGATAGATCCAATTGCCGTCGCATATGGAATCCTATCCATGCTTTCAAGCTCAGCAGTTATCGTAGGACACTGCTTCTTGCTTGACTTATTGCCATGTGACATTGGCATAAAACCCTTCTTGGATTGCTCAAAACGTGTAGGACTTTGTCAATTTAAGAATCCTGACGTTGTCCTACCAGCTCTTTTGGATCTCTATCTATAGATCCAAAATCCAAGAACTACGTGGCTTTACCCATGTCAATTATTAAACCAACTCCCAAGCTAGTCCTTTACCGACTACAGCATTGGGACGTTATATCCGAGAATCAGTATGTCATCGACATACAATATGAGAAATGCAATATCGCTCCCACCAATCTATTAGTAAACGCACAGTTCCAATTCGTTCCTGTTCAAGTCAAAACCTTGACTACTTCAACAGAACGAAGATTCCAACTCCGATATGTTTGCTTCCATCCATGAATGGATCGATGAAGCTAACTTACATAAAATGTAATTTTTTTTTTCGGAGTCCGGGCTCACTTTCGCTTCTTTGAATTTCACAGATTCGTCGCTTTCAATGATCATCAGATCATGCGAACTTTCAATGACTATCAGGTTCAACTAATGACGAGAAATCACTCTCGGATTAGTAACTGATTCATTCATATCTGCGAACTTCAGGCTCCACAGGTGTAGATTCTACAGAAATCTGTAAATCCTTCCGCTGCTCTCCCTCAGTAGGTAAAGCAGCCTCCTGTATTTATCGAATTTCTTCGAGTTATACTTTTACTCCCACTGTTCTTCTTGGAAAATAACTTTCTTCTTAGAAAACAGAATGGACGTAAAAGTAACAAGCCTTGGTTTCCTTCGGACAAGGCTCCACAGGTGTAGATTCTACAGAAATCTGTAAATCCTTCCGCTGCTCTCCCTCAACAGGTTGAGCAGTCTCCTGTATGTCTCGAATTTCTTCGAGTTATACTTTTACTCCCACTGTTCTTCTTGGAAAATAACTTCCCTTCTTAGAAAACAGATTGGACGTAAAAGTAACAAGCCTTAGTTTCTCTAGGACAACCAGCGAAGTAGCACTACTACAAATACTCAGTAAAGACAAATTTGGATCGATTCCAATCCACATTTACGTGGTGTCTTTCAACTGATATTTGTGGAACTATTTCAGCGTAAACTTAGATATTTTAGAGCGTTATTCTTAAATAATATCATGGAAGATTCGTGTGACTCATCTTTAATCATTTCTTATAAGATCTGATTCTTTCTCACAGAAAAACCTTCAGGTTTTCAGGAGAAATGAGCTGTGAAACGACTTCACACTCAATCAGATGATCACACCATCGATGACTTAAGTATTCTCACTTGGATCTAATCCAAAGTCTCAATACTTCTGTCACTCACATTCTATACCTCATTCTAGAACTCTTTCGACCATGTCAAAGAATTCCTTCTTGTGTCTCATCAAATGAACACATTCTTACTCACTGAATTAATCAGTCGAGACAATGAAGTACAGAAAATTTTCTCTGGCATTACTGCTCATCGGACCACATACATGAGTATGTTCAATCTCCAATAAGCCTTTGGGCTTTTCTCTAGCTCGGCTAAGATGGGCCCTTTGTCTTTTGGTCTAGTAAGCAGAATTCAAGTCTCATAAGACATTCATTCAAATGAGCCCAACAGTTCATAACTATGGGATTTCTGAATCCGACTTACTCTCTGTGACCAAGACATTTATGCCAAGAAAATCAGGTTTAATTCATCAAATTTAAACCAATTTGATATTTATGTTACATTTAAGCACTCTTTGGTTTAAGATATAAAACCCATTCCATGAATAGGGTGCTACAATTAACATTTCATTAAGATCAAAAAGAACAAAACTTGTCTTTTATCAAAATGAAAAACATTCAAATTCTTACAAGAAAATGAAAGACAACACTGCTTAAAGCAGGTACATTGTAGCAATTACTTAATACAAAACCAAGCCTCAAAGGGATCTATAAGTGGAAAACCCTACGGCTGAGGCAGCATCCCAAGCTCCTTCCAGACATGTAGTTTCACTTGCCCTTCCTTCAACGTTCTACTGTTGCTTAGGCTCTGCATATTATTACAAATATCAGTGCCACAACCAGTATCCAATACCTTTAAGGTAGAACTTGAAGTAATAACATGAATACCTGAGGAAGTAGTCGCATACATCGACTTTAACTCCTCATCATCTTCCATGAATTTAATGCAATCTCTCTTCCAATGCCCTGTCTCCTTACAGTAGCAGCACTTACCAACGTAAGAGGTATCTGACTCAGGCTCAGAAGACACACGCTTGCCATGATTCAAAATCTGGACAACTTTGTCTTCACCCTTGTCAGCATTAGGTTTAGTAAACCTACCCTTCTCATTCATGAGATTGTACAGGGTACTCTTCACGTTTGGCTCAACTGTCTTGAGCATATCATGCAGTTCAGTCAACGTCTTCGTTAAGCCTTTCTTGATATAGTTCCTTACGAACTTATCATAGCTTGACGGCAGTGACTGCAGAATGATCTCAGTTGCCAATTCCTGGCTAACTGGATAATCCAGTTTCCTCAGGTTATCAATGTAACCCATCATTTTACTGACATGAGGACTTACTGGATTATCATTTGGTAGCTTGCAGCTAGTGAGAGACTTAACCAACCGGTATCTCTCCACTCTTATCTGCTCCTGAAATTTCAATTTCAGGCTGCTGATCATCTTTATTGGCGACTCCATGTTCTCATATTGCTTCTGCAAGTCTGAATCCATGGTAGCCAATATCAGACCACGCACATCTACCGCATCATTATAATGCTTATTCCAAGCATCATATACTGCATAAGAAGCATTGGACCCGATCCTCAAGGGGAGAGCTCTCTCAAGGACATAGTCCTTTCTCTCCTGTCTGAGAACTAGCCTCAGGTTCCGCGACCAAGTCAAGAAATTTGATCCGTTCAGCTTGTCCATCTTAAGGACAGACCGGATCGAGAAAGTGTTTTGATTGTTTGTGCTAGTCATAACTGAAATATAAGATAAAAGGATTTTTAGTTAATATGTTCAATATGATTAATCTCGTATTAAATTTAATATGATTAATCACGCATTATATTCAATAACATAAGTTACCCTCAATAGAATATAATGATTCCAAGATCCACATATAACTAAGATTAAAGTGGGCCACTGGCCGTCACCAAACCTTAGCTTATATCGGTAAGCCCTATATCGGCTAATTATATCCGTGATATAACTCTTGGTTGTGAATCTGGGCCCGAGGCCCAATCCACTCTGATGTCTCAAGGCCCGGGACTCCCGATGGCCCAGTCAAGAAAACCAGACTATACAGTCATGTAATCATTAATGTCTGGGACTCCCAATGACATTTATGAATCACAAACCGTCTTATCCACGCAAAAGCAGACACCCTCACACTGTAAGGCCATGAATACAATTGAATGGGCTTCGACAGCTGACATAGAATGGACAAGACATCCAACGCTTGATATTATTTGAGGTTCGTAGGTTTATTTAAAAATCATTCCCAAAATAGAAGATTACTATTTCGGGAAACTTTCCATTTTTGGAAACCTACTATTTTTGGAAACTTTCTAAAATTGGAAACTTTCTAAAAACGGAAACTTTCTAACTTTAGAAATTTCTTAAAATCCGAATCATGCAAATCTAGAAACTTCTATAAAATAAGAAACTTTCTAATTTCAAAATATCGGAAACTTTAATTTAAAATCGACTTTATAATTTTATAAAATAAATTTTAAATTAATCTGAAGAAAGACTCAAATAACTGGCCCAATTGTTTTAACTTCTTGGCCCGAGGCCCAAGAACTGGTCCATGTCCAAGACATGACCCAATTGTCCAATTAAATGACATAACCGGTCTGGTTCATTAAAATTGGTCTAACCAAATTTTAATTACTACGATGACCACAATTGTCAACCGGTTATTTACTAAACCGAATTTTCTCAATTTATTTGGTCCAACCAAATCAAATTAGAAAATCCTGGTTTAGGCACTAAATCCAATAATTCTTTCGACATTGGATTTCTTGTCCCGGTTTAACCAGACTTAATAAAATTATTAAATCTGTTTATTAAACCAGGACGAATTAATTTTAATCAAAATTAAACCGAGCCTTTTAAACCAACCATGTCGATCGATGAACCAACCGTGTTGATCGATCCATCAACCACATCGGTCGATGCTCTCAGCATCGATTCTGCATCGATCGTGCATCGATCCTGTATCGATCGATGCTCTCACGCATGCACTGAACCGTGCCAAAACCCTAACCGTGTCGATCGATGTGCACCAACTGCATCGGTCGATGCACCAATATCGAACCTGCATCGATCCTGCATCGATCGATGCTTTCACGCGTTAACTGGTTTTGCCTATAGACTGTATCGACCGATCCATGCGATCGTATCGATCGATCCATGCGATCTCCGATTGTATCGACCGATCCATGCGATCGTATCGATCGATCCATGCGATTCTGGCCGATTCTCATTCGGTTGTATCGACCGATCCATCCATTGCATCGATCGATGCAATGCGATCACAGTCGATACTTCCTTATGAAAATCGCAAATTCCAAATCAATATAGCTTGGATTTGCGATTTCAAGTGTGTTTAAGGTTCAATTCCTTGTTTCTTAAGTGATTTCTCTTATCAATAGTTGATTCAAAACACTTTTAAACAAGAAAACAATCCTAAACATTGAATCTAAACAAGAAAAACCAGAACCTGGCTCTGATACCACTGAAGGATTGTTTAGGTGATCCTGATTCAATTCCAGATTCATATCAACCTAAACATGCGATCTAGGTTCTTCTCAGAATAGAAACAATAGATGATCTCACCTTATACCTGATTTGCAGCGGAAAGGGACGGTATGTCTGAGATCAGAGAGCCACCGAGAGATAACTCCTCCAGAGGTTCACACACGCACACCAAGCAGGAAGAGCGGCTGCTAGACCAAGCTGAGGAGGCGTCGCAGGAGAGAGAGAGTTTGCGGCTGGGTTAGGGTAGAGAAGAAAAACAGACTCGAGTTTTATTTATAAAACTCGTCCAGTTTTCTCTGCACTGTGTCGATCGACACACCTTATGTATCGATCGACACACCGTGGCCAAACTGATTATTCTCTCTAAGTACAGTAAATGCCTAGCACTTTTACCGTACTTCTGCTAAGCCGTTCCTATATCTTTCCTGTTAGGTTAGGCGTGTGACCCATATGGGATCATATAATAAAGGCAATAAGTCCAAGACTTATAGATCATGAGCGGACTCTAGCAAGCCATCATGACCCCCAGTATTATATGACTTATGTCTGATCATTGACATACTCTTACTTTCTAGAGACAGTACCGAGATTACTGGACACAATTCCAACATCATGTCCTAAAACTATTCTCAAGCTTGACAAAGAAGAGGCGGTGTGGAAGTTTCATACTCTACGACTTTTAGAGGGAAAAACCTAGCCGTTTCCGATATCCATGGTAATCCAGTTCATGGTTTCAAGATGCTGCATTCTTATTTGCATATGTTGGAGAAGGTGAATCATGGAACAAAACCCGATTTGGTTTTGGATGAACAAAACAGGTTCAGGTATCTATTTGTGGCTTTGGGGGCTTCTATCGAAGGGTTTGTAGCCATGAGGAAAGTGCTCATTGTTGATGCAACTTTCATTAAGAATGTATATGGAGGTGTTCTAATTTTCGCCATAGCACAGGATCCGAATCATCACCACTATCCCATTGCTTTTGCTATAGTTGATGGTGAAAAGGATGAAAGTTGGATGTGGTTTTTCAATACGCTGAAAACCGTTATACCGGATAGTCGTGAGTTGGTTTTTACTACTAAGAGGAATGCAAGTCTCATCAAGGCAATAGCTCAGGTGTACCCTCTCTCGGAACATGGTTATTGCATCTACCATCTGTCTCGGAATGTGAAAGGAGCAGTTTCCTACGTGAGCAAAGAAGAAGTTCGAAAACAATTCAGGGCGATTGCTCAGTTATACTCTGAGGCTGATTTCCTAAGACAATATGGCGATTTTAGGAACATATATCCTCAAACAGCTGCATATCTTGACAAAAGTGTAGATGTGAAGAAATGGGCAAGGTGTTTTTTTTCCAGGTGCAAGGTACAACATAGATACCTCTAATTGTGTAGAGTCTATGAATGCAGTTTTCAAGAAGGCCAGAAAGTATCATTTACTACCTATGATCGATGCACTTCTTGAAAAATTCTCTGAGTGGTTCAACACTCATAGGAAAGCTTCTGTTGTAGGATCGAGCGCGCGAAAATTGGTCCCGGAAGTGGAGCTTGCATTGCACCCTAGAATCGTGAAAGCGGCCAAACTCACGACAAAAGAGCTTAACGCATTCTAGCTTGAATATGGTGTTGTTGGAGACGACGAAATTACTTATCTGGTGGATTTGAAACATAACAGATGCAGCTGCAAACTCTTTGATATTGACAGTACCCATGTGTCCATGCAATAGCTGCTACTACTAAGTTCTTGAAGCAGGACATTAGGCCAACAGAATTGAATGATTTGTATGGTTTGTGTTCGCAATATTACATGGTAGAATTTGGGCTACGGCTTATACGAGGACAATTTTTCCTGTTCCGCATATGTCTGAGTGGATTGTTCCAGACGAGGTCTAAAAGTTGTACGCTTTTCCTCCAAACTATACGAAAAGAAAGGGAAGAGTTCAAAAAACAAGGTATCCGCCAGGATGTGAGCCACGGCGGAGAAGGAGCAAGAGAGTGGCAAGAAGGAACTTGGAGAGCTGGTTTCATTGGAGCAATGGGATCCAAGCTGATGGGAGCCAAAATAAGTTGTATTTGTATTTTTTCGATTTTTCTTTTGTTGTGTAACTTTGGAAAACTTGGTAAAACCAATATTTGTATAACTATAATTCTTTGCAATATTCAAATTTTATAATAATGTTAAATATAACAATCAAACTACAATACAAACTATATACCATATCTCTTGCTAAAAAAAATGAACACTTTCATAATTTCATATAAATATTGTAGGGTTGTCTATTAGCAAGCAAAGATCATATACTTTTAAGAGTTATTTGTTGATGTGAATCCTCTTTATCTACAAAAAGTCATATAATATATATATTTTCAAATTATATTGCATGAAATATTTGTAATGCATATAAATAGCCATAGATCATTAGTATAACCAAGTTATTTGAATTAAAGGTAGAGTATAACCAGTAAAACTGAATTTTGACAAAAGTACAACTTGGCAGTTTTTGGTAAAACTAGCAACTTGGTAAAACTTTGATTCCCGCCCAAAAATTTGAAACTCCCGCCCCCCAAATTCCAGAATTTTGAATTTCTCCCCTTTTTAAAAAAACCTAATATATATCAACTTTTTCCATTTTTTTCTCTCATTTTCGGTTTATTCTCCCTCTCTCTAAAACCTCTCTCTCTCTCTCTCTCTCTCTTTCGGATCTCGCTCACCTCTAATGAGCACAGAGAACTTCTCTCTGGATTCCTATGAAGAGGAAAGGAGGCACAAAAAAAAAGAGATGAAGCGGATGAAGGCTCACATAGATCTTTTTGATGCCATCAACGATGCGCAATACGGCATCCCAAAGAAATGCCCATGTGGTGGCCGAATCGTCCACGAGGTCGATTTGGATACGGCTTTGGATACTTCACCAAGCCGTACATACTTTACTTGCCACCAATACAAGGTAAAATGTTTGATTTGCATAGTGATTTAATGGGATCCGATTTAATGTGTATTTGGCCCGATTGTTTGGTGTAACGATGAATTTTCTTTGTATTTTTGATTTTTTGTAGGACGATAGACTCCATTTTCAGCAATCATGGGTGCATGGCGTCGAACAAGAGATTGAGAAGTTGCTGGACAAGGTTGATGTGCAGGGCAATACAATCGAAGGCATGCAAGAGGAGAATAAAAGTAACAAAGAAAAGATTGCCAAGCTAAAGGAAATTGTGGATGTATAAGACTACTAAGTTTGAATTTGAGATCTATGTTTAATATCTTTGTTTGAATTCCATGACATAATTATCTATGTTTGGTTTGAATTTTATCTTTGATTCTATGTTTGGTTTATTCCTGTTTGATATCACTCATGGCTTGTGTAAAAGATTGGAATAAATGATGTAATCTGGTTGGTAAAAGTTAGTGAAACCAATCATAACTTGGTAAAACTTAGTGAAACCAATCATAACTTGGTAAAACTTTGTGAAACCAAGTTAAAACAGTGCATATCATAAAACCAGGTATAACTTGGTAAAACTATTACGTCAAACTTGGTAAAACTTGGTAGGACAAATATAATTCAAACACAATACAAACCAAACGTATGAATTCCAAAAGTACTCAAAACATAGATAATTCAAACATAATTCAACATTAGATAAAAGATCACGGTTGGGTGGTTTCATCATCAGCTGGATTCTCCATGTTCTTTCCCCTAGTAACCACGGGACTCCTAACCACGGTTGTAGACCCTTTCCCCATCCCCTTCTTTATACACTTCACCCTTTTTGTGGGCACTTTCTCAACAGGTTCAACCGCTCTCTTCTTACCTTTTGTTCCCTCTTACTTCTTAGGCTCAGACACTTCCTTCTCAGCTTTTGTTCCTTCCTTCTCTTGCTCTGTTCCTACCTACTCTTGCTCTATTTCTCCCTTCTCTCCCACGGTCTCGTCCTTCTCAGGCTCTGTTTCCTCCTTCTCTTGCTCTGTTTCTCCCTTCTCTCCCACGGGCTCTTCCTTATAGGCCTTTGTTTCCTCCTTCTCTTCCGCGGATCTCTTCCAGGGTTACTTTCGACTTCTTCCTACTGCTTTTCTTCACATTCTTACCGTCTTTCTTCTTTCTTCCCTTTCTTTCTTCTTTCTCCTTAACACCACTAGCCTCACCAACGTTCGTACCAACATACTCAACCTCTTCAAAAACACCATCATCGGCTTTATCCTCAGTCTCTCTCGGTTTTATCTCCTTCAAACCCGCTCTTAGTGCATTCACAACCACTTCCATAGCGGTTAATCTACCGTTACATGTATCAGTCAACTCTTTAAACTGAGCGTCATAATACATCATCAATCGAGTCTCCAATTCCTCCTTTTCCTTCTTGATTAATTTCTGCACATCTGCAAGACTAAAAACAGTAGGAGTAGGAGTTCCTTCCAGATACCTTGCAACCTCATTGACAATATCATTCTCAGCCTCATGCGTCCTTGACGCATCCTGAATAGCAGGAGGTTGCTCTTTATCATTTGCTTGAGACGCACGAGCAGACACATCTTGGTTGAAAAGCTCTTCAAACCAGATTGTCTTCTTCTTCTTAAGCAGCCTATTCCAACCATCGACTATTGGGTCATCCACATCATTTCAGCCAGATTCAGCATCCATGTTTCTCCTTAGAAGATCTATCTCCATGGTAGATGGCTCCAAGATGATTTGAATGTCCTACAAATATAAGAAGAAACAATTTAATATCAACCTCAAATATACATGAATATAAGAAAACCGGATTTAATAAGTGTGATATGAGATACTAACCTTCGTAGTTCCAAGCTTCTCATTTACCTCTTAGATACTAAAACCCCTCATCCCCATTGTTTATACATCATCTTACACATACCCGGGCAATCCTCACCCTGAACATATTCTCGAAAATGGTACTTCAGGATTGGAATGGCCTCAAATGCTAGGACCTACAACACAAGTTCGTTACAAGTCAGACAACTGAAAACAACTAAAAATACAATTTAAATTGCTAGCAATATTGTTTGTACCTCCAGAGGAACAATGCATCCAAAAAATACCCATGAAGTCGGTGCTACTCCTCCGAAATGGTCCATGAAGTGAAATATGTCTTTGACGTTCTCCTCGAATGACAAACGCCCCCACGGAAAGGTCTTGCACATCTTGAGATCATCAATGGCTCTGAGGAAGAAACTCTCAACGCAAGGTGCTCCTTTTGCTATCTTCTTCTTCCCAATGATCACGGTGGACAAGAAGTACAGGACATCCATCTTCAAACGATCCTTACCAATCTTTCGTTTCCCTTTCAGAGCTGGGAACTACTGCACAACCTCTTCATGTGTAACCTTGTCTATACCGAAATATTTAGAAACAAAATCTGAACCACCACCAAGGGTTTCGTAGTGGTTTGGATATGAGTGGCAAAATAACCCAGAAATTAGTGCATGCTCCCTAATAGAATAGCGGATTGGAACGCCGTTGACAATAAACCAAAGCTCCATCTTCTTATCCACAACCGCGATCCTAACCAGAATCATCCACAGTCCCATCCATTTTGAGCTTGTCTTCTTACCCATGTGGAAGAAGTGCTTGAATTGTGGATGCTCATAGAACCATTTAAGCTCATCTTTCTCGAGAGTATTTTCTATCGTCTTCACGGCTTTAGCGATATAACACTTAGAAGAGAGCTTTATTGTCTTCACATAGTCTGTGGGAGAGAAACACATCTTCGTGGGCTGCATTGGTTCCGTTTCATATTCTGCACACACACAAAGTTCTACCAAGTATGACAAAGTTATACGATAAAGTTATACTAAGTTTTACCAAGTTTCACATGCAAGTTCCACTAAGTTTTACCAAGTTTCAGATCAAGTTCCACTAAGTTTTACCAAGTTTCGCATCAAAGTTCAACTAATTCCTACCAAGTTTTACACACAAGTTTCACTAAGTTATACCAAGTTTTGTGTTTTTTCCAAACCATATCAAATCCTACAAAGTTTTACACATCCGAAATCCACAAAAATCAGACATGCAATAGGTTTTACCGATATTGTTTCCTTGTGGTGGATTGGAGAGTGGATTTCACTAGTTCGTGTATCTTCTTCTTATTCGTGAAACCCTAATCCCGGAACGCGCAAAACTTGGTCAACTTCCTCCTCCTCGTCTTCGGCTTTTTCCTCTTCGTCCTCTTCCGCTTCCTCGTCCTTCTCTGGTTCTTGATTCTCAATCTCTTCCTCGTCTTGCTCTTCCTCCTCGTCTTTCTCTTCCTCCTCGTCATTCTCAATCTCTTCCTCGTCTTTCTCTTCATCCTCGTCTTTCTGATTCTCGGACTCCTTTTCCAAGTCTACTTCTTCTTTATTGGTTTTTTTCACTTCTTCTTCTTGGCGATTCGTCCCCTCTTCTTCTTCTTCGGGAGGAATCGATTTATCCTCTACTCTCTTCGCCTTTCGCAAATTCCTTTTTATAAAAGGCATTTTGACAAATCTTCAATCTTCTTCATCTTCGGTTTCACAGTTTGATCTTGAAAGAAAGAGTGAGAAGTTGAAGAGAAAAGTGAAAATGGAGTTGAAGAGAATGAATTTGATTTTTTACTTGAGTCGAACCGTCGATTTTAGGGATTTAAACCGTTGACCAGACCCGACTCAAATGGATCGAACCACCTCTTTTGGTTAACCCATGTTGGGTTGTAAATAAGTTTAAGATCCCAAGTTTTGTTGTCTTTTACCCCTTCTCGCGATTTTTTTTTAATTAAAAAAGCTTTATTGGAGAGGAGCGTATGAGACTTTGACTTTTGGTCAAGGAGCATACCAGAATTTGATCCAAATAATCATTACTATATAATGTCCTTTTGCCCCCTCCCCCCCCCCTCCACTTACAAACTAACTTTTGGGTGGGTTCTACCTTTGAGGATTTAAATGGGTTTGGTTATGGGCTGATTGTAGGAAAAGTATACTAAATGATACACAAAGTGTATCAGACATCAAGTGAAAGGCCTTACCAAGTCAGGCCATGAATGAAAGAGGAATTCAAGAATTCTTGTTCCTATGGCTCCATTTGGTGGGAGTTCAAAGGCGGTGAAAGCAAGCGTGCACAAAAAAACCTTCAAAACAAGGAAAATAATCAGAATAAAACAGAAAAAGGTTAGCAAAAATTTAAAAACGGTATGACATCCAATGATCTAGAAATTCTGATATAGAGTCTACAAAGTTGCATAATTAAATCGAGTCCTTATGACTCTTGAGATGTTTATCTGACAGAACTGAAGTTACATGAAGTAATGCAAGCCGTTTAAAACAACTTGGGAACGTTTGTAAGGACCAAACCTGAGATAATTTCATGCCAAAAGAAAAATTTTCAAGAGCCTTCAAACGAGCACGCGAAAGCTCTAGACCAATCTCAAAGAGCTACGAGAAAACAATCAGGGCAAGCCAAACCATTATCCCTTAATTCAGTGCATAAAGTTTTAAATCAACAAAATGAATAAAATGCTCAACATGAAAAGAATCCCCCATTCCGAAAGAACTTTAACATCTGTGAGATTTCTAATCAAACCAAATTGATTGAGCACAACACCAACAAAGAAGAAACCAAATAACTAGTAGAAGCATACAAAATGTTATATGCCAATAATTTATAACCGAGACTATAAATGTAGAATATTTGTTATACCGGACTGGCTTTGAAGACTGAACGTAGGGAAAATTATCAGGATGGTTCATCTTTAGTTGAGCCCGCTCGATTATGAAGCCCAATTAGAGTTACAGCTGCAAAAGAGAAGTTTTGGGCCATAAAGTTTGAAGCCCAAGTGAATCCGTTATAACGAAAAGTCAGAGATGACAAAGAAATGTTGACCAAATCACAAATAGGAGGAAAACGGCCATTTCATGCCTCAACATTTATCTACGATCCCAATCGATACCTATACTCGTTAGCTGTGCCAATTTAAGCCTCAACTTGTTTAATATTGGCATTACATATATTAATTTTTAAATATCGGTCAAAGCATACATTCGCCGTTAACTTCGTTATATCGCAGTTTACTAATTATTAGTTGGCTGTGACGTGGCCAACTGAATCAGCAAACCCAAAAAATAATGCGATGTCGTTTGGTGAAACACAATTTTAACTTTGTTTTTGATTCATATCAACATATCATTTAAAAAAAAAGAGAGAAATTCCATGGGCCCACTACTGATACCGATTATATAAAATCTTCTTCCCTCAATTCCTCATCACTCTCCAGAGTATGATCTTCTCATATTTGGACAATATGAAAACAATTGGAACCAATCCTGCAATTTTAATCACATAATCAAGACCAATCCTAGAGAATTTGACAGACTAGAAGACAAGAATACAAGAAGACCCATTGAAACTTTATACCTTTAGCTTCACACCGATTTATTTGCAATCACTCATCCCAACACGATTGCATTCTTGTTTCACAATCTCTTTTGTTGTCTGATCGATGTTCCTCCATAGACACATATAGTATCCAAGCTAAGAGCAGAGAAATTCTTTGAACTCCTCAACCTGGTGAGCAAGATCTCTTGTCGGAGCTAAAACCAAAAAAAGAGGGTTCTTCCCACGTCTATCACACATCAAATCCACATAAGTACCAACGAAAATGTTGTTGGAACGCCGTCGTATTGGTCCAACTGGACCGTATGAGATTTCAGCTTTGGGCTAGCTGAATTTGTTGAAGCCCAAAGTGTGTACCGACTAAGTGAAGCTCAGCGTTTTATAAGGACGTTAAGAGTCTGTTACAAGACGTTACGAGATCAAGAGAAAAGTACAGAGCATTCGAGAAAAACAGAGAAGTCAAGAGAGAAGAGAAAGATCAGAGGCGATTCTTAAAGCTCGACTTCTGGGTAGTTCAGCGGCGGCGTGAAAGACGAGCACGGTGGGGCTGGTTTCTTTGGCTGCGGTTATTCGAATTGCTTGATCCTCCACGCACGAAAGTCTGTCCGGTTTCATCCCGGAGCTGGCTCTTTAGGTACCTGAAAACAAAGAGCCGGTTAAAGACTTTGTATAATCGATTGATTAGTGCAAGCATGAGAGTTTTGTTCTCTCCCCAGAGATGTAGCCATCCATGGTGAAGTCTGGGTCAACAATCTTGAGTCTTATTCTTGTTTAGAGTTCTAGCATCATTCAAATTCAATCAACCTAAAACGATAACTTGGCTAATCTGAATTGGTTATCTAGTCAAGAAATCCTAACAAGTGGTATCAGAGCTGCTGGTTGTAAGCGCAGGAACAGGTTACGGTCTCAGTAATCAAGGGGTGTTTGATCTTGGTTGAAAGATCGTCGAGGTTCAGAAGGGTTTGCTCACGGGTTGGTTCAGGAAAGACTCAACTGTTCTTTGAAATTGTCAGGATTAGGTGGTGTATCATGGATTCGGTTAAGCATGCCAAGTTTGAAATGGAAAAGTTCGATGGTCAAGGGGATTTTGGCATGTGGAAGTTTAAGATGCTAATGCAGCTTGAGCTGCAAGGTCTCGGTCATATCCTTCAGACGGATACGACTCCAGAATCTACAGAAGAGAAAGAGTTGGAGGCAAAGCAAGAAGCAGATGTCAAGAAAGATCCTTTGGCAAAGGAAAAGGATACAAGGGCTAGAAATCTCATCTGCTCAAGCCTTACCAACATGGTGTTACAGAAGGTAATGAAGGAGACTACTGCAAATGGGGTTTGGAAAGCTTTAGAAGCGGATTATCAAATCAAGACTCTACCAAACAGGATATACCTAAAGCAAAGTTTTGCTAGCTACAAAATGGTTGAGAGAAAAACCATTGAGGAAAATCTTGACTCTTTCCTCAAGCTGGTAGATGATCTAGCCAGTCTGAACATAGATGTCTTAGATGAAGACCAGGCTATACAGATCTTAACCAGCCTTCCTCCTCAGTACGACTCTCTGGTTCATACTCGAGTTATTTACACTTACAGTCACTTATTGAGTTATCAATTACACAATAAGTCACTTGTGTGTATTTGGTTACTTTCCCCTTCTTACTTTACTAAAGTACCCTTAGTTTCTCTTAACTAAACCTAATTTTCTATTTACTTTTTACATTTTCACACCTACATTAATATACTAACTTTTCTTTTTCTCTTCTTCCTTTTAGCAACGGCCAACATCTGAGGCAACCATCTTTATTTTTCTTCTCTCTCTAAGCTCTCTTTCTTTCTCACAGAAATATTTGATGTCTCTTAGAATTATTCGTCTTGTGATGTCATGGCTCACACAAATTTAAAGCCAAGGTAAGATTTCAAATCTGTTTTTTTTCCTTTGATTTGATTCGACATAGATCTGATTACTTGTAAATTCAATCTAATTTATCTTTGATTTATGAGACTCTCCAAATATCTAGAGTTTATTGGTATTTCGGAAAAGGTATATGTGCTTTCTCTTTAGGTTGCAGGGAATGGCAATTTTGAGGATCAATTGTCATTGTTTATGTAGATGTTGAGAAGATGTGATATTCAATTGCTTATTTGTGCTTTGACATTTGAAAGATATTGGTTTCTATATGTGTATACATGTCTCATTGTTTATGGGTATATCATAACCTGTATTGCTTCTTCTTATTATTATTTTTTGGTAGGAGGGAAGGGCAACACACTCAAGAGGAAGTGCAGAAGAAGAATTTTCGTGATGAGCTTGAAGAGGGTGAGAGGAGACATACGAAGCTATCACAATGTAAATCAGATCTTTACTAAATTGTGGACAACGTTTGGTGGATATGTTAAGTCATTTTAGTCTCTGTGGATATGTTTTTCTTGTCAGCACATTTTTGTTTTCGTCACTTAAGTTGCCAACTTTGAAAATATAATGACGGCTAGACCATATAAACGTTTTCGTGTCCATCCTAAATGTCCGTATGGACACGGTTAGATGGACATTTAAACATATGTTCTTAAATAGACATTAGATTCATCATATATATATCTTACTAAAATTTATCGTTTATCATTTTTTCATGTAGACAAGTTCAAATGGACAACTAATTTATATAATGTTATTCAATATCAAAACGTAGAAGTCTGTGTGGACATTATGCAGTGGACATCGTATTTCAACTTCGTGGACAAATGTTAATGGACACTGGTTTACTTTTATTACATTTAGATAGTTATTTAGGCACTCGTCGCTCAGTTGACATTCAGTTTCGTTGACAAGTTATAATGGACATATCTTGTTTGTGCAAACATCTTTGAATGGATATGTGATTTATCTATAATTTGTAGGAACAATATTTGATGGACACTATACACAATACATATTATACATATTTAACTTATGTTTCTTTGTGGATATAAATGTGTGGATACACACTAGTTGACATGTCATTGGGATACACACTGTGTGTACATATTTATATTGACATTATCGATGCACGTATTACTGTATGGACTGGAATCTGTGGACATTACGATGCATGCATATTTGATATTCCATAGATATATCCATGTGTACAAAGATAAATGGACATATCGAATCATACATTCGTGTCTGGACAAGTTCTTGTGGACATATGTTGGTGTTTTCTGAGTTTAGACATTGTAGATAGTGTTTAAAAACCTAATCTATTCGTGGACATATGATATTTTGGGTTCTGTATGCCTTCACTAATATTTTTAAAATTGAGAGAGGAGAAAAAATTTAAGAAAAAATATATTTAAAAATATCAACCATCCGAGAGAGAGAGAGAGAGAGAGAGAGAGAGAGAGAGAGAGAGAGAGAGAGAGAGAGAGAGAGAGAGAGAGAGAGAGAGAGAGAGAGAGAGAGAGAGAGAGAGAGAGAGAGAGAGACAAGATCTTGTGTTTGAAGGGCCAAAATTTAATATTACAAAAAGATTCTCCTCAACCCTATCATGCTTTTTAAATTGATGGTCAAGATCAATTGAATAGATTAATGGTCAGAATTATAGAAAGCCCAACTAAATAATTTCTCTTATGGTTGCACTTTAACAAACGAAACTAAAGTCACACAAACAATAGAAGGGTAAATTGGCAATTAATAAAAATGTACAGTGGAAAAGCTACCCCTTCAAGCCAAAGTGACTTATTATGTAACTTATAAAACTATAAGTGACTCATGGCGTAAATCACTCTTCATACTCTCAAGTATGGAAATGGTAAGGAAACACTTACGGTAAAGGAAGTAACAACCTCAGCCTATGCAAAGGAAGTGGAGCTACGAGAGAAGGGTCTACTTGGCAAATCAAAACCAAGTGCTGAAGGTTTGATGGCAATAAGAGGAAGAACAGAGAAACGATCAGGCGACAAAGGAAAGTCAAGAGGCAAGAGTAAAGATAACAAAACATCTCACAGAGCAAAGTCAAAGAACAGATCTCAGTCCAAACCTAGGGAATGCTGGACATGTGGAAAGGAAGGACACTTCAAGAGAGAATGTCCAGAAAGGAAAGAGAACAAAGGAAATCATTCAGCTAATATGGTTCAGGAATGGGAGCAGCCTATGATCCTAACAGCTAGTCTACAGAACACAAAGAATGAGTGGGTTCTCGACTCCGGATGTACCTTTCACATAACTCCAAACAAGGATGTCCTATTCGATCTAAAAGAACAGGATGGAGGAAAAGTACTCATGGGAAACAATACTATTAGTGAAGTTAAAGGGAATGGGAAACTAAAAATAGTAAATTTAGTTAACTCCACTACAGTATTGACTGAGGTGAGGTACATGCCAACAATGGGCAGAAACCTAATCTCCTCTGGACAACTTGAAAAGCATGGATGCACTTATGAAGGTGGAGATTACAAAGTCACATTCTTTAACAAAGGAAAGAAGGTTCTTTCAGGAAACTACAAGGATGGTCTTTACTACCTTCAAGGATCAGTAGCTAAGGAAGAAGTAACAGTGGCAAGAGCAGAGGTGAACTGGACAAGCAGATGGCACACACGGCTGGGACACATGAGTTTAAAGAATATGAATCACTTGGTTAAGAAGGGATACCTTAATGGAAAGGAGGTTCATACTCTGGACTTCTGTGAAGAATGTGTCCTAGGAAAGTCTCATAAGCAGGCTTTCCCAACAGCTAAACACACTTCCACAAAGATCCTTGAGTACATACACAGTGACCTATGGGGTTCAGCTACAAATGAGGAAAGTTTATCAGGATGCAGATACTTCCTGGCCTTCATTGATGATCATTCCAAAAGAGTATGGATTAGATTCTTGAGGAATAAGGATGAGGTCTACAAGAATTTTGCAGATTGGAAACAGCTAGTTGAAACTCAAACAGGAAAGAAAGTGAAGTGCTTAAGGACTGATAATGGACTAGAGTTCTGTAACAATCAAATGGATAAATTGTGTACAGACTCAGGGATAAAACGCCACAAGACTTGTGCCTACACGCCACAACAAAACGGAGTGTCAGAAAGGATGAACAGGACAATAGCTGACAAGGTTCGGTGTATGCTGGCAGAGTCTAGATAAGAAAAGAAGTTTTGGGAAGAAGCAGCTTCGACGGCGGTCTACCTAATAAATAGAACTCCAAATGCTTCTTTAAACTTCAAAATACCAGAAGAAGTTTGGACAGGGAAACAAACAAGTTATGATCATCTCAGACGGTTTGGATGCATTGCATATGTGCATACTACTCAGGACAAAATGAATCCAAGAGACATAAAAGGGATCTTTATGGGTTATCCACAAGGTACAAAAGGTTACAGAGTTTGGTTGCCAGAAGAGGGGAAATCTACTATAAGTAGAAACGTAGTGTTTGATGAAGACAAACTCTATATGAAGCCAGAGATGGATTATGTAGTCAAACAGAAGGGTAAGAAGAAGGTCACCTTCAGTCCAGACCTGATAAAAGGACCTTCATCAGGAAGATCTCAGAGAACAGATGAACCTTCAGGACCAGGAGAAACATCTGATCAAGGTGGAAATCTCTCAGAAGATTCTGACAGCTCAGTAACTCAGAAGAGTCAGATGGGCCAGAAGAAATAGAAAATCCAGGATCAGAAAACGAGGGTGGAGCAGGATCTTCACAAGGAACCACAGGTCAGAGTAAAACTCTAGATGGGTACTTACTAACTCGGGACAGATCAATTAGAAAGAAGAAGCTACCTCCAATTTTTGAAAGTGGAGACTATGATGCTTATGCACTGTCAAGTGCTGAAGACATCAAACTGGATGAGCCTAAAACTGTTTCAGAGGCTAAGAGCAGCAAAGACTGGGCCAAGTGGAACAAGGCTATGAAAGAAGAGAAACATTCTCTAAATAAGAACCAAACTTGGAAAGTGGTGGACAGACCAGAAAGACAGAGAGTTGTAGGCTCTAAGTGGATCTTCAAACTCAAAGAAGGAATTCCAGGTGTTGAGGAACCAAGGTATAAGGCGAGGTTAGTAGCAAACGGGTTCACACAAGTAGAAGGGATAGATTACAACGATATTTTTGCTCCAGTTGTAAAGCATGTGTCCATAAGGATAATGCTATCAGCAGTGGTTAACTGTGACATGGAGCTGGAACAGCTGGATGTCAAGACTGCCTTCCTACATGGAAATCTAGATGAAATAATCTACATGGAACAACCTGAATGTTTTATCAAGAAAGGAGAAGAAAACAAGGTCTGCCTGCTAAAGAAGTCTCTATACGGCCTAAAGCAATCTCCAAGATTATGGAATCAGAGGTTTGACACATTTATCAAATCACAAGGATTCAAAAGATGTGTCAAGGATCCATGTGTTTATCAGAAAGGATCAACACTACTGGAGAGTGTCTATCTGCTGCTATATGTCGATGACATGCTAATAGCAGCAAAGGACAGATTCAAAGTAAACGTCTTAAAAGAAAATCTCAAGTCAGAATTCGAAATGAAAGATCTGGGACCAGCGAACAGAATACTGGGAATGGATATTCAGAGAGATAGAAAACAAGGGAGGTTGAAACTGTCTCAAGAAAGGTATATTCAACAAGTTTTAAAGACGTTTGATATGGATGAAAGCAGGGCTGTGATTGTTGGGATTATGTCCTGAAATCACATTGTACGAACTCTAATGATAGTTGTATTGTCGAGATCGGACAATTCATGTGATACTAGGCAGTCATAATGTTTTGCTAGAAACCACTTATGACAAATGAGTTGTAGCTCATTTCTGGTATCGTGTGAACCTACAGGGTCACACACCTAAGCAAGTTGGATATACTCTGCATGGAATTGATCATTGGAATATGGTCTGATCGATGTGTATTAGATACACATCGAGTTGAGTTTCTAAGAGGTGTATCGATCGACACCATTGGGTGCATCGGTCGATACAGGGCGTGTGTCGATCGACACCACTAAGTGTGTCGGTCGACACAAGGGCGAAACCGAGACTGATGTTTCGGTTCACCGCGAGGTCAATATATAAACTCTTTTTATGTATTTCGACCGAGCAAGAGTTGCTGTGCGCCGCCCACAGTGTTGTCTCAGGGAGAAAACACAGAAACCTCAGAGAAACTCAGTTCCCAGGGAGATCCGGGTCCCGGTACTAGCAACCCGGCGGATTCCAGCTTGTGTGCGTGTGGACTACGATAGAGGCGCAGCATCTGAGGCGCAATAGATCTCGTGCTACCTGATCAATCTTCCGCTGCCAAACACCAGGTAATCACGAGGTGAGATCATGATTCAATTAACTAGACCCTAGATCCTAGGCTATCGGGAACTTCGAGAATTCTGAATCTGTAGAATTGGCTCGGATTCCCAACAGTGGTATCAGAGCCTTAGGGTTTTCCCATTGAATCAGTCTGTTTAATTGAATCTAATTAATTGAATTCGCTCATAATAGTTTATGATCAATAGCATGTTAGATCGATTGAAACAGAACTCCGATTCTGTGTTTTCGCACGGTGTCGATCGACACAGAGTGGCGAAGTTCGACAGAATTGGCGGCTAGGGTTTTTCGCGAAGAAAAACCGAAAGCCTTCTGTGTCGATCGACACACTGGGTGTGTCGGTCGACACAGAGCAACACGGTCGAGTGTCGATCGACACAGTTTGAGTGTCGGTCGACACAGACCAATATTCGGCGGCTAGGGTTTTCTCGGAGAAAACCTGAAAGGCCTACGCGTCAATCGACACAGGTTGAGTGTCGAACGACACAGACCGAGCGAATGGTTAATCGGTTCAATTGGATTGGACCGGTTATCATGCTTGGTTAAGTCCGAATAGATCGGTTTAAATTAGATGAATTGGTTTAATTGGATTAAACTAATTATCTCAATTAGCAAAACCGGTGGGTTAAATCATTTTGATTGGATAATACGGTTCAATTTAATTGGACTGGTTATCGCAATCAGTTGAAACTGGTTTAAACGGTTTAAATTGGATGAATTGGTTCAATTGGATTGAACTGATCATCCCAATTAGTATAAACCGATTGGTTAAGATCAGTTTGATCAGATAAGTCAGTTCAATTGAATTGGACCGGTTATCAAGAACTATCTTCGGTTTAGGTCTATGTCGACCGTCACACATGGGTTGTGTCGATCGACATGACCGGTTCAATGAACCGGGTTAATTGGATTAACTGGTTATTGAAGTCCGATTTTGTTTGGTAGTATCGATCGACAGACATAGTCTGCGTCGATCGACGCAGTATTCGAAATTCTGGTTATTCAACCTTGAATTTGCAGAAACCAAACTAGACTTAAACATTGATCAAAGATTAGCTTCAATGTGGTCAACTGTCAAGACTCGTTTAGTTGTGTGATGGTCTAGCCAAGAGCTTGTTGTCCACAATTACGTGAGTAAGGCAGGTAGTTATGTTGATGGATTTGCAGTTGCTAAACATCAACAATTACATGACCCAACAAATTGATTTGCTAACCTTCAGAGTTTAGTTTCCTCAACTATGTATCAAGTAACCTTGATGTCTTGCCCAACCTTGTCTACTGTCAAAACTTGTTTCATTGTTGGATAATCTTGGAGTCCTTGGTATCCACAGTGACAATGAGTAAGACAGGTGGTCATTGATAGACTTGTAGTGCAACTGTCAATGATCACAAGACAGAAAAGGATTGGTTGTACTTGACTAGGCTATCAGAAGTTCTGAGCCCAGAGACATCAGAGTGGATTAGACATAGTTTGTCTCATCCACGACCAAGAGTTGTACTGAGTACAATTAGCAATGATTTGCTTACCTAGATAACCAAAGTCTGAGTAAGGCGAGTCGCCCACTCGAATTTTAGTAATCTGAGGATCTTGGATCATTATATTCATAAAGGAAACATTGTTTGAATATAATGCGAGTTTTCTTATTTGATAAGATTTCTCATCATATACATAACTAAATCTTTGTTTTTCTTGGATTTCAGCTTATGTCTATGACTACTTTCTCGTTGCGATCCGTCTTGAGAAGGACAAGTTAAATGGATCCAACTTCCTGGATTGGTATCGGAATCTGAGATTCATTCTCAAGCAGGAGAGCAAGGACTATGTCCTTGAAAAGGCTCTTCCAGAAAAGCTTGGGACCAATCGCTCGCATGCAGTGTATAATGCTTGGAATAAGCATTATACTGATGTGGTAGATGTGCGTGGTCTGATGTTGGCTACCATGAACTCAGACTTGAAGAGTCAATACGAGAACATGGAGTCGCCAATAGAGATGATCACCAGCCTGAAACTGAAGTTTCAGGATCTGGCACGAGTTGAGAGATTCCAGATGGTGAAGTCTCTAACTAAGTGCAAGCTACCAGAGGATGCTCCAGTAAGTCCTCATGTCATTAAACTGATGGGTTACGTTGATAACCTGGGGAGACTGGGATGTCCTGTCAGCTTAGAGTTGGCCACTGACATCATTCTGCAGTCACTGCCATCAAGCTATGACAAGTTCGTTAAGAACTATATCAGGAAAGGCTTGACGAAGACGTTGACTGAGCTGCATAGCATGCTCAAGACAGCAGAGCAAAACATCAAAAGGGGTAAAAGATTTGAGAAATCTTTTATTGACAAGGGTGATGGCAAGGCCGTCCAGATTTGGAATCAGGATAAGCCTGTGTCATCTTTTAAGCCCAAGTCAAGCCCATCTGGTGTTAGTAAGTGCTTCTACTGCAAAGAGTCGGGGCATTGGAAGAGAGATTGCATAAAATTCTTGGAAGATTCACAAGAGATGGAGAAGATGTATGGTACTTCTTCTTCAGGTATTGTGTTATTAATTCAAGTTCTACATAAGTATTGGATACTTGTTGCGGTACTGATATTTTTGAAATATGCATGACCTAAGCGACAGTAGAACGTTGAAGAAAGGACAAGTGGAACTGCGTGTCTGGTTGAAGCAATGGTTGCTCCATGAGCCGTAGAGATTCTCCACTTGTAGGAGCCTTTCCTACTTGGTTTTTGAAATTAATTGCCACCATGTACTTGCTATATGCAAAATGTCTTTCATTTTCTTTTGAGAATTTGGATGCTTTTCATTCTGATAAAAGACAAGTTTTGTCCTTTTGATCTTAATGAAATATTTAATGGTAGCACCCCGTTTGGAATGGGTTTTGTATCTCAAACCAACAAGAGTTAGAATATAACATAAATACCAAATGGTTTAAGTCTGATGACTCGAACTCGATTTTTCTTTGGTTTAGTCGTTTAACCACAAGTGTGAAGCGGATTCAGTAATTCCATAGTTTTGGACTCATTCGATTGTTAATCATTTGAGATATGAATTCTGTTCACTGGACCAAAATGACTAAGGCCCATTTAGCATAGCTAAAAGGAAACGGGCCAGAGGCTTATTGGGCCCTACACATACTGATGTATGCGGCCCAAACTAGCATTATTGTCAAAGGAAATATTCTGTACTTCATTACCTTATTGATGGCATCAATAAGCATGACTGTGTTCATTTGATGAGACACAAGCTGGAATCCCTTAAGGGAGTTCCAAGATGAAGTGTAGAACCAATCTGACAGAAGTATTGAGATCCTCGATTGAATCGCGGAAGAAAATACTAGAGTCAAGAATTGAGTGATCATCTGAAAGAATGAATCAGATCTTATGAGATATGATTCAATTAATGATGAATCACATGAATCTTCCATAACTATTTAAGAATACGTTCTGAAATGTCTGTCTTTGCGCAGAAAAAGGTTTCTATCAGAATCAGTGAAAAACGCCACATTGGATGTGGACTGGGTGATTTCCAATTTGTTTTTCTGATTAATTAGGATTGCAAGGTTTGTGTAAGACAGCAGTCAACAAACAAACTTGAATCCATATCTGATAAGTTCTACCTCGCTGGTTATCCTGAGGAAACCAAGGCTTAGTGCTTTTGTTGCCCAGAACTGTGTCTTTTAAGAAAGGTGATACTTTCAAAAGGAACAGTGGGAGTAAAAGTACACATCGAAGAAATTCGATAAACACAGGAGGCTGCTCAATCTGTTGAGAGAGAGCAGCGGTGAGATCTACAGAGTGCTGTAGGATCTGCAACTGTGGACCCTGAAATTCGCAGATCCGAAAGGATCCGTCACTAACTCGAGAGTGATTTCTTGTAACCAATTGTCGTGATCTGTTGATCATTGAAAAGTGACGAACATGCGAAATTCGAAGAAGCGATGGTGAGCCCCAACTCCGAAAATTTGCTGGGTATGCATGTTGGCTTCACCGATCCATTTCTGGATTGAAGCAAACATCTTGGAGTTGGAATCAACATTCTGATAAATTGGTCAAAGGTTTTGACTTGATCAGAAAGAAAAGAAACCATGCGTTTACAAGAAGACTAGTGGGAGCGTAATGGCAATTCTCACACAGTATGTAGATAACATACTTGAATCTCATGAACGACGTTCCGACGCTAAAGTCTTGTTAAGATTTGGGTCGAAAGTCAAATCTAAACAAAAGACATGGGAGTAGCCGAGTGAATTCTTGGAATGAGAATCTATTGATATAGATTGAGTAAGCTAATTGGATCGTGTCAAAATCCTTATGTTGATAAGGTACTGGACAGTTCTGATGTGCTTGATTCCAAAAATGGCTTCACACCAAAGGTCTTATGGCAATAATCTGAGCAAGATGAAGTGTCTTGGACACTAGCTGAGCTAGTAACAATATTAGTAAGAAGAAGTGTTTCTGAACACTGTCTGAACTAATATTAATGAGTGTGAGTTCTAATGCTGCTGCAATAGAATCCATCATAAATGCCATATTTTGCGCTCGTCTAGATGCAGCTCAAGCATGACGAGAATACACCAATATATTCCGGTAATAGTCACTAAACAGTTACCAGAAATATCCCAAGTGTTGAGAAACACTAAAGATAGGTTCGTGGTGAACTGATAAAGTGACAAACCAGTTGAAAGTAGTTAGACGGACAAAGACGATTCCCGGTTCCCACCTGCTTATGTCTCTTTGTCTGAATAGCGGTGCTGACTGTTGGAAAGGCTCCAAGCAGTAGACCGTAGAATAGTGCTTTTATCTGAATGGCGGTGTAATTTGTTGAAATTGTTTCAAGCAATAGCACTGCACTCTCTCCCACAACCTAATCACGGAATTTATTCTGTTGCTGTAGGTGTAAGATATCTGAAAAGATGATCTTGATTCTAGTGGGAGTTATTTTAGTTATGTTGTAAACTTAACATTTACATGCTTTGGCAGTGTTTGTGTAAGTTAAAACTGACATCAGTATTATTTAATTATTGGATAATTAAATAATGGTCCCAAAGTACTTTATGGTCATCTTATAGGTCATCAAGTTGAAGACTTGATCATGAAACCCTATAAGTAAAAGATGACATAAATTATGATTGTCCCTAGTCAAGGTTGTTAAAATGGGACACTAACAACCACGCAGACTAGTATGTGAGGTGACTGTTGGACTAAGTTTCATGAAGTCAATGATATGATTATCACAGTCAGTCACATAGATGTATGTTGGTGAACATATGATTGTACATGACCCGCTTAATGAGAACTCCACAGGATAGTTACATAAGTGTCATGGGAGGTTCTCATTACGACTATAGAGTATAGTCCTTAGACCTGAGTTCATCATGCTTTCTAGCATATGAATTGGTGCGTGTTGACCTTGTCAAACGTCGTTCCGTAACTGGCGGCTATAACGGCATTGCTTGTGCGTATCATGAAGTATGTGTAGAAACAGGGATGGAACAAGATGGGATTTGTCCCTCCTGGAAAACGGGAGATAAATATCTCAGGGCCCATCGAAGATTTGATACTGAGAAAATGCATGGCCGTGCTCAAACGAGGTGATTGTCAGTCGTTTGTTTTTATCAGTATAGATCAGAAGTTCGATGAACATGATGTTGGCTATAATAAGGATGACACAGTCTCTTGCCTTATGCCATATCGAGATATAGAGACGAAGGGATTATAGGAATAAGTGATTCCAGTACAAGTGGGAGATTGTTGGGATTATGTCCTGAAATCACATTGTACGAACTCTAATGATAGTTGTATTGTCGAGATCGAACAATTCATGTGATACTAGGCAGTCATAATGTTTTGCTAGAAACCACTTATGACAAATGAGTTGTAGCTCATTTCTGGTATCGTGTGAACCTACAGGGTCACACACCTAAGCAAGTTGGATATACTCTGCATGGGATTGATCATTGGAATATGGTCTGATCGATGTGTATTAGATACACATCGAGTTGAGTTTCTAAGAGGTGTATCGATCGACACCATTGGGTGCATCGGTCGATACAGGGCGTGTGTCGATCGACACCACTAAGTGTGTCGGTCGACACAAGGGCGAAACCGAGACTGATGTTTTGGTTCACCGCGAGGTCAATATATAAACTCGTTTTATGTATTTCGACCGAGCAAGAGTTGCTGTGCGCCGCCCACAGTGTTGTCTCAGGGAGAAAACACAGAAACCTCAGAGAAACTCAGTTCCCAGGGAGATCCGGGTCCCGGTACTAGCAACCCGGCGGATTCCAGCTTGTGTGCGTGTGGACTACGATAGAGGCGTAGCATCTGAGGCGCAATAGATCTCGTGCTACCTGATCAATCTTCCGCTGCCAAACACCAGGTAATCACGAGGTGAGATCATGATTCAATTAACTAGACCCTAGATCCTAGGCTATCGGGAACTCGCGAGAATTCTGAATCTGTAGAATTGGCTCGGATTCCCAACAGTGATAACTCCAGTGAATGGACAATTCAAACTAAAGAGTCTGACAGAAGCAGAATGGAAGGATCAATGCAAGGAAATGGACCTAATTCCCTACGCCAGTACTGTTGGAAGTCTCATGGTCGCAATGGTAGGTTCAAGACCGGATTTGGGATATGTTGTGGGTTTGGTCAGCAGGTTCATGTCAAAGCCAAGCAAGGAGCACTGGAGAGCTGTAAAGTGGATCCTACGATATCTTCAGGGAGCCTCAGCAGTGGGTTTAACCTTCACCAAATCTAAACACTTCAATATTGAAGGGTTCTGTGACTCAGATTATGCTACAGACCTTACTAGAAGAAGGTCTGTAATAGGCTATTATTGAAATGGAGATTCAAAGTGCACAATCACAATGTGCAAACATTGTGCATTTGGGGATAATCATCAACCGGGACAAGCCTTATCTCATGTGTGCAAAGTTGGGGATCATTCACATAAGTCTTCTCATCCATTTCTACATCACTCTTTGGTGGATCAAGTAACTCAGAATGCTAATCCCAAGGCTTGGACCATCACGCAGACCTGTCACTGTCTTCATAGAACAAAGATAGGACCAGTCACTGTCCTTATGACCGTTGTCCATCTCTCTCTCTTCTACCGAGCCATTCTTGTCTCTATGTCACTCTTTATTCATTGTTTATTGTATGTAGCCCTAGTATAGCTCATATATAAGTCATGTAAACATTTCTGAATCAGTTAATGAGAATTATTCTTCTCAAAGTCGCCTCTCTCTCTCCACTCTCTCTCTCTCTCGGCTCTCAAGAACCCTAGGTGGTTCCTTATGAGTTCTTCTTCATCTCTCTCTATTCTCTGAATATAATCTTCATATTCTAACATGGTATCAGAGAATTAAGCTCTTGTACCTATTCTACTTCCGCAATCTCTGATTCTAAAATCTCATTTCATTGTTTGAAATCTGTTCTTGAGAGTTCTTGATAAATCTTTTCTGTTCTTGAAAGTTTCAGTCCTTAAAGCATTCTTCTTTGGTTCTTTACTTCTGCTTGGGTTCTCTTTGGTTTGAAAAACCTTCTGTTACAAATATCTCAGCTTGAAACTCCCTCCTTTGCTATATATCAGACTCAGCAATGGAGAACTCAAGTGAAGTCATTTATGTGATTCTTATGGGCTCCAACTACATAGTTTGGGCAAGGATTGTGAAGTCAGCTCTAAGAGGGCGTGGACTATGGAAATATGTACTAACCAGTGAAGCACCACTTCAGAAAGCTCAAGGAGAAGCTGGTATGGAGATGGCGGCTGCTGATGAAGAAGCATGGACACAAGGAGACCAAAGAGTGTTGTCCATACTTCAAAGCTCACTTGACCAGGAGCTGTTGGAAGCTTATTCTTATTGTGTGACCTCCAAGGAGCTGTGGAAAACTCTTGAGAAGGTTTATGGTAACATGTCTAATCTGAGCAGGGTCTTTGAAATTAAGCAGGCCATCAACAACCTTAAACAAGAAGATATGGAGTTCAAAGATCACTTTGGGAAATTCAGGTCTTTGTGGGAAGAGTTGGAGATGTTAAGGCCATCAAGCATTGATCCTCTTGTGCTAAATGAAAGGAGAGAGAAGGATAGAGTATTTGCGCTTCTGCTCACCTTAAACCCATCCTACAATGACCTAATCAAACACATTCTAAGGGCAGATACATTACCTTCTTTGGATGATGTGTGTGGACAACTTCAGAGAGAACAAGGATCATTTAGGTTGTTCAGTAGGAAAGATGAGCTTGTGACTGCCAACAAAGGGGCTTATAAACCTGAGGAAAGGCAGAGCTATGGTGGTGATAGGAGAGGAGTCTTGATGTGTGTATATTGCAAGCAGAATGAACACCTAAAGGAGAAGTGTTGGCGCCTGTATCCACACCTCAGAACATCCTCTCACAACCGGTTTAAAGATCAAATGGCAAACCTCTCTTTTGGTGCAGCTAGACCCGGTTCATCTTCAATGCAGCCTTGTGATGAAGGAAGAGCAATGGTGGTTCATCATGCTTCTCAAGTTCCTGATCAGTGTGATGTGGTAAGAAAATCAGACCTTGAGGCTCTCATTAAAGCCATCAAGGAAAACTCTGGTATGACTTTTGGAACCTCACTCTTTGCATCCAATAGAACCAAACCATTGATAGTTGATTCAGGAGCATCCCATCATATGATCAGTGACTCTAAGTTGATACAAAACATTAAACCTGCTTTTGGTAATGTTGTGATTGCAAATAGTGATAAGATTCTAATTCAAGGCATAGTAAACCTTAAGTTGTTTAGTAAATAATCAAAAGCTTTCTATATGCCTAGTTTTACATCAAATTTATTATCTGTAAAAAGAGTAGCTACTGATTTCAATTGCAATGTTATTTTCAGTCCTAATGATGTTGTGTTTCAGGATATTAAAACAAGCAAGTTGCTTGGGAAAGGTGTGACAAAGGATGAGCTTTACATAATTGAATATACTAACCCATCTTCTTCTGAATTATCTACTGCTCTTTCTACTTTCCTGAGTGTTGATGATTCTATTTGGCATGCTAGACTAGGACATCCACACTCTAGGGCATTAGGTCTCTTATTACCTTCTGTTTCTTTTAAAAATGATGAGTGTGAGGCTTGCATTCTTGGGAAACATTGCAAATATGTTTTTCCAAGTTCTAAAATTGTTTAGGAAAGTTGCTTTGATCTTGTTCATTCTGATGTGTGGACTGCTCCTTGTGTGTCTAGAGAGAATCATAAGTACTTTGTCACTTTCATTGATGAAAAATCTAAATACACTTGGATCACATTGATGCAAACTAAGGATAGAGTGTTAGAAGCTTTTATGAACTTTCAAAGTCATGTTACTAACCATTTCAATGCTAAGATCAAAATTTTTAGATCAGACAATGGTGGTGAGTATACAAGCAATGCCTTCAAACAACACTTGTCCAAACATGGGATTCTTCATCAAACAATATGTCCTTACACTCCACAACAAAATGGAGTGGCTGAGAGAAAGAACAGACACCTAATGGAAGTGGCAAGGTCCATGATGTTCTACAAGAATGTCCCTAAGAGGTTTTGGGGAGATGCAGTCATGACTGCATGCTACTTGATCAATAGAACTCCCACAAGAGTTCTAAAGGATCAATCTCCATTTCAGGTATTAAACAAAACCAATCCATTAGTTGATCACTTACGTGTGTTTGGGTGTATTTGTTTTGTGTTAATTCCAGGAGAACAAAGAGATAAGTTGGATGCTAAAAGCACCAAAGCTATGTTCATTGGATATTCCATAACACAAAGAGGATACAAGTGTTATATGCCTGAAACAAAGAAGGTTTTGATCTCAAGAGATGTGAAGTTTATGGGGACAAGAAGTTTCTATGATGAGAAGAACTGGGACAGCTTTAAGGATCTCCCTACTTCTCAATCAGACCGAGCTGCTAACCTAAGGAGAATCATGGAAAGCCTTGGTATTAGTTTTCCTCAAGAACCGGCCAAAGCAAGTCAAGCTCCTTCAGTCCCTGATTCTACTTCAGAAGCTCCCCAACATCCCCATCCTGATCATGAGGGGGACACTCAAGAATCAGCACCAGAACCGCAAGAACCTGATTCTACTACACATGATCAAGCTGGTATTGAGGAGCATCAGGAACATGAGATAGAAACTGAGGAGTTGGATCATCAAAATGAAGAGATGGAACAGCCGGTTCTGAATGAGCAGCCAGTTCAAGTATTAAGGAGAAGCACAAGGGAGAGAAAGGATCCATCAGAATGGAAGAAGACTAGAGTTTACTTCAACAGCAATGCAGTAGCTCATCCCATTCAAGCCGTATGCACTTTGGCTCATGTACCTTTGGAACATCAAGTGTTCATTGGAAAGCTGGATCAAGAACAAGTACCAACAACTTATGAAGAAGCCAAGGGAGATAAGAGGTGGATGCAAGCTGTGAATGAAGAAACCAAAGCAATGGAGAACAATGAGACTTGGTATGAGGCAGAACTTCCTAAAGGAAAGAAGGCAGTGAGTTCTAAATGGGTTTTCACTATCAAGTATAGAAGTAATGGAGAGGTTGAGAGATACAAATCAAGGCTGGTTGCAAGAGGTTTCACTCAAACCTATGGAAAGGAATACTTGGATACCTTTGCACCAGTAGCTAAGCTTCACACATTCAGGATCATCTTGTCTTTAGCAATAAACCTTGATTGGGAACTCTGGCAAATGGATGTCAAGAATGCATTCCTTCAAGGGGAGCTTGAAGATGAGGTATATATGACACCACCTTCTGGTCTTGAGGATATTGTTAAACCAGGGAAGGTGCTAAGACTCAAAAAGGCTATCTATGGACTCAAGCAATCACCTAGAGCTTGGTATCATAAACTGAGCTCAACACTTATGCAAAGAGGATTCAAGAAGTCTGAAGGAGATCACACCATGTTCACTCTTCAAGATCAGGAAGGTATCATTGTCATTCTTGTCTATGTTGATGACATTATCATATCAGGAAGCAACAAGTCAGGTATACAAGACAGTAAGGCCTATCTCAAATTTGTTTTTGATATAAAAGACCTTGGTGCTCTAAAGTACTTCCTTGGGATAGAAGTTTGTCGATCTAATGATGGACTCTTCTTATCTCAAAGGAAGTACACACTTGATTTATTCTCTAAAGCAGGAAAGCTAAGATCAAAACCGGCCAAGACACCTCTTGAGGAAGGCTACAAAGTCATAAGAGAGGGGGAGATTGAGGATAGACCATTTGAGGACATTACTCAGTATAGAAGGATGGTTGGCATGCTCATTTACCTAACCATAACCAGACCTGATTTGTGTTTTGCAGTAAACCAAGTAAGCCAACATATGCAAGCTCCCAAGATGCATCATTGGAATATGGTTGAGAGGATACTCAGATACTTAAGTGGCGCCCCTGGTCAAGGCATTTGGATGGGTTGCAATCGAAGCACATAAGTAGTTGGGTATTGTGATGCTGATTGGGCAGGAGATAGAGTGGACATGAGGTCTACTACAGGATATTGCACATTCATTGGAGGCAACCTTGTTACTTGTAAGAGCAAGAAGCAGAAGATAGTCTCTTGTTCAAGTGTTGAAGCTGAATATAGAGCTATGAGGAAGTTAGTAACCGAATTGGCATGGATCAAAGGTCTTCTCGCAGATTTGGGGATTGTAACATCCAAGCCAATCCCCATGCATTGTGACAACCAAGCAGCCATCCATATTGCATCAAATTCAGTCTTCCATGAAATAACCAAGCATATAGAAGTGGATTGTCACAAGGTGAGGCAGATGATTGAGCAAGGAGTGGTGTTACCATGTTTTACAAGGAGTGAAGAACAACTAGATGATGTGTTCACCAAGGAAGCTAGCTTGAAGGTGTGTGAGTCCATTCACACCAAGCTTGGACTCATGGAGCTTCCAGAATCCTCTAAGGCTGAGGAGACTACACTCTTTTTCCCTTCATGAAGTTTTATCCCATGTGATTTTCTTCATGAAGTTTTTTAATGAGGTAGATCTCCATTGGCATTCCAAGCTTGATTCAATCCTTGAATTCAAGCTTGAGGGGAAGTATTGAAATGGAGATTCAAAGTGCACAATCACAATGTGCAAACATTGTGCATTTGGTGATAATCATCAACCGGGACAAGCCTTATCTCATGTGTGCAAAGTTGGGGATCATTCACATAAGTCTTCTCATCCATTTCTACATCACTCTCTGGTGGATCAAGTAACTCAGAATGCTAATCCCAAGGCTTGGACCATCACGCAGACTTGTCACTGTCTTCATAGAACAAAGAGAGGACCAGTCACTGTCCTTATGACCGTTGTCCATCTCTCTCTCTTCTACCGAGCCATTCTTGTCTCTATCTCACTCTTTATTCATTGTTTATTGTATGTAGCCCTAGTATAGTTCATATATAAGTCATGTAAACATTTCTGAATCAGTTAATGAGAATCATTCTTCTCAAAGTCGCCTCTCTCTCCACTCTCTCTCTCGGCTCTCAAGAACCCTAGTTGGTTCCTTATGAGTTCTTCTTCATCTCTCTCTATTCTCTGAATCTAATCTTCATATTCTAACAGCTATGTATTCCAAGGTGGAGGGAATACAGTAAGCTGGAGATCATGTCTTCAGCATGTAGTGGACCTCTCCACTACAGAGGCTGAATACATAGCTCTCTCTGAAGCAACAAAAGAAGGGTTGTGGCTCAGGGAGTTCTGCAGTGAATTGGGGTTTAAGTCTGACTACTTCAAGCTAAACTGTGATTCTCAGAGTGCTATCTACTTAGAAAAGTGAAGGATTGTTTAATGTTTGTCCTGGTTTAATTCTGTCAGATTAAACTCTACTAAACAGATTGGATCTAGGTTCTCTTGCAGAATCATAAGGGGATCTCAGTAATACCTTGTTTATGCAGCGGATTAGAGAGGTATCAGTCAGAGATCAGGAGAACCACCAAGAGGTTGTTCCTCCAAAGGCTCACACACGCACACTAACAGGAGAGAGGCTGTTAGACCGGCTGGGAGAAGTTGCAGAGAGAGAGATGGGAGGCGCAGGGAGAGTTAGGGAGAAAAGAGAGCTAGGTCAAGTTTTAATCATAAAACCCTTGTCTAGTTCTGTTGGGCTTTTGGGCCCAATTCCCAGTCTGATTAAATCCCTTAGATTTAATCAGGCCCTTTAATCTCTCTAAGTATAGTAAATGCCTAGCACTTTTACCGTACTTCTGCTGAACCGTTCCCTCATAGTTTCCTGTTAGCTTAGGCGTGTGACCCATATGGGATCATATAATAAAGGCAATAAATCCAAGACTTATAGATCATGAGCGGACTCTAGCAAGCCATCATGACCCCCAGTATTATATGACTTATGTCTGATCATTGACATACTCTTACTTTCTAGAGACAGTACAGAGATTACTGGACATAATTCCAACAATCTCCCACTTGTACTGGAATCTCTGTATTCATATTCCTTTTGTCTCAATATCTCGATTAGTCATAAGGCAAGATGAGTGTCATCCTTATAAAGCCTAATCATGTTCATTGGACTCTGATTTGATACTGACAATCCAAACGACTCGGGACAGTCCGTTTGAGCATGGCCATGCATTTTCCAGTATTCAAATCTCCGATTGGCCTAGAGATATTCACTCCATTTATATTGGAGGGACAAATCCCGTCTTGTTCCATCACTGTAAACTACTCATTTCATAATACACCCAAACAAGGTCCTTATAACTATCGCTTAACGACAGCGTTAGACAATGATCAAAGCGCATCAGTTGATGTGCAGTCACATGCATGCGAACTCAGGTCTAAGGACTATACTCTATAGTCGTAGTAAGAATCTCTTATGACACAGATATAAATATCCTGAAGAGTTCTTATAAGAGGGTCATGTCCGGTCGTATGTACCCCAACATACACCTGTGTACTGACTTTGATGCCGTGCATCTATGACATCCTGAGACTTTGTCATAAGTCACATACCAATCTAGTCTCACGCGGTTGTTGGTGTTCCAATTTCAAACAACCTTCGACTAGGGACAGGATGATATAATCCATCTATCAAATATAGGGTCTCATGATCAAGCTAAATGACTTTGATGACTCAAGATCAAGTCACTTACTTCGATGACCTATAAAATGGTTTATATCATTTTGGAACGATTATTTCATCACAGTTAAAATAATCTTGAAATAATAATTTTATTTAAACATCTTAAAATGTTTTACAAGAACATATCAATAACTAAATAAAGCCCTCAAACTCCCACTCAAATTTAGATTACATTTCAATGTCTCTAATGCCTACAGCTTCAGTCAGGTACTCGAGCTTAGGCCTTGGGAGTGGCTTTGTCAATGGATCAGCGACATTATCATCTGTCGGAACTCGGCTGATCTTGACTTCCTTTCTATTAATGATATCACGTATCAAGTGAAATCTTCTTAGTATATGCTTGGATTTCTGGTGTGATCTTGGTTCCTTTGCCTGAGCTATAGCACCATTGTTATCACAAAACAGTGCCAGAGGCTCAGCTGCATTCGGTATCACACCTAGTTCAATAATGAACTTTCGTATCCAAACAGCTTCCTTCGCTGCTTCTGAGGCGGCGACATATTCAGCTTCTGTAGTGGAATCAGCAACGGTGTCTTGCTTGGAGCTTCTCCAACTGATTGCACCGCCATTCAGACAAAAGATATAACCGGACTGTGACCGGAAATCATCTTGGTCTGTCTGGAAACTTGCGTCCGTGAATCCACTGACTTCAAGCACATTACTTCCGCCGTACACCAAGAACTTATCCTTAGTATGTCTTAGATACTTCAGGATATTCTTGACGGCAATCCAGTGGTTTTCACCTGGATTTGACTGGTATCTACTCGTCATGCTCAATGCATAAGCAACATCAGGACGAGTACAGATCATGGCATACATGACAGATCCTATTGCAGATGCATAAGGAATATTCTTCATGCGCTCAAGCTCAGCAGCCGTCGTTGGGCTCTGCTTCTTGCTTAGCGTTGTGCCATGTACCATTGGTGTGAAGCCGTTCTTGGAATCTGCCATGCTGAATCTATGCAGGACTTTGTCAATGTATGAATCTTGACACAAGCCTATCAGCCTTTTAGATCTATCCCGGTAGATCCGGATTCCAAGAACGTATGCGGCTTCACCCATGTCTTTCATGGAAAAACAACTTCCAAGCCAGTCCTTTACCGACCGCAGCATTGGTACGTCGTTTCCGAGAAGCAGTATGTCATCGACATACAGAATAAGAAATACTATCTTGCTCCCACTAGTCTTCTTATACACGCATTGTTCTTCTTCGTTTCTGATGAAGTCAAATTGCTTGATCGCTTCATCAAAACGAAGATTCCAGCTCCTCGATGCTTGCTTCAATCCATAAATGGATTTATGAAGCTTGCATACTTTCTCAACATTCTTTGGATCTATGTAACCGTCAGGTTGTGTCATATACACATCCTCTTCCCGAATTCCATTCAGGAAGGCGGTTTTCACGTCCATCTGCCAAATTTCATAATCATGAAAAGCTGCAGTTGCTAGTAGAATCCGAATAGATTTCATCATAGCCACTGGGGAATAGGTTTCATCATAATCCACACCGTGAACTTGCCTGAAACCTTTTTCCACCAACCTGGCTTTATAAATCTGGACATTCCCATCCACGTCAATCTTCTTCTTGAAGATCCATTTGCACTCGATGGCTTTTACACCAGCGGGTAAGTCAACCAACGAAAACACTTGGTTGACCGACATGGAGTCCATTTCGGAATCAGTGGCCTTACGCCACTTAGAGGAATCTGGGCCCATCATGGCTTGATTGAAGTTCGATGGTTCATCACCATCAATGATCAGAAGATCATGACAGTTAGTCACGAGGAATCCTTGATATCTCTCGGGTTCGTGACGGATCCTCCCGGATCTTCGAACTTCAGGTACCACAGGTTCAGGCTCTACAATATCTTGTAGGTCCTCCTGCTGCTCTTCCTCATTAGGTTGAGCAGTATCCTGTTCATCTTGAATTTCTTCAAGCAGTACCTTACTCCCACTGTTTTTCTTAGAGAGAAACTCCCTCTCAAGAAAATTACAATCCCGGGCAACAAAAATCTTGTTCTCGGAACGTAGGTAGAAGTAATAAGCCTTGGTCTCCTTCGGATAACCAATGAAGTAGCATTTATCAGACTTTGGTGTAAGCTTGTCAGAGATTAATCTCTTGACATAGGCTTCACAACCCCAAATTCTAAGATAAGACAGCACTGGAGTTTCTCCAGTCCATAATTCATATGGTGTCTTAGCTACTGCTTTTGATGGCGCTCTATTTAGAGTGAACACTGCTGTTAGCAGAGCATATCCCCAAAGGGATATTGGAAGGTCTGTGTGACTCATCATAGACCGAACCATATCCAATAAGGTCCGATTTCTCCTCTCAGACACACCATTCCATTGAGGTGTTCCAGGAGGAGTGAGTTGGGATACGATCCCACACTCTCTCAGATGATCACTGAACTCTTGGCTCAAGTATTCTCCTCCTCGGTCGGACCGAAGAGCTTTAATGCTTTTGCCAAGTTGGCTCTGTACTTCATTTTGGAATTCTCTGAATCTCTCAAACGATTCAGACTTATGTTTCATTAAATAAACATATCCATACCTGCTGAAATCATCAGTGAAGGTAATGAAGTACTGATAGTTTCCTCTTGCATTTGTGGACATTGGGCCACACACATCAGTGTGTATCAGGCCCAATAAGTCACTGGCCCTCTCGTTGGGTTTATTAAAGGGGGCCCGCGTCATTTTGCCCATCAGACAGGATTCACATTTCTCACATGACTCAAAGTCAAATGAGCCAAGAAGTCCATTCGAATGGAGCCTCTTAATGCGTTTCTCACTGATGTGCCCTAAACGACAATGCCATAGAAACGTTCGGTTCTCCTCATTAGGTTTGAACCGTTTGGTATTAACGTTATAAATTGGCGCGGATTGATCAAGTATGTAAAGCCCATTCGTAAGAGGGGCACAACCGTAGAACAAATTATTGCGATTGAAGGAACATAATTTATTCTTAACTGAAAAATCATAACCTTCCAAATCCAACAAAGAAACTGAAATAATATTTCTGCTTATCGCAGGTACAAAATAACAGTTATTAAGTTCTAAAACCAATCCCGAAGGTAAAGACAACAAGTATGTGCCTACAGCTAGTGCAGGAACTTTCGCTCCATTCCCAACTCGTAGCTCCACTTGTCCTTGCTTCAGCTTCCTACTGTTGCTGAGTGCCTGCATATTAGTACAAATATGAGCCCCACAACCAGTATCCATAACCCATGAGGTATTATCAGAAGTAGTTGTATTAACTTCTATAACAAAAATACCTGATGAAGAAGTCTCCAGAGTCTTCTTCTTCAATTCCTTTAGACCTTCCAGGAATTTCTTACATTCTCTCCTCCAATGCCCCGGTTCTTTGCAGAACCTGCAGATGTCAGTAGGCCCAGCCTTGGACTTGGGCTTGGGCTTTGACGTGTCCTTGTCCGAGACTTGAACAGCCTTAGCCTTTCCCTTGTCCTTGGCAGAGGATTTCTTAAAGCCCTTGCCCTTTTGCACCATAAGCACGTTGGGGTCCTTGGCTTTCCTCAAGTTGGGCTCTGCAGTCTTGAGCATTCCGTGAAGCTCAGGCAATGTCTTACTCAAGCCATGCATATTGAAGTTCAGGATGAACTGATCATAGCTTGCAGGTAAAGACTGCAGAACGATGTCGCAGGCAAGTTCCTGGCTGATAGGGCAGTCGAGTTTCTGAAGATGATCGAGATAACCCATCATCTTCAAGACATGAGGACTCACTGCCGCATTTGCAGCCATCTTGCAGTCTAAGAGGTTCTTAACTGTCTGGAACCTCTCAGTCCTTGCCTGCTCCTGAAAAAGCGATTTCAGGCTTGCCATTATCTCGATGGGCGACAGCACACTCTCGAACTGCATTTGCAATTCAGGAGTCATGGTTGCCAACATCAGGAAATAGACATCATTTTCATCTGACGAATGCTTTTCCCAAGCATTGTGCAGATTCCTGGCGGCATTGTTCGGAGGCCTCTCGGGGAGGGGATCACGAAGGACATATTCCTTCTTCTCCTGCTTGAGGACTAGCCTCAAGTTCCTTGACCACGTCAGGAAGTTTGTTCCAGTCAGCTTCTCCTTGTCGAGAACAGACCGGATTGAGAATATGTTTTGTGTGCTTGTTGTAGTCATTGCTGAAATTTAAGATAAAAAGGATTTTAGTTTATATGTTCAATATGATTAATCTCGCATTATATTCAATAACATTAGTTACCCTCAAAAGAATATAATGATTCCAAGATCCACATATAACTAAGATCAAAGTGGGCCACTGGCCGTCACCCAACCTTAGCTTATATCGGTAAGCCCTATTTCGGCTAATTATATCCGTGATATAACTCTTGGTTGTGAATCTGGGCCCGAGGCCCAATCCACTCTGATGTCTCAAGGCCCGGGACTCCCGATGACCTAGTCAAGAAAACCAGTCTATACAGTCATGTAATCACTAATGTCTGGGACTCCCAATGACATTAATGAATCACAAACTGTCTTACCCACGCAAAAGATAGACACCCTCACACTGTAAGGCCATGTGTACGATTGAATGGGTTTCAACAGCTGGCATAGACTGGACAAGACATCCAACGCTTGATATTATTTGAGGTTTATAGGTTTTCTTAAAATTTCATTCCAAAATAGAAGATTACTATTTTTGGAAACTTTCCATTTTTGGAAACCTACTGTTTTTGGAAACTTTTATAATTGGAAACTTCCTAAATTTGGAAACTTTCTAACTATAGAAATTTCCTAAATATCCAAAACATGCAAATCTAGAAATTTCTATTCTAAGAAACTTTCTAATTTGAAATTTTGGAAACTGATTAATTTTAAAATCAAATTTTAATTATTAAATGAATTTTAAAATAAATCTGAAGAAAAGACTCAAATAACTGGCCCAATTGTTTTAACTTCTTGGCCCAAGGCCCAAGAATTGGTCTATGTCCAAGACATAACCCAATTGCCCAATTAAATGACATAACCGGTCTGGTTCATTAAAATTGGTCTAACCAAGATTAATTACTACGATAACCACAATTGTTAACCGGTTATTTACTAAACCGGATTTTCTCAATTTATTTGGTCCAACCAAATCAAATTAGAAAACCACTGGTTTAGGCACTAAATCCAATTTTAAACGACATTGGATTTCTTATCACGGTTTAACCAGATTTAATAATTTTATTAAGTCTGTAAACCGTGACGATTGAATTTTAATTATCTTAAACCGAACCACAAACCAAACCGAAACGGCCAAGTGTGACCATCGATCCGGACAGCTCATGCTTCACGCGATCGGGCAAGCTCGGGTCGTGCGATCGGGACGTGAGACGGGACACGATCGGGACGGCTCGGGTCGGGAGAGGCGGGACACGATCGGTCCATCTCTCGCGATCGGAATGACCACGCGACTCGATCCGGCAAAGCGATCGGTCCGTGCGTCATGTACCGATCCTGACGTCCGACTCGACCACACTCCGACGCAGCCAACCGATCCGGACGTCCGACACTCCGACCACACTCCGATTTAGTTTAGGGTTTTTATAGGTTTTAGTTCTTTTGTTTCTTAAGTGTTTTCTTATCAATTTCAAGCATAGATTGATTCAAACACTTCTAAACAACCTAAACATGATTCTAACAAGAGATCCTAATAGAACCAATGGCTCTGATACCACTGAAGGATTGTTTAATGTTTGTCCTGGTTTAATTCTGTCAGATTAAACTCTACTAAACAGATTGGATCTAGGTTCTCTTGCAGAATCATAAGGGGATCTCAGTAATACCTTGTTTATGCAGCGGATTAGAGAGGTATCAGTCAGAGATCAGGAGAACCACCAAGAGGTTGTTCCTCCAAAGGCTCACACACGCACACTAACAGAAGAGAGGCTGCTAGACCGGCTGGGAGAAGTCGCAGAGAGAGAGATGGGAGGCGCAGGGAGAGTTAGGGAGAAAAGAGAGCTAGGTCAAGTTTTAATCATAAAACCCTTGTCTAGTTCTGTTGGGCTTTTGGGCCCAATTCCCAGTCTGATTAAATCCCTTAGATTTAATCAGGCCCTTTAATCTCTCTAAGTATAGTAAATGCCTAGCACTTTTACCGTACTTCTGCTGAACCGTTCCCTCATAGTTTCCTGTTAGCTTAGGCGTGTGACCCATATGGGATCATATAATAAAGGCAATAAATCCAAGACTTATAGATCATGAGCGGACTCTAGCAAGCCATCATGACCCCCAGTATTATATGACTTATGTCTGATCATTGACATACTCTTACTTTCTAGAGACAGTACAGAGATTACTGGACATAATTCCAACAAAAAGAACTCAGTGCATCACGACAGGACAAAGCATGTAGCAACTAAGATTCACTTCATAAGGGACATTATTGCAGAAGGCCTAGTTCAAGTTCAGAAAGTTCACACAACAGAAAACCCAGCGGATATATTGACAAAAGCTTTACCTGGAAATTCGTTTGAGACTGCTCTGTCGATGGTTGTCTCATCGAAGTATGAAAAGAGGAGAACAACAGGTCAGTAAATGTTGTTTGGTAACTCTAAAGGTTAGATCGACAAGTGACAAGGAAGAAAGTCTTCACCTTGGGCAGACAGGAAGAGCGTCGTATTCTCTTCTCTCCTCAGGTGCTGAAAATAAGAGAATCAGAGTTAGCCAAGTATGAGGTCAGATTATGCATGTTGAGTTTGAGCATTGGATTTGGCAGATCTGGGGTGTTTCTCTAACATGCAAGCTCACAACAGTGAAGAGTTGAGCTAAAATTGAACTTACAAGGTTCGACATCAAAGTTAATCGGCACAGGAACTTGTGGAGGGTTCAAGGTTGGTGATTGCGGTTGCTCAAGCTCGTATATCATCTCCGGTTCAAGTTCTTCCACCGGAGGCAGGTCAGGAACAAAGGGTGTTCGGTGAACCATGGTTGTTGGTTCAGGAAGGTGGTACCTTTCGTCGGGATTTACTTCGTTAGAGAGGTTCAGGAAGCTCTCTCTCAAGATGGAGCTGGTTTGGGTTGAGTTAGACCGAAGACGACAAGGTGGAGTTTGTTGGAACGCTGTCGTATTGGTCCAACTGGACCGTATGAGATTTCATCTCTGGGCCAGCTGAATTTGTTGAAGCCCAAAGTGTGTACCGACTAAGTGAAGCTCAGCGTTTTATAAGGACGTTAAGAGTCTGTTACAAGACGTTACGAGATCAAGAGAAAAGTACAGAGCATTCGAGAAAAACAGAGAAGTCAAGAGAGAAGAGAAATATCAGAGGCGATTCTTAAAGCTCGACTTCTGGGTAGTTCAGCGGCGGCGTGAAAGACGAGCACGGTGGGGCTGGTTTCATCGGCTGCGGTTATTCGAATTGCTTGATCCTCCACGCACTAAAGTCTGTCCGGTTTCATCCCAGAGCTGGCTCTTTAGGTACCTGAAAACAAAGAGCCGGTTAAAGACTTTGTATAATCGATTGATTAGTGCAAGCATGAGAGTTTTGTTCTCTCCCCAGAGATGTAGCCATCCATGGTGAAGTCTGGGTCAACAATCTTGAGTCTTATTCTTGTTTAGAGTTCTAGCATCATTAAAATTCAATCAACCTAAAACGATAACTCAGCTAATCTGAATTGGTTATCTAGTCAAGAAATCCTAACAAATGTAAATCTCTGAAATCTCAAATAATCGTGTATACACAGTCAAATCATAGAATCCACATACCCGTGTTTGGAGTTGAATTTGATGATTTTATTTCAATGACGGGAATCCAAAAAGCAAGAGTCTTTCATGTTCATGTCCAAGAAGATCGATCATATCCCGACATTGCATTGCTGACCAAAGCACAACTTTCTATTCAACCACAAATAAATAAAAATCAGTAAACGCAGAGCTCTTTAATTGACGGATGCAACAATTTGATAAAATCTATAAATAAAATGGAAACATAAGAGCATATATTGAAACAAAATGAACAATTTGATAAATAGTTTCTCGATTTCTCTACTACTCAAAGCTTTGACAATCTCCAGAGATATCACAAGCTTAGATATTGCTAACCCATCATCGCGGTTCATGATGCTACTACCAGTACTCTCTGAATTTCCTCTATCTCTATTATTACACTAAGTGGTGCAATCATGAGCCGCGACTTCTGCAGGAGAAACAGATCCAGCGACTTCGGCAGGAGAAACAAACGCTCTGAAATTGTTTCTAAATACGAATATAATATCGAATGAGGTCTAAAGTCACCAGATCCAGCGACTGTTCTTGCTGGGTTTTCATCTTCTTCTTCTCTTTTGGAGGTTTAATGAGTTTAGAGAGAGGCAAAAATGGTGGGTCATAGGTTGAAGAAGCTCGAAGAAGGACTGATTTTTTTCATTAAAATTTCTAAAACGGGGTCGTTTTGGGTTATATATAATTCTTATCGTAGTTTTGATAATTCACGTGTCCATGTCACGGCCAGCTAAGCATCGGTAAACAAATATATAACGGAGTTAAAGGAGAATGTATGTTTTGACCGATTTTTAAAAATTAATGTATGTAATTCAAATATTAAACGAGTTGAGACTTAAATTGGCACAGTTAACAAATATAGGTGTCGACTGAGACTGTGGACAAACGTTGAGGTATGAATTGACCGTTTAATAAGTCTTCTTTGTACTTCTCTCGGTAAATCAAGCTCGCCGTTGTAGAGTTGAAGAACCTTTTGTACATGTACCAAAGAAAACCCTAGTGTATTCCAGGTTCACACCTGAAGAGAGATATACCCATAATTAGGGAACTCCGTAACATTTTTACGTTGTCAATACATTATTAAGACCAAATCCTTCTCAATATTGATTGGTCTTCCTAGATACATGTAGAACAAATGCTGAAGATGACAGTGAGAGAGCCGCGCCAATGACAATGGCCTCATCAATGCTCATGATGTTGACCTAACAGAAAGTCTAGATCATTATAGGATATAACTCTAAAAACCTAGCATAAAGCATCAGATATTGACATTTATTAGACCATGATCACATTGGGAAAAGAGGCCTCTGTTAAATTTGCAGAATTTGAAATTTCCAAGAGGATCTTAAGAAGAGACCAAGTGAAAGGCCTTACCAAGTCAGGCTTGAATGAAGGAGAAATTCGAGAATTCTTGTTCCTATGGCTCCATTTGTTTGGAAATCAAAAGCGGTGAAAGCAAGCGTGCACAACAAAACCTTCAAAACAGGGAAAATAATCAGAATAAAACAGAACAACGTAAGTTAAACACTAACAATGTATGACATACAATGATCTAGAAATTCTGATATAGAGTCTATAAAGTGCATAATGAAATCGAGTCCTGGATATTTTCGACTCTTGAGATGTTTATCTGATAGAAGTGAAGTTACAAGAAGGAATGCAAGCGTTTTAAGACAACTTGGGAACGTTTGTAAGGACCAAACCTGAGATAATCCCTTGCCAAAAACCAATTTTGCAAGAACCTTCAGACGAGCAAGTGAAAGCTCTAGACCCATCTCAAAGAGCTGCGAGAAAACAACCAGGGCAAGCCAAATCATGACCCCTTAATTCAGTGCATAAACTTTTAAATCAACAAAATGAATAAATTGCTCACAAGAAAAGAATCACCCATTTTGAAAGAAATTTAACATCTGTGAGAATTCTAATCAAACCAAATTGACTGAGCACAACACCAGCAAAGAAGAAACCAAGTATCTAGGAGAAGCATACAACATGTTATATGCCAATAATTTATAACCGAGACTATAAATGTAGCATTTTGTGAAGGAATTTCTAGCAGTTCTAATCAGGATTAGCAACCCTAGTCTGAATTCCGAGCCTAGGATCTAAGGTTCATATAATTGAATCTATGGGATCTCAGATTTACCTGTTGATTTGCAGCGGAAGTATTAGCAGATAATCGAGATCACGAAGCGCCTCAAATGCTGCGACTCTACTGGTATCCACACGCACACAAACTGGACCGCAAGGATGCTAGTGCCTTACAGAGATCTAATCTCCAGAGAGGTTTCTTTCTATGTTCGTGTGGCTGTGAATTAGGTTAGGGACGAGTTTAGGTCGACCATATATCTTATATATGTCGGCTTAAACCACAACGGAATTAACCAACGATTAAACCGAATTAATCTGATTAATCCGCGAGTGCATCGATTGATGCACTCTCTGCAACGATCGATGCTGTCCCAGAACATTGATATCGAATGCATATCACATATGCATTCACTGGATCATTACATTAATGATCAACCTCGTCTTTAACGCCCAGTTTGCTTAGATGTGTGACCCTGTAGGATCATATAACACTAGCAATGAGTTCTCAACTCATTGATCATAAGTGGCTTCTAGCAAAGCATTATGATTTCCTAGTGATATGTGATTGTCTCATCTCGACTATACGACTTTCACTTAGAGCAAGTACAATAGATTTCAGGACATTCCCAACAATCTCCCACTTGTACTGGAATCATCTATTCCTTTAATCCCTTTGTAGCTATATCTCAATCTAGCATAAGGCAAGAACTGTGTCATCCTTATTGAGCCAGATCACGTTTATCGAATCCCGATTTGTACTGATAAAACAAACGACTGACAATCACCTCGTTTGAGCGCGGCCACGCATTTCCAGTATCAAATCTTCGATAGGCCCAGAGATATTTAACTCCTGTTATATAGGAGGTACAAATCCCATCTTGTTCCATCCATGTCTCTTTTATATTTCATGATACGCCTAATCAGTGTCTTTATGATCACCAGTTACGGCTGACGTTTGACAAAGTCAAGACGAACCAATCCATATAAGAGAGGACATGATGAACTCAGGTCTAAGGACTACTCTCTTTAGTCATAATGAGAAACTCTTATGACACTCATATAACATCTTGTAGAGTTCTCATTAACGGGTCAAGTCCGATCATGTGTTCTCTAACACATATCTATGTGATTGACTTTAATACACTTATTAAATGACTCCATGAAACATAGTCATCAGTCACCTCACATACTAGTCTCACGTGGTTGTTAGTGTCCCATTTTAACAACCTCGACTAGGGACCATTTATAATTTATGTCATTTGTTTCTCATAGGGTTTCATGATCAAGTCACATACTTGATAACCTATAAAATGTCATAAATTACTTTGGGACAATTATTTAATAACACAATTAAATAATGCTGAAACAATTTCATTAAAATAACATAACCAAATTATGTTTTACGAACATCAAGTCATAACTAAAAACCAAATATAACTCCCACTGAAAACAAGATCATATCTTAAGAAATCTAATGCCTACATCAGTTGTATGAAACTCATGCTTAGGCCTTGGGAGGGGCTTGGTCAGTGGATCAACAACATTCTCATCCGTAGAGACTCTGCTGATCTTCACATCTCCTCTATTCACAATATCACGGATAAGGTGATATCTCCTTTCTATGTGTTTGGATTTCTGGTGTGATCTAGGTTCCTTTGCTTGCGCAATGGCTCCATTGTTGTCACAATACAAAGCCACTGGCTCAGAAATGCTAGGAATCACACCAAGTTCGGTGATGAACTTCCTTATCCAAACAGCCTCCTTTGCCGCTTCAAAAGCAGCGAGGTACTCAGCTTCGGTTGTGGAATCTGCTACAGTGTCCTGCTTGGAACTCTTCCAGCTGACTGCACCGCCATTCAGGCAGAAGATGTAACCAGATTGCGATCGGAAATCATCTTTGTCTGTCTGAAAACTTGCGTCTGTGTAACCACTTACTACCAGCTCATCACTTCCTCCGTACACCAAGAACTTATCCTTAGTATTTCTCAAATACTTCAGAATATTCTTGACTGCTGTCCAGTGACTTTCACCTGGATCCGATTGGTATCTACTCGTCATGCTTAAAGCACAAGCAACATCTGGACGAGTACAGAGCATGGCATACATGATGGATCCCAACGCCGAGGTATAGGGAATCCGACTCATGCGATCTCGCTCAGCAGGTGTCTCAGGACACTGCTTCTTGCTGAGACTTATGCCATAAGACATTGGTATGAAGCCCTTCTTGGAATCTTGCATTCTGAACCTGTGTAAGACTTTATCGATATAAGTGTCTTGACACAGTCCGATCAACTTGTTTAATCTATCTCTATAGATTCTTATTCCAAGAATATATTCGGCTTCTCCCATGTCTTTCATTGAAAAACAACTTCCGAGCCAAGTCTTAACAGACTGTAACAACGGAATGTCATTTCCGAGAAGAAGTATGTCATCTACATACAACACGAGAAATGCAACTGCGCTCCCACTAGTCTTCTTGTAAACACATGGTTCTTCTTCGCTTCTGATGAAATCAAACTTTTTGACTGCTTCATCAAAACGAAGATTCCAACTCCGAGATGCTTGCTTCAATCCATAAATGGATCGATGAAGCTTGCATACTTTCCTAGCTGCATTTGGATCGATGAAACCTTCGGGTTGTGTCATGTACACATCCTCTTCCATAATTCCATTAAGGAAAGCTGTTTTCACGTCCATCTGCCAGATCTCATAGTCATAATGAGCTGCTGTTGCTAGGAGAATCCGAATGGACTTAAGCATGGCGACAGGTGAATAGGTTTCTTCATAGTCAATACCATGAATTTGTTTGAAACCTTTTGCCACTAGCCTTGCTTTATATATCTGAATATTTCCATCCACATCAATTTTCTTCTTGAAAATCCATTTACACTCAATGGGTCTTGAACCATCGGGTAAATCAACCAAAGTCCATACTTGGTTCTGTGTCATGGATCCCATTTCGGATTCAGCGGCTTTCAGCCACTTTTCGGAGTCAGGGCTCATCATCGCTTCTTCAAAATTCGCTGGCTCGTCACTGTCAATGATCAACAAATCATGACAATTGGTTACGAGAAATCCATATCTCTCGGGTTCGTGACGGATCCTTTCGGATCGGCGAATTTCAGGCTCCACAGGCGCCGTCTCTACAACTCTTTGTAGATCCAGCTGTTGCTCTTCCTCTACGGGTTAAGCATTTTCCTGCGGTTCTCGAACTTCTTCGAGTTGTACTTTACTCCCACTGTTTCTCTTGGAAAGAAATTCTCTCTCAAGAAAAACGCAGTTCCGAGCAACAAACACTTTGTTCTCGGATTGGTTGTAAAAGTAGTATGCCTTGGTTTCCTTAGGATAACCAACGAAGTAGCACTTATCAGATTTGGGTTCGAGCTTATCTGTAATTAATCGCTTAACATAAGCTTCACAACCCCAAATCTTCAGGAAAGACAAACTTGGAACATTTTCAGTCCACATCTCATGTGGTGTCTTTGCAACTGATTTTGACGAAACCCTATTAAGTGTAAACGCAGACGTTTCTAGAGCGTATCCCCAAAAGGATAATGGAAGAGTTGAGAGACTCATCATTGATCGGACCATATCTAATAAAGTCTGATTCCTCCTCTCAGACACGCCATTCCATTGTGGTGTTCCAGGAGGAGTGAGTTGTGAAACAATTCCACAATCTCTTAAATGATCACTGAATTCTTGGCTTAAGTATTCTCCTCCACGATCTGATCGAAGAGCCTTAATACTTTTACCAAGTTGATTCTGTACTTCATTTTGGAACTCTTTGAACTTTTCAAAGGATTCCGACTTGTGTCTCATTAGATAGACATAGCCATACCTGCTGAAATCATCAGTGAAGGTAATGAAGTATCGAAAATTTCCTCTGGCACTTGTGCTCATTAGGCCGCACACATCCGTATGTATAAGGCCCAATAGGTCACTGGCCCTTTCATTCGATTTGTTGAAAGGGGCCTTAGTCATTTTGCCCAGTAAACAAGATTCACATTTCTCACATGATTCATAATCAAATGAGCCCAGAAGCCCATCACTATGGAGCTTTTGGATCCGTTTCTCGTTTATGTGGCCCAAACGACAATGCCAAAGAAAAGTCTGATTTGTGTCATTTGATTTGAATCTCTTGGTGTTAATGTTATAGATTGGTGCAGTCTGGTTTAAAACATAAAGCCCATTCTCTAATGGGCTGCTACCATAAAATATATCATTGTAATAAAAAGAACAACATTTATTCTTAATTGAAAACTGATATCCTTCCACATCCAAAATAGGAATGGAAATAATATTTCTGCTTATAACAGGTACATAGTAGCAATTATTAAGCTTTAAAACCAAACCAGAAGGTAAAGACAAGTTATATGTTCCTACGGCTAATGCAGCAACTCTTGCTCCATTCCCCACGCGCATGTCCACTTGTCCCCTTTCCAACTTCCTACTGTTGCTTAGGCCCTGCATATTTTCACAAATATGAGCACCACAGCCGGTATCCAATACCCAAGAAGTAGAACCAGAAGTAGTAACATTTACTTCTATAACATAAATACCTGAAGATGAAGTCTCGAAAGTCTTCTTCTTCTTTTTCTTCTCTTCCAAGAATTTGTTGCAATTTCTCTTCCAATGCCCAGGCTCTTTACAGTAATGGCACTTATCAGTCTCAGATGGGCCCGGCTTGGGCTTCGGGGCTGGCGCAGGCGTGTCCTGGTTCTCAACCTGGACTGCCTTGCCCTTTCCCTTGCCTTTGCCAAGTTTCTTAAACTTCTTACCCCCTTGTACCATAAGTACATTAGGAGTGCCCTTCTTGATATTAGGCTCAGCTGTCTTGAGCATGCCATGCAGTTCAGTCAACGTCTTCGTCAAGTTTTTCATGATATAGTTCATAACAAACTGATCATAACTTGACGGCAGTGACTGCAGAATGATGTCAGTAGCCAACTCTTGGCTAATGGGACAATCCAGTCTCCCCAAGTTATCAATATAACCCATCATCTTAATGACATGAGGACTGACCGGACTGTCCTTTGGTAGCTTGCATTCAATGAGAGATTTAACCGTCTGGTATCTCTCAGTTCGTGCTTGCTCCTGAAACATGCTTTTCAGGCTAGTAATCATCTCCACTGGCGACTCCACGTTCTCGTATTGCTTCTGCAAGTCCGAGTTCATGGTAGCCAACATGAGACAATTCACATCGACCACATCATTGGAATGCTTATCCCAAGCACTCCTTTCTGCATGTGCAGCATTGGATCTCGGTTTTTCAGGGAGAACAGTTTCCAGGACATAGTCCCTTTTCTCCTGCTTGAGAACAATTCTCAAGTTCCGATACCATTCGAGAAAATTCGATCCATTTAACTTGTCCTTCTCAAGGACGGATCGCAGGGAGAAAGAGTTATTATGAGTGTTAGTCATAGCTGAGAACAAAGAAAGAAAAAGGTTTAGTTATGATGTTCAAGAGATGAGAAATCTTAACTTTTAAGAAAACTCGCATTATATTCAAACAATGTTTCCTCAGATGAATATAATGATCCAAGACCCATACTTCACTAAACTTAAGTGAGCCACTGGCTATCACCCAAATTTAGCTATCTAGGTAAGCAACAACTTTGCTAGTTATATCCAATATAACTCTTGGTTGTGGATCGACATCTTATGTCCAATCCACCTGATGTCTCTGAGCCCAAAACGATTTTGACGGCCCAGTCAAGTAAACCAATCCTTTCAGCCATGTAATTGTTGACGTCTTGCACTGCAAGTCCATCAACACGATTACCTCTGTCTTACTCATGAAATTGTGGACATCTTGCACTGCAAGTCTATCGCACAATTAAATGGGTCTTGACAGTTGACAAGATTGGAAAGACATCAAGTATCACTTGATATTTGATTGAGGAACGGAATCATTTAAAACGTTCAGTTTTATTATGTTTTAATTCTTATAATTAATTGATTCATCTTGCTTCGGTTCTGTGATTTCAGATTCAATAACCTAATCATCAAGCCTGATGTCGACCGACACTACTATAGTGTCGATCGATGCAGGATAACCAAAAGCAATCCGCGATAACCGATCAATCCAATTGATCCGGTTTTGAATACCGGTCAGCGTCGATCGATGCTACGTTAGCATCGGTCGATGCCAACCTAATCAAAACAATCGCAATTAAACCATTCACAGTGTTCGACCATCTTTAACCAAGCTCGATGACCGGTCCAATCCAATTGAACCGATTCATCAGTCTCGCGAGGTATGTGTCGACCAACACAACATTTGTGTCGATCGACACTAGGCGAAAACTGAGTTTTATTCGGGTTTTCGCCCTGTGTCGATCGATGCCGGATTGGCAACGATCGACACCATGCGAAAAACCCTAAATTTTATTCGGGCTTTCGCCCTGCATCGATCGATGCCGGATTGGCATCGATCGACACCATGCGAGAAAACCCTTAAACGTTTTCGAAACAGAACCCTAAACTAGGTTTTCAGGAAAACGAATTTTAGCAAGTTTGTATCAACCATACACAGATTCAGATTCAACCAATCTAATCAACATGCTACATATTCAATGGAACCCTAAAGCTCTGATACCACTGAAGGAATTTCTAGCAGTTCTAATCAGGATTAGCAACCCTAGTCTGAATTCCGAGCCTAGGATCTAAGGTTCATATAATTGAATCTATGGGATCTCAGATTTACCTGTTGATTTGCAGCGGAAGTATTAGCAGATAATCGAGATCACGAAGCGCCTCAAATGCTGCGCCTCTACTAGTATCCACACGCACACAAACTGGACCGCAGGGATGCTAGTGCCTTACAGAGATCTAATCTCCAGAGAGGTTTCTTTCTATGTTCTTGTGGCTGTGAATTAGGTTAGGGACGAGTTTAGGTCGACCATATATCTTATATATGTCGGCTTAAACCACAACGGAATTAACCAACGATTAAACCGAATTAATTTGATTAATCCGCGAGTGCATCGATCGATGCACTCTCTGCAACGATCGATGCTGTCCCAGAACATTGATATCGAATGCATATCACATATGCATTCACTGGATCATTACATTAATGATCAACCTCGTCTTTAACGCCCAGTTTGCTTAGGTGTGTGACCCTGTAGGATCATATAACACTAGCAATGAGTTCTCAACTCATTGATCATAAGTGGCTTCTAGCAAAGCATTATGATTTCCTAGTGATATGTGATTGTCTCATCTCGACTATACGACTTTCACTTAGAGCAAGTACAATAGATTTCAGGACATTCCCAACATTTTGTTATACCAGACTGGCTTTGAGGACTCTGAACGCAAGGACAATTGTCAGGATGGTTAATCTTTAGAAAGAGAGAGAGAAAAAGGAGGGAAATTTCATTTCTAGAGAGAGATAGAAAGATTCTTTTTTGTGTGGTATATACCTGAACGCTTCACTGATATTCAAGCGTTACAAGGCACAAAGACGGATTCTGATTGTAGAAGGCGCCATTTTTGGTCTCTTGTTGCTGACGTTTAAACCGGTAATTGGTTATTGGTCGGGTTCAGTAAAGGATTTTATTTGGGACATGTCAGTTGCAGGGATGTCAATCGAGTTGATCCGACCCAGACCGGCCCAAAATCCGTAAAGTCCGTAGATATTTGAGTCAGGTCTGGCCCGGTCTGGAATATTTTTGGGCCTAGACAAAGCCTGATCTGGTCCTAACAAGGCTAAAGGACTTTTCGGGCTTTGCAGGCTTTTCAATTTCAAAAATTAAATATTTTTTAAAATAAAAAACAAATATAAAAGTAAAGTATATTATCAAGATAAACTCAAATTGATAATAATTTAATATGTTTTCATTAAATTTTTTATATATAAAAAATTAGATCAGTTCATTCATCTAACAAATAATTATGGCATCGAGGATTTCATCAAAGAATGTTGGCCAGCCACAACCGGCATTGAACTTTGTGGTTGATTTATAGGTAGGCGTTTTGCAACCTGAAATTCCTTCTTTGTTGAAGTTGACATATTCTTATGTTCCCGGATATCTTGAAATCAACCGTAGATTCCTTCTTTGGGCAGTTTGGTAGGCTTTAACAGCTCTTCATCAGAAGGATTTAAATGGTGTTTAGCTGTTCAGATTCTCTCTCTTTGGTGCAGCTTATCAATTCAAAAGATTCTCATAATGATTTTCATGGAGTTCTTGATTCTCTTTCTCTTCTATTTCTTTTTCACATTTCCACGTTTAAAAAACTTTGAGGCGGATTTTTTAGCTAAGATGTATCACTTAAGGAATGAAATAAAGTACGTTCTTAACCAAAAATAAAAATAAATCATATCAGCTAGATAATAACTATTATACCCCTTCAAAAAAAATTTGTTTTACTAAAACGGTAAACGAATTCGAATTGGATGCTAGATGTAAATGTAAATAGTATGTTTTCGGTAATTTATGTGGCGACAAAATACAAAGCACAAAGTTTTTTCCCCTCTCTCTCTCTCTCTCTCTCTCTCTCTCTCTCTCTCTCTCTCTCTCTCTCTCTCTCTCTCTCTCTCTCTCTCTCTCTCTCTCTCTCTCTCTCTCTCTCTCTCTCTCTCTCTCTCACACTCTCTCACTCACAACGTTTCTCTGTCGTTTATTAGGGAACAAACATCCTTACATTTTCTTTATGAGTTTTGGAAATAGAGTTGCTAAAAAGGTAAAGCATGCTCTGCAAAATATCCCCTTTTCCTGGGATTTTGGGTCTTTCATGTTATAAAATTCTCACGAAATCTTTAGATAAATATTTTTTTCTGATAATTTTTTTTCTCTTTTGATAATAATATGTTTAGATGGATTTCAGATGAATTTCTATATAAATTTGATTAAAGTAAAAGTTGAGATTTTTGTTTTTACAGCTTTCCCCAATGAGTTCTCATCTTATTTTTTATTTTCCACAGATTTTGTTACCAAAAAGAGGAAAGAAGATACAGCGAAGTCCGGCCTACCATTTCCCGTACAATTATTGCCCCAAGCAAACTATATCATTAAACTATAATTTTTAATATCATGATCGATTATTTTCCAACTTTATATTTGAATTTTTCTAATGTGATTTGTTTGAAACATCCTTGGCTGAACTTTCTTTAACAAACCATATCTTAAAACTTAATGTGTCCCACTTGTAATTCTGAAAAATAGACGCAGTAGTATCAATTATTCCCTACCAAAGTATTTCTAAGATATCTTAGTGTAGTCTTTGTTGTGATGTTGTGCATTTCCTTCGCTGTTAATTTTTTATAATGACGAGTCACCTCCAATTTATGAGTAGTCAAGATAAAAAACAGTTGTACCTCTTTCATGGAAGCCGGTGATATGAAGCATATGTCTCATCTCTTCCCTTTTGTTAGTGAGATATGAAAATAGAAGTTGGAGAGACATCTTCAAAGGGATGAAGTAGGCCATGAAAAACCAATGTCTTCTTTGTATCTTCATGACTCTTTCACACACGTTCTTCTCCAAATTATATAACGCCAAAAGAAGAAAAAAGCAGATGTACCTCTTCCATGAAACCGATGAGAAGAAGCGGAAGCTTCATCACTTTCTTCTTGTTGCTCCCAAAATCTCTTCTACGGAAGCATGTAAGACGAAGGGAAAACCTCATCTCTTTCTTCGTGTTGTTTCTAAGATCTGGCCATAGTTCCATCGCATGATTCTTAAATCTGAAATCAATTATTCTCGGAACACATATCCATATTTTAAATATTTTCTATTGAGAAAACAATCATATCCCGTTTCTTGTCAAACACTCTAGCTCTTTGTTTGTTTGTTAACCAGGTGATTGTTACGCACGCATGTACGGATATCAAATTCATATGAATTTGTTTAAGTTAGATTTTCATTTTGTTTCTTTACCGTATATGCAGTACAAAATAATCTTATTTTGCGGACATAATTTATTTGTTATACTGCATATGTCAATTTTGTACAGGGATCAATATGGCAGTTGACCCGAATCTACAAAACAAGTCAGTGTGGTTTCAGAAAAAAGTTTTGATATCAGCTACGATCAGAGATCAGACAAAAAAAATATCAGTTTGAGCAAAATGTTTTGGATTCAGTAATCATTGAGAGGACAAAACATTTTTGGGATTGACGATTTAGCTTTTTGACGGGAGTATTGGAATGACAATTTAAGCAGAGTATAAGTTTGGCACAGCAGAGTTTCGCTTTAAGTATTGTGCCGTCTGAGAATTGAATTCAAACCGGTTGACCAAATCTTATCTATAGGTTTTGTTCACATTATATGGACCAAGAACATTCGATTATGAACGTTTTACGAACAGTTGGGTTAATGACACCAGCCACCAGGGAGTCCTTCAAAGAAAGCTGGCCAACGACAACCACAGTTCGGTTATGCATCCTACGCTACAGAAGACTCCTTGGAAGAAGTTGTCATATTCTCTGGTTCCTGCCTTTCTGGACACCAAAAGAACGTTGAGATGATAGTTTTCCCCATTAGTTCCACAGTACAAAATGGACTTAAACTCGCAGTTGCTATACCTTTTAGGAAAGCAATCTCTTCTTGGATGAAACCAAAAAGAAAATCTTGTGTATTAGCTGAGAAAACTAAGTAGACAATAAATACACTTTGTCAAACTGAAATGGGAACATGATTCTATGTCTAAACACACACACGGTTTATACTTTAACAAAGAAAAAGAGGAGATTTGATGGCGTATCTGACAAGGGAAATGGCACCCACCTAAGAACGTAACGCAAGGAAGAGTGTCAAGGCATTGTACAAAGAGTGGACGAGCACCGACGAGACTAAGTTCCCTGACCAGCTATAACATCCCCCTAGAACGCACCCTATCCCAAACAGCTGCACAAAATCCTCCCCTGAAAAGTGAGCTGCTGCAAATACTCCTGAGCTTATCACAAGGGCCTTCCTCCATTCCATTCTCGACGCCAATGAGCTCAGTAGATATCGTCTGTACACAATCTCCTCAAGGATGGGAGCTACAATGCAGTAGAGAGCAAAACACCCGATTCTTGACACCTCCCCACTCGCTATTATCTTCTCCAATTCCGAGTTGTGCACATCCTGAGAGATCAAAACACATTGCCCTCTGCTATGTTGAAGATGCTAAAGGATATGATTATTAAAAGAGGATTATTAGATATATCAGGACACTGAGGAGACCTGAGAACCAAAGAGTTGATCAGCTACAAGTGATGTGACGAAGATAAATCCCACAAGGCTTCCCAAACCCACTGCTGATCCAAACACCCAGTTTCTTGCTTCCCTCGAGACATTGCTACCTTTTAGAAAGTTGATTGATTTGCATTGAGGCTTCGCAGTGCTCCTAAGCAGAAAGACTGTCACTGAAAGCTCGGCCATTTGGATAACGACAAGTGATAGCACCTATACTTTGTAGCCACACCATGAATTTCAATACGAAAAAATCGACTCAGGATCAAAGAAGAACGACATAGATGTACCCACTGGTAACGAAAAAAGATACCCAGTAACCCAGTTGCACAACCTTAGAGTAACTAGTGCCCTTTGTTCATCCTTATTGTACTAAAACCATTCCAACTAGCCAAAGACATTCTTCTCCAGCTAAGAAACCTAAGGCATTCCAGACAAAAAGTAAAGAGACAACTCACTTGGGTCTGAGGATCAAGAAGCCCCTGGTGGAGTATGCGGGCAACGATGGACAAACCCCCAAAACTGAGAGGAATATGGAGACAGAACATGTAAAGAGCAAATGTGCTCCATATGTTCTTCTCTTCCCATGGAATTTCTGATGACAAAACCGAGAACCCTTGTTCATTCTCCAACTGTTCAATGATCCAAAAACACTGGAGAATCAATTAGAATATCTGCTAAAGCAATGAAAAAAGTTGGAACTTTATTATAATCTCTATGGAAGAGAGGAGATTTGTACTGTGTGATTCATGAGTCAATCTAGGGGAAGTGACGACGCACCTCGGTAGTCTCCTCTGTGGATTTACTTCTGAGACAAGAACATCTGAGAGAAGGGCTAGATCTCAACCGACAAGCGGTAGAGGAGAGACCGCGAAACTCTGAATGTCGTCGTCGGAAAATCTCGTACTGACCCCTAGCCACCGGTGCGAAGGAAACCCATTTGGGAGAGGGGCAACAAGATATGGACCCAAACATAGTACTAATTGCCATTTGGAGATTGAATCCACAGAATTAAAGCCTAAAGGCATTTACTTTTGTCACCCATAAGCTCTAAAAACTCGAAACTTTGGTGTTTTTTCCCTAACTGGATAATACTACAGAACCACGCCTCCTGCGTTTGCGTTTCGAGAAGAAGAAATTGACTAAAGCTAAGGAAGACAATAAACCACGTCGTTAGAGACGAGGACACCTCGTGTGGCTCCAGATATATGACTCTATATACATACATGCAAGTATAGGGAGAGAGAAGGAGAACAATAGGAGGGAAATTTCATGTCTAGAGAGAGTTAGAAAGATTCTTTTTTATAACAGATTATTTTACTTTTTTGAATATATACCTGAAGGCTTCACTGATATTGAAGCGTTACAAGCCACACAGACGGATTCGGATTGTAGAAGACGACATCTTTGGTTGGATCTCTTGTTGCTGACGTTTAAACCGGTAAATGGTTATCGGTCGGGTTTTCATTATAAAAACCCAAAGCCCAATGAACAAAAGATTACAACAGGGCCGAATACACAAAGCCCAACAGAGATAGACAACGGACCAAGAAAGCTCAACTAGAAATTCTGTTGATCAGAGTGATACAGAGGAGAAGGCTCACAAACAATTGTCAGAACACAGGTAAGTGACTGAACTGCTTTCTCTGTTATTTCATTCAACGCGTTACATGACTCTTAAATAAGTTCAAAGACTCAAACAGACTTTTAGCTAACTACGGAACTAACTCCTACAAGTCAGGGTAGTTCCATTTTATTCGATAGACTAAGTAAATCCCCAAAGACCAGTTCAACTGACATTACCGTTAACTAATAACTTTCATACCTTCCCCTAAACTGAAGTCTCTCTTCAGTTTAATCTTCTTTCAAGCACACTCCTAGCTTCTTCCTTAGTTTCTCGAAGGTCTCAAGTTTCACAGCCTTGGTCATGATATCCGACACCTGCTCCAATGTTGAGCAGTACTCAAGCTTGATCACGCCATCATTTACTAGCTCTCTGAGATAATGGTATCGGACGTGGATGTGTTTGCTTCGACCGTGCAGTACTGGATTCTTCGAAAGTTTAATGGTAGAGTTGTTGTCGCAGAAGACAACTGTTCCTTCACTCTGTGTTTCTCCCATTTCGTCCATGATGTTGCGTTGCCAAACAGCCTGACAAGCCCCATATGCAGCAGCTACGAACTCAGCCTCCGTTGTTGAAAGTGTAACAATGGGTTGTTTCTTTGATGCCCAAGCAACAGCTCCATCTCCAAGCATAAACACAAAACCCGAAGTACTTCTCCTGTCATCGGAATCCCCTGCATAGTCACTGTCTACAAACCCAACGAGCTTCTTTCCTCCTTCTTTCCTGTACCTTATACCGAATGAGATAGTACCTTGTACATACCTTAGGATTCGCTTTACAGCCAGCATGTGAGTCTCAGTTGGTTCTTCCATGTACCGACTTACAAGATTTACTGAGTACATCAGGTCGGGTCTTGTAGCCGTGAGATACCTCAGACTGCCAACTATCTGTTTGAACTGCGTTGGACTGACATTAGGCCCTTCTCCTTTCTTTGTTAACTTCTGTCCAGGAACAATCGGGTTCCTTACAGAGTTACATTCCTGCATTCCAAATCGTACAAGCATCTCTTCAGCATACTTCTTTTGGTTAATGAAAGTACCTTTCTCGTCTTGAATGACTTCAACTCCTAGGAAATACTTCATTTTGCCAAGATCAGTCATGGCAAATTCCTCCTTCATTGAACTTTTAAACTCTTCAAGAGCTGAACTAGTACTTCCCATGTAGATTAGATCATCTACATACACGCTGACGATCAGCACATCACTCCCATTCACCTTCACAAATAATGTATGCTCGCAGTAGCATCTCTTGAATCCTTTCTTCATAAAGTATCCTTCCAGCTTGCTGTACCAAGCTCTTGGAGCTTGCTTCAAGCCATACAAAGCTTTTCTCAGCTTATACACTTTGTCTTCTGCATTTCTGACTTCAAAGCCTTGAGGCTGCTCAATGTATACCTCCTCACTTAGATCACCGTGTAAGAAAGCGCTCTTCACGTCGAGTTGGTAAACTGTCCATTCTCGTTGAGCTGCGATTGCTAGTAGTGTTCTGATTGTGTCCCACCTTGCAACAGGAGCAAATACTTCATGAAAATCCACACCTTGGGTCTGATGATAACCTTTTGCTACTAGCCTCGCCTTGAATTTGTCTACTTCCCCTTTCTCGTTGTACTTTGTCTTGAAGATCCATTTTACACCAATAACTTTAGCTTCTGGAGGTAGTTCTACCAGCTCCCAAGTCTGGTTTTCTTCAATAGACTTGATTTCTGATTCCATAGCTTTTCTCCAAATCTCGTATTGTGCAGCTTCTTCATATTTCTCTGGATCTTCAGAAGCAATGAATAGAGCAAGTACCTCGTCTCCTTCTTCTTCAATGACCATTTTGACGCCTTCACACAAGTAGTCTTTCATCCATATGGGTGTTTGTCTTGCTCGTTTTACTGCGCTGGAAGATGCTGCTTCCCCATCGCCTTCTGCAGCTTCTGGTTCAGTCTCAGTATTCCCTGTCTCACCATCAGGTTCAGTTTGATCTCTTCCCTGATCAGTTTCATCTCCTCCCTGACCAGTTTGTTCTTCATCTTCCTCATCACTGGTCATTCCTTCCCATGTAACTCTTTCTTCTACTGACTTGTTTTCCCAGTTCCAGCCCTTCTTTTCATCAAACTTTACGTCTCTGCTTACTATAATCCTTTTGCTCAGTGGATCATATAGCCGATAAGCCTTGGATTCCTTGCTTATCCCAAACATGACACATTTCACGCTTTTCTCATCCAGCTTTACTCTCTTTTCATATGGAACTAGAGCAAAGGCTAAGCACCCAAATACCCTGAGATGCTCCACAGTTGGTTTCTGTCCGCTCCATTTCTCACCTGGTGTGACATCTTCTACAGCACTTGCAGGACATCGATTCAGAATGTATACAGCATATTGAGCTGCTTCTGCCCAGAAACGTCTTGGTACTTCTCTCCCTATGAGCATACACCTCGTCATGTTCATTATGCTCCTATTCTTCCTCTCTGCTACCCCGTTTTGCTGCGGAGTATAAGCTGCAGTCAATTGTCTCTTAATCCCCTGCTCCTTGCAATATTCCTGGAATTCATTTGAGTTGAATTCACCTCCTCGGTCAGTTCTCAAGCTTACTAGAGGTTCTCCTACCTCTCTTTCCACTGCAGCCTTAAACTCTTTGAAAGCATGAAAGGCTTCTGACTTTGCAGATAGAAAGTATGACCAACACTTTCTGCTATAGTCGTCAATAAAGTTCAGAATATACCTCTTCCCACTTTCTGAAACTGGAGATATTGGTCCACAAATGTCACTGTGGATTAGCTCAAGTCCTTTGCTTGCTCTCCACATGCTGCGTTTGGGAATACTCTCTCGGATTTGTTTACCCTTCAAACAAACTTCGCATACACCATTGCTCTTGTCTCCAGAACACAGACCATCTACCATCTTCTTCTCAATGAGTTTCTGCAGTCCAGAGAAACTCAGATGTCCATATCTTTGGTGCCAAAGATCATGTGTGCACTCGCTGTTGACTTGTAAACAATTTGGATCCTCCACGCCTTTGGATCCTTTCGCTACAGCCCGAATGATGAACATCCTGTTGCTCGACATTGTTGACTTCATCACCAGGCGCCTCTGTTTTTTGTGCCAGATTTCGCAAGTGTCTTCTTCTATGGTGATCCTGAGGCCTTTTTGCTGTAGTTGTCCTATGCTCAGCAAGTTATTCTTCAATCCAGGAACATAGTATACTGAAGTGATAACTTGTGTTTGACCATTGATGCACAGCCTCAGATCACCTTTCCCTTCTACCATCAATCTTCTATCATCCCCTAGTCTGACATTTTGTCTAAACTCACTGTCAAGTTCCAAGAACCACTCCTTCTTACCACACATGTGGTTGCTGCATCCGGAATCCAAAAACCACAAGTGTTCTTCTTCTTCTTTAATAATCGTATCCACATGTGCCATGAGCACCATTTCTTCCTCTTCTTCTTCTGCGTAATTGACACCCTTTTCCCAGCTAGGACACTCAGACTTGAAATGCCCCATCCTGTGACATTTGAAGCACTCAACATTGTCTTTGTTGAAGCTAGAACCGCCACGACCTCTTCCTCTTCCACCACGGCCCCTTCCTTGGTAGTTTCCTCTCCCTCTACCACCTTCTGGCCTGTAGCTTTCCGCCTTCAGTGCATGTTCCACACTTACTTTCTTGTTCAGGTTTTGTTCATGAACAAGTAGAGAGCTTTGTAGTTCATCAACCGAGAGCTCCTTTATGTCTTTGGACTCCTCAATCGCACACACCACATAGGTAAACCTCTCAACCAGGGTTCTCAAAATCTTTTCAACCACCTTAGCATCCGGCATGTCCTCTCCTAAATTCCTCATGTCGTTTGCAACGACCATGACCTTTGAGAAGTAGTTGGTGATCGTATCTCCTTCCTGCATCTCAAGTACCTCAAAGCTCCTTCTCAATCTTTGGAGTTGTGCGCTTTGTACCCTTTTGTTCCCCTGGAATTTTGTTCTCATTGAATCCCATATATCCTTGGATGTCTCTTTGTTGGCAATCGTCTTTAGGATCACCTTATCTATCGAGGCAAAGAGATAATTCTTAGCCTTTAGATCCTTCAGCTTTTGACTTGCCAACTCAGTCTTCTGTGCTTCCGTGAGGGTTGCATTCCTCTCTGTTCGTGGTATGCCTGATTCAACGATCTCCCACCACTCCTTGGACCGCAACAGATTTTCCATGAGCATACTCCAATGCTCAAAATCTCCATCAAACTTTGGAATGCTGAACGTAGTCTCTTTCTCACTCATTTTCTCTCTCTCTCAAGATCTTTAACTTGCTCTGATACCACTTGTTGATCAGAGTGATACAGAGGAGAAGGCTCACAAACAATTGTCAGAACACAGGTAAGTGACTGAACTGCTTTCTCTGTTATTTCATTCAACGCGTTACATGACTCTTAAATAAGTTCAAAGACTCAAACAGACTTTTAGCTAACTACGGAACTAACTCCTACAAGTCAGGGTAGTTCCATTTTATTCGATAGACTAAGTAAATCCCCAAAGACCAGTTCAACTGACATTACCGTTAACTAATAACTTTCAAATTCACCATCCCAAAGGGGATAAGGACAGACGAATACACGTGGCAGCCAAACGAGTACACCGGCATGCAGTCGCCGCCGACAAACCGGATGACGAAAAAACACCGGAAATCATCTCCATGAGACCCAACTATGCACAAATGATACACCCTGCTGCCGATCAACCGATCCACCAGGAGATACCGCCGAAGAAAGACCTGCAAAAGAAAGAACACAACCGCATAAATTCACCGGAAATCGCCCTACCGAGGAAGCTCCACGCCAGCCAATCGCAAAAGCGGATCGGCATATTGATTTCCAAGACGGTGAGAAAAACAATGGTGATATTACTTCAAGAGGAGGGAGATCCCGAGAGAGATCCTGAAGAAAACCAGACTTTCCGGTGGTGAGAAGAACCGGGAGAGGAGATCGGAGAAAAGCCGGCGAAGACCGGACCAAATTCGATATTAATCGGAAGAGACCCGAACAGGGCCCAAACTACATCCGATATGAAATCGGAAGACCAAAAAACAAAGCAAAGCCGATAAATTACAACCGGAGCCGACGAGACGTACCCAACAAAACTTCAAGAAAAAAAATTTCCACTTGTGAAAGATTTGGAAACGAGAAGGGGAGGAGATCAGAAAAAACTCGACGGCAAAAGAGGAAGAAAAGAAAAACGCTTGGAGGTTCAACTGGTACACCGAAAATCGCTTCCTCTCTCTAAAAAATAAGAGAGAAAAACGACCGGTACACTTATGAATCCCACCTTTCTTTTTCCCTAATGTTTTGAGACCCAATAATTTATTATTTTCCGAAAACTATATAAAACATGGTCTAAGTCTACGGATTTATACAAAAGAGGATTGATTCGGTGTTCGTTTCATGTATCAAACTATACTTTTACAAGTTTAATCGATACTCTTAAAACTTTTTATACGATAAAATCATTGATTTATTGATTCTATGTTGGAAGTTGGAACAACAAGCAGACTAGAGTGGTCAGATGATGACAACAGAAACAACAATAGGAGACAACAACAGAAAACCACCACAATAGTCTTTATACAGACACACTTGCATTATTCTTATTCTGTCTCTTTTTTTTTTTCACTCTCAAGAGAAAGAAGTATGATCTGTATGCCAAACATTGATTTACAAGGAAGGCTTTGCGGGTGTGAACTTAAGAGAAACACTGTTCACGCAATGGCGTTCATCGGTTGGAGTACCAAAACCTTCTCCTTTGAAAACATGACCAAGATGTCCACCGCATGCTGCACAATTGATCTCTGTTCTTCTCCCATCTGGATCCGTCTGTTAAAAATAACGTGAACAGAGAGCAGTTAAGCATTAACAAACAAAAAAACAAGGATCAGTTTCATGAAAAGTGTGTTCTGAGAGTTTTCATACGGTTCGGGTTATGGCGCCTGATATTCCATCGAAGAATGCTGGCCAGCCACAACCAGCGTTGAACTTTGTGGTTGATTTATAGAGAGGAGCTTTGCAACCTGCACAACCGTAGATTCCTTCTTTGTTGAAGTCCACATATTCTCCTGTTCCCGGATATCTTAAATTCAACAAAACACAAACAACAATTAAAATCTAGTGTGTGAATTCTCTTATTCAATATGATATTCATATACCAGGAAGTCTGAAACTCCAAAGACAAAGCAAACATTTTTTTCCGTGGTCGTACAGACAGAACCTAACTAGACAGAGGAACCAGATTCTAAAGTAGACACGCATTATTGATAAAAGAGACTCAAGAGATCATAAACTGTTATCACAAGCTCTCATTTCGAGTTTAAGAGGAACAAAAACATGTAAATAAAGTCGTTGCAAAAATAAAGTCGTTGACGTTTTCAACATTTGAATTTTCTAATTACAAATTAAGAAATAGAACCCTAATTATGCCCAATCGAGGCGATGTAAGGAGGCAGTATCCTGGATAAGGAAATTGTTGCTCAAATTCCCATATTTCATCAAAAATTTAAGGCCAAAAGAAGGAAAGGCTTACTCAGTGCCTTTCTGCCGGAGAATCCTAAACTGCTCAGGAGAAAGAACCGCACGCCACTCCTCATCTCCTTTCTCGACCGCCATGATCGCGATACAACCACCTTAGAAACTTGAGACTGGAGGGAGACGGAAATCGAATCAGATGCAGCCAATTGATGGTAGAAGAAGAAGATGATGAAAGTCTATAAAATCCAATTTGTTTCCGAATTTACGCATGTACCCCCAATTTATATAATTAATTACATTAACACCCTTAAGCATTAAAACAAATGAACATTGGGTTTTGTCGAGGTTTATGAAACACGACACGAGCATGGTGGTCTCCAAAGCTAACAAATTAAGCTCAGTATTCATATCCAGAATAAGAAACTCCGGTCAATCTTCTATTGCTTCCGCCACCGTCAAGGACAGAGACATCTTCGGAACTTCTCGAACAGTCAAAGAGCTAATCACCTCCAAAATCTCTCATTCTGGTACATTTAACAAATCTTTCTCCAGTCGGACTATCCCAGACCATGGTCCAGACTAATCTCCCTGGGCCCAGTTAGGCCGCAGGCCAGCTTCACCTGGGAGGGTTTTCCCTGGGCCTTAGGCCCAGTGCCCACGTTATGAGCAGAGGAGGCATTTTTGTTTCCGCCTGGAGTCGAACCCGGGTGGTGGTTGCCACCTCGGACCCTTCCACCACTTGGACTACCTCAACCGCTCGACTATTTCAATCTTAAATACTCAGTTTAACTTCCCTCAATCCATTAGAGAATTTTGTAAAATTTCTTTCTAATGTTTAGAATCTGATTGATTTTGCGAATGTGCCACCATCTTTTTGTGTAGATCTCCAGGACTGGAAGCCATTATCGGATCAAATATCGAATTTACTACATGGTATGTGTTACCTCTTTTGTCTGTAATCAGTCAAGTCACTGTTGGATCAATGATCTTAATTCTATCACATTTCAGTAACCACCACCGAGAACAGCTCCTCGGAGAAGACCAACATATTGAAGATACCAAGTTTCAACACTAAGATCCACATTGACATTTCGTTAAGATCAAAAGTGTTGTCTCGTGAAAGGAAAGAGAGACGTGTGTACAAAAAGAACGGTATGTCACGTCGTTTCACAAAGATATTTAGAGACTGCGCTCAGAAACTAGGCACCGAGGCCACCTCTGGTGCTTTCGATAGAGTGGCTAAGGAGATGAGTGTAACTGAATACAACGCGATGATTGGAGTTTACTTAGAGCTCGCGGAGAAGAATCATGATCTTGAATATGCTCTTGACCACATGGAGAAAGCCTTTGAGGTTTTGAAAACTATGAGAGATCGTGGATTCCAAATTGAAGAAAGAGTTTATGGTCCTCTTCTTGATTACTTAATTGATATGGATATGGTTGATGAGTTCCATTGTTTCAAAGATGTTATTAGCGAGGCGAGTCCTGGTTTGGTTGAGAGACTTGGTTACTATGAAATGCTTCTTTGGATCCAACTTGGTCACGGAGAGAAAATTGAGGAGCTTTGTGGTACTATTGATGGTAATGGAAGCAGTTTAACATTATTACAAGGTAAGCTGCCACTCTTGTGTTTTGTTTGCTCTCTTACTTGGAAAATAAATTAACCTTTTTATCTTTGAAAAGCAGAAAATTATTTGCTTGCACTACTTAAGAAAGACCAAAAGGACCATCTTCAGAGGCACTTTTTTTTTTTTTTTGAATTTAATGTTAAATTATATTCAAAAGAAAAATAACTATTTTACAAACTGTTTTTCATACTTTTTTGAATCAACGAAAAGAAAATACATTCATGTCATTGAAAACCAAAGTTGTAGAGCTCCTCCAAATTTCAAATCCCCTTGTATTGCAATCAAGAAGATTTGATTTCGAACTGTTTTATCGATAAGCTTGATCATCCGCGCTTCGCTTATCGGTTTTTCACCATGTCTCCTGTTATTTCGCTCTATCCAAATGCTATAAATAGCCGTCTGAAAGATGTAGCGGAATAAAAAGTCTCGAACCCGATCACTCGAAGAGTTAGTGAGCTCGTTCACCACATCATTCCATATCATAGTATAACGTCTCCCTAATAGGTCCTTCACCAAATCTTCCCATATATTCCTCGTATAAAGGCACTCGAAGAATAAGTGAACTATGCTCTCATTCGGATCTGAACAGAAGACACACGCTGCTTGGACGCTTGTATTCCAATTTAGCATCGGATCTCCAGTTGATAATCTGTTCTTTAATGCTAGCCACACTATAAATGAGTATTTCGGGGTTGAGTTAGAAAACCACACACCTGAACTCCATAGAACCTGAGGTCGCTTCGCTCTGAGATGTTCATAAGTCTCCTTGGAGCTGAATTTAGACCTGAAGATATCTGCCTTACCTCTCCACATCGGTTCATCTTGTGACAGAATATCCCGATGAGCTCTCAAATTCTGCACCATAATTTCCACATAGTTCAGCTCTTGCTTCCGATGATTACGTCTGCAGGTTCTGTCCAGCACCTCCCCCACAGTTGCGAATCTCGCTATGCCCATATCAATAATCCCTCTCGCTCCAAACTTGTCATATAAACATCCCATTGGGCTCCAATTATCATACCAGAACGAAGCATGATGACCATTTCCAATGTTAATCTTGTGAAAAGATCGATCCAAGTCTCTATATTTTAACAATTTCTTCCACATCCATGATCCCCAATAGGCATTATCTGGGACAGACCAAAAAGAGCCATTGCGAATGAGTTTCTTTTTAACCCAGACTACCCACAAGGAGTCCTTTGAAGATAATATCCTCCATATCAGCTTCAAACAACATACTTTATTTGCTTCTTCTACTGAGCGTAATCCTAGTCCTCCTTCTTTTCTAGGGGTACATACTTCTCTCCATGAGACCTTTGCTTTGTTAGGATTCAAAGAAGGACCTGACCATAAGAAAGCCGAGCAGAGGCGATCTATCTCTTCGATACAAGCTTTTGGTAGACGAAAAGCTAAGATCCAAAAATTAGTAATGCTCAAGAGTACTGAACCAATTAATTGGAGTCTACCTGCAAAGGATAGGGTTTTTGTCGTCCATGAGTTGATCTTATTTCGTATCTGCTCTATGAGGGGAAGAAAATCATTTGTTGTCATTCTCCTAGACATCAAAGGGAGACCCAAATACCGTACAGGCAGCTCTCCGCACTCGAATGGAAAGGTGGATAGGATTTCCATCTTAGTATTTGAGTCCACCCCCGCCATGTATATGGTGGATTTCTTGATACTTATACACAGCCCTGAACCCTTGGCGAACTCCTCAAACACAGCAAGAATACCTTCAATAGAATATTTCTCCCCTTCACAAAGACCATCAAGTCATCGGCAAAGCATAGATGGGTTAGCTTCAAAGTTTCACATTCCGGGTGATATTTGTAGCTTTGTTCTTGGACAGCCTTGTCTAGTTTACAAGAGAGAACATTCATGCAGATAACAAAGAGGTATGGTGAAAGAGCACAGCCTTGTCTCAACCCTCTTGCACTTCCGAAATATCCAGCTAGCTCACCATTGACTTGTACTGAGAAGGAGGCGGTGGTCACACACATTTTTATCCAGTGAATAAACATATCCGGAAAATCCAAAGCCTTAAGCGTATTCAAAAGAAACTCCCATTGAACAGAATCAAAAGCCTTAGCTATATCAATCTTCATAGCACATCTAGGAGAAATTTCTTCTTTATGATAGTCCTTAATCACTTCCGTAGCCAGTAAGAGATTTTCCATTAGTAATCTGTTTTCCACAAAAGCAGACTGATTTGGAGATATAAACTTGGGCAGGATACCTTTCAATCGATTAGCCAATATTTTTGAGATGATCTTGTAGAGAACGTTGTAACACGAGATTGGCCTGTAGTCTTTCATCTCTATGGCCTCCTTCTTCTTTGGTATAAGGGCTAATATGGTGGAGTTCAAACCCTTAGGTAGAAAACCTGTGCTGAAAAAAGATTGAATCGCAACGGTAAGATCGTGACTCAATATATCCCATGCCTCCTTAAAAAATTCTGTTGTGTATCCGTCTGGTCCGGGGGATTTATTACAAGGCATCGAGAAAACCACCTTTTTGATCTCGTCAGCAGTTACCTCAGAGATGAGCTGGGACTGATCAACATCGTTTACACGAAAGTCCATCAAGTTCTGCAGTTTTTCAACTGTCCAAATATCTATATCAGTTGGTGCTAGCGTTAGAAAATCTCTAAAATACCTCTCAGCTTCAGCCTTTAAACCTTCCTGGTCAGAGACTATTTGACCATCTGAGCGACGAATCTCCTTGATATTATTCCTCATTTCCCGAATTTTCACTGCATTATAGAAAGCTTTATTGTTTTTGTCTCCCACTTTTAACCAGTGCAGTTTCGATTTCTGCCTTAGGAATTTCTCCTCTATGTCGGATAGTTTCAACCATTTGTCATAAGCTTCACCTTCCTTCTCTATCGAATCAGCACATGGTTGAGCCAACGTATTTTCCTGAGCTTCACACAACGCTAGATAAGCCTTTTTTGTTTTCATAGAGATGTCTGATATAAGTTTCCTTCCCAATTCCTTCAGCTTAGGCTTGAGTCCTTTTAATTTTTTTGTCAGGCGATGAAGAGCTGATGTCGAATTGAAAAGCGGTTGCGTTGATTCCCAAACTTCACCCACCGTGGGTAAAAACGCTTCCATATTCGCTGTGGCATTTACAAATTTGAATGGTCTTTTGATCCTTCTTGACGGCCCTCCTTGATGTGGAAACGACAACGTAGATGATCAGAGCAACCACCAGATTCAAACACACTATATGATCCTGCAAAACTATCAATCCATTCCTTATTAACCAAGGCCCGGTCAAGTTTTTTACAGATTAACCCATCTTTTTGCTTGTTGCTCCATGTAAATCTTGGGCCGTGGTAGATCAAATCAACAAGCTCGCAGTAGTTCGCAACATCCTGAAAATCTCGCATTCCCGGTGGTAAACACGGAGTCGTGTTAAAGCCCGAATGCTCCTCACTGTCCAAAATCTCATTAAAATCACCACATATTTGTCATGGCTTTCCTCTGAAAAGAGGCGAATCCTTGTGAGCTTTCAAGTCTTCCCAAAGCTCCTTTCTTTCTTCCACTTGATTCAAAGCATAGACAAAAGAAATAAAAATTTCTTCACCAAATCTATCCAATAAAATAGAGACTGTGATCATTTGAGATGACTTAAAAATCGGTGTTACCCGAACATTAGGCTTCCAAATGATCCAGATTCGACCCAATCTATGAGTTTCATAGTTCGTCAGAAGAGAACAGTTCTGAAAAATCTTGGAAAAAATTCTGTGTGCTTTTCCTTCTTTCACTTTTGTTTCTACCAAACACCCAAAATCAAAACCTCCTCGATTCCACATAACCTTGATCACCTCATGTTTACTCGGTTTATTTAATCCACGAATGTTCCAAATAAAACCAGACATAGAGAGTGTTTAATATTGACGAGTTCTGGGGGCATTAGAGAGTTGATCTCTATTACCCTGCGTTTGTCCCAATACCTTATGAGTATGCTTTGCATTACGAGGTAGTGATTGGCGTTGAGCTGCTGGATAGTCTCCATTCACACCATGCTTGTCACCCTTCTCCTTCATACTCACGTGTTTCCCCTCCTCTAAATTTTCCCCGCCTTCCTCTTGTATAGTGACATGATGATTTCCATTATCAACAATTTCAGGGACTGAGTTTTGACTTACTTCTGCTATGTTTTCCTCCATAGACTCTATGGGTTCATCCATATCGTCTGTACCAGATAGACAGTCATACCTTGATTTTTGTAAAATAGATACGTCGCCGAACTTTAATTCTCTATTCTTGATCGGGCTTTTCACTGTTTTTACCGGCGTTGTCCATTTTCCATCATTTTGTACCTCGTCAACTGTGTTTCTAGCTTGTTCCTCTGATTTTTCTGTTGCCTTTACATTTTCCTTTTCAACAACTATCTCTGGTATCATACCTTCAATAGTGACAGGCTTAGTTACCCCCTGTGAACTCACATTGCTACAGACTTCAACATCCTGCGTAACTGAATTCACTTCACCTTGGTTGTTCTCGGCAGCAACATTTTTTGGTTTTCCACACATCTTCGAAATGTGACCCATCTTGAACACTCATCACACCGTGGAGGTAGCCGTGGAAACAAATATTCCACAGTCGTGCTCACTCCCTCACTAGTCTTAAAACTGAACTTTTTTGGTAATGGTTTTGTTAGATCGACATTCACCAATACTTTTGCCTCTTCTAAGTTTCTGCAGTCTTTTGTTTCTGGGTGCAGATCTTTCGGATCTCCCAATGGACTCGTCAAACAACTTAGCCCTTCCCATGTGCATAGCCGTAAAGGTACATTTTTGACAACAACCCAAAGTGGAATCGAAGACAGCTCTTGTTGCTCAGCTTCTGCAATTGGATCCCACTTCTTTACCACCATTGGAACATCCCAAATATTCCACATTCCTCGCCTAAGCACACGAGCACGAGTATGTGCATCCCGGATTCTGAACTTCACAGTGAAATTGTCAACAGGGAATACATCAATTTTTATATTTTTGTCCCCCAATGTCCAAATCCTATTCACCAGAGTGTGGATACGTCCTATGAATGGAGCTTTGGACAGGAAGTTACCAATTATGAAGTCATCCCACAGAGGTGTTGAATTCACTAGCACACTTTCTGGAATCTGAGCAGTTAGGACTCCATTAATCTCTTCTATCTTCAAGTCAATTTTCTTCAGTTCTGTTTTGTGTTCAACTACGGATGCCCAAGATTTAGGAGATGCCATCGTTGAACCTTTGTTCGTCAGTTTCTCTTTTCCGTTCTGTTTAATCATCTCATCTGGTCCCTCTGCAGTTTGATTATTCAATACCATAGTTGGAGCACTCGACGTTGTAGCCACTGTCCCACCGTCATCGTTTCGTACACCTGAATTCAAATCAACTTTCTTCAACAAGTCACTCTCTTCTCCATTCGCAACAACCACATCAACCTTCTGAACACCATCGTGAAGCACTGAATCTGTTCCACCGGGCGGATGAACCGCCGGAGGCCCCATATCGTGCGGCGGAAGGAAAGTAGAGATGAAACCCTAGTCGCCCAAATTTTCACCTCGCTTACCAAAACGCAGCGTTTCAAAACTTCATCTCTTTTCTTCAGAGGCTCTTTGAGATTGTAGACATAACAAAAGTTCATTCCTTGGACCTATTGGCAAACATATTTGGATACCTTGGAAAGTTTTCATTGGATTCTGTCGCGAGGAAGTTCCTCTGGGAACTACGAGAAAGTGGTAAGGGTGCATTTGACATGAACCAAGAAAGTTCATCGACGTTGATTCATTGTACAATAATGACATGTTTATATCTGTACCAAACCATTGTTATAGCATGTGTAATATTTTTTTCTTTAACATGTGCAGATGAAGGAGTGAATAACGTTTCAGATCTCATCTCTATCTATTCTACGTGCACCTCAAATCTGAGGGTAAACGGGCTTCTTTGGTTAGATAAACAATGCCTCATGATTGATTGTCCATGTTTTCACTGATTTTCTACAAATAAAGGTTGAAGATACCATCTTGAAGTTCAACAAGATCATGAAGAACTCGATATTATGCCTTCATCTACATCATATGAAAAGCTTGTCAAGTATAGCTGTGACTCGAATGAGGTTATTCATTATGTTAATTGTATATATATTTTTCTTTATTTTCTGGTGCCATCCCTAATGGTTATTCCCTCCGTGCTATAGGTGGTGACTGCTCTTGATATAGTTGAAAAAATGGGTGAAAGAGGTCTGATAATATCCGCAGATATTCTACACTCATTGCTCAATGCCGTCGATGAAGTTTTAGAGTTTAATTTGGTACGTACCCTCATTAAACTTGGATCTATATACGCCAAGCTACTGAGAAAACAAGGTCGCATAGAAAACCTAAAACGGCGGTTCATTGATTGCTATTGAGACTTGAGATCATTGTAATGGTCGTCCTTATACATCTGTCATATTTTAAATGGAGTTTGGGAGTTTCCTCATACTTTTACTGTTTCAGGTTCGAAGAATCCATTCAATTATGTGCTCAAAAAGTGTAAAACCAAGTAGTGAGAACTTCCGGAGCATGATACGTTTGTGCACTAGAATCAGAGATGTAACTTCCTTTCTACTTATTTCAGCTTGAGTATATCCTCAAACCCTTTATTACAAATGCGGACATGGTTGTACTGTTTCTTACAGTTTCTGCTTTGTTTGATTTTCTAAACATTAGATTTTGCTTTAAAACTTTTGGTGTTATGTGCAGTTTGAAGGTGCATATAATATGCTTGGTAATTTGAAGAACTTCAATTTGGAACCAAACTCTAGCATGTTGATATATCATGATTTTTACTAGTTTTAGACCATGATATAAGTGTGTTTTAGTGTCTTTTTGTGTTCTTTTAGAGTCTTTTACAGGTATAATCAGGTTTGGAGCATATTTGGTGATAATGACACTTTTTGGAGATTTTTGGAGTGTTTGGCTGAGAGATAGAGTTCACTGTCCGAAACAGAGAAATGCGTCGATCGTTGCACACCTGCACCGATCGTTGCACCAGCGAGACGGGCCGAAACTCGGCGGTTTATGAAGAGTCAAGATATTGCACTCTGATCCAGAAGTTCCTAATATTTACAAAGAAGCCCTTGGCCGAGATTAGACCTATATAATTAAGTTTTTGGTGTTTTATTTACTAACACATTCATAATTAAGAGCAGAGGATTTTTAGAGCTTTTGGGGCTGATCTGAACCTTTACTTCATCTGTATTTGGAGAAGATTTCGAACCCCTTTAATTCTTTATCTTTTATGCAATTTATTCTTCATATGATTATGTTTTCATTATCTATGTCTGAGTAGATTCCTTGTTAGGTTTAGGGTTTCTCACATAGGATTTCATGACTTGCTAGACTTGTTTAAATTCAGTTAAGGATTCATAACTATATCTGTTCTTCAATCTAATTGTGCTTAAAGCTAGTTCTAACCTGATCAATTAGAATCTAGATCTTAGGTTGCTAAATACGTCACGGAAGTGGGGTTTAGGAATCTGAACTAATTAGGTTGAGCAATTAAACTTCTCGCAAACGAAAGTTTGGTTTAGGATAATTGTGAACATATCAAACTTGAAATTAATGCTAGTTTAATCTGTTAGTTCTCGCAAACGAAAGTTTGGTTTGCTGCACTTAGACTTAGAGAATTATCGCAAAGGAATTTGGTTAATTCTATATCTGTGTTTTGAGTTCTAGAACTGTGCTTAATTAGATCCTTGCTGAATGAACTGTCTGCTTGTCTGATTTCCTGAGAACGCCCTAGACTTAGCGCTCTTAATAACTTGCTTTCACAACCAATAATCTCTGCTTTCTGTTTACTTTCTCGCACTGCTTTTCATTCAATCACATTGCTTTCTTCCTAGTTTAATTTCCTGTTCTTGAGCTATTGAATACCGGAGTCCCTGTGGATTCGATACCTATATACTACAACTACTGAACTGTGCACTTGCAGTTAGATATAGGATTAAAACCTAACACCTATCAAGTTTTTGGCGCCGTTGCCGGGGACTCTTTGAGTCTTCGATAGCTTAGAACCTAGGGTTTTACTAGGATTTTTCGTTTTCTTTTCGTTTTTGTTTTTGTTTTTTTTAGTTGCTGATTTTGTCTGTTTTTCTCTCTGTCGCAGATACCAATATCGCACTGCGTCGATCGTTGCACCCTAAGCATCGATCGTCACTAGGCGATTCAGAGATTGAAGCGATCGTTGCACTGATAGCATCGATCGTTGCCGGACGATTACAGACAGTTTATGCAGACGCAGAAAACTAGAAGTAATCCGAACTTGGACTTAGTTAATCTCGATCTTGAAGAACTTGGACGTTTAGAGAGAACCAACAGAAGATAAAGAAGAGAAAGGATGATGCGTGAGCGTTTGATTCTGGTACGTGATGCTGAAGGTACCCTGAGGGACCGAGATAACAACCCATACAATGCTGCTTGGCAAAGGGTTGATTCTGAAGGGAATGTCATCCCTGATCCTCCTGAGCAACAGCAACAGGAGCAGAACCAGGGTCAAGGACAGGCCCAAGGTAGAGAGATGGTTGTACGTGAGAGGACTTTAGCTGACTACAACAGACCGGATGAGTTTCATGCAAACCGGTCAGCTTTAGTGCTTCCTGCTTTTGAGAGAAATGATTTTGAGATCAAAACCATCTACTACTCGCTGATGAGACAGAATGCGTTTCATGGTTACCCAACGGAGCAGCCTATGGATCACATTGATTCGTTTGAGGACGTAGTCACTGGCATGAAGTATGATGGAGTCTGCCCGGACTATCTGTTCCTTAAGCTCTTTCCGCACAGTCTTGCTGGAGACGCTAGTGCATGGCTAAAGCAGCTGGCACCTGCTCAGTACACTACTTGGGAAACTTTAAAGAGTGAGTTCCTGCGTCACTTCTATGATGATGCGCGCTCAGACCAGTCCAGACAGGACATACTCACCTTTTCCCAAGGAGCTGTGGAGCCTTTAAAGACTGCCTGGATGAGATTTAAGCAGTATCAGCGTGACTGCCCACACCATGGATTCACTGAAGTTCAGTTGATTGGCATTTTCTTCAGAGGCATAGATCTTCCATATCAGTCTGCGCTGGATAATTCCAGTAATGCTAACTTCAACACCCGGACTCCTACACAAGCTAAGCAGTTGATTGAGAATCTAATAGGCAGCAACTGTTGCAAAACTATGGATGAGAGGAGGAAGAAATCTGGTGGAAGTGTAGAGAATTCTGACATAGCTGATATTAGATCTAGGCTGGACACAGTTTGCAATCTCCTAGCAGGTAAGAAAGCTGTCCACTTTGCCCAAGATGTAGAGGTAATTCAAACTGAGGTGGACACTCAGGAGGAAGATGTGAATTACATAGGAGGTTCTGGATTCCAAGGTAATAGATTTGGTAATCAACAGGGAAACAGATTCTTCAATGGAGGACAGAAAAGTGCTTTCAACAGCAACTTATCTAATTCTGGACAGACTGGTGGTTTTCAGAAGACCTTTGGACAAGGTACTCAGAGAACCTATGGATCTTCATCTTATCAGACTCCTCATGCACCTACAGCTCATGAGAGTAGAATGGAAGCTATGATGGAACAACTAATGGAGAGTCAGACCAAGATTTTTGTGGACTGCAACAAGAAGTTAGATGCTGTCTATGAAGACCTCAATGGGAAGTTTGAGTCCCTGAACACTCACATGAAGCAGTTGGATACTCAGGTGAACCAGATTTCCAGCTCAATAAAGGGAAAAGGACTAGCAGACACTCATATTAAGGCCTGGTCTGTGTACGTTAATGATGGATCTCACCTAGGTGAAAAATTTGAGTTGAGTACAGCTGAATTGGTGAAGGAAGAAGAAATCCCGGATTTTGGTGAAAAACTCTAGGGTGGAAATTGCAGCATTGCAACGATCGACACACACTTAGTGTCGATCGATGCACGTCGTGAACAGACAGATTCGCTGAGTGATGATGGTATTGATGCAGATTTAGAGCTTGATGGCTTATTCTCTGGAGTCTCTGAGATCTCTCAACAGGAGATTTATGCGCAGATTGTTAGACAACACTCCTCAGTGTCTGAAGTGATTAAGCAGGAAATTGAAGAGCTTAAGAAGCTAGAGGAGATTGGTGAAGAAGTGGAAAAAATTCCAATTTCTGATGATCCACCTTATCATCCATGTGTGCAGAGGTATTTGAACAAGATGCTGCCTCTAGATGAAGAGCTGAGAGACTGGGTGGTTATAGTTCCTCAGCATATTAGTGATGTTCTGTTAACCAAGATCCCGAAGAAGCTGCCTGATCCTGGAGTCTTTGTGCTTGATTGTTCAATCTTTGATGATAGTTTCAGGCGTTCTCTGTGTGACTTAGGAGCTGCTGGAAGTTTGATGCCATACTCTGTGGCAGAGAAGCGGGGTATGCTAGATTTTACTCCTACTAGGACCTCTCTTGTCCTAGCTGATCAGTCCATACGAGTTCCTGAAGGACTCCTGATTGACATCCCGGTGAGAGTTGGAAACTACTTAGTTCCAACAGACTTCTTAGTGCTGAAATATGACTGTGATCCGGATGAAGCATTGCTACTTGGAAGACCATTTTTGGCTACAGCAGGAGCGGTAATCGATGTTAGGAACAGCCTGATAGACCTCCTTCTGGGAGATGAGCCGCTGCGTTATGAGATGGATAAGCTGCGTAGACCACTGATAGATGGGCAGACATTCACCATAAGGAATGCAGATGATGAGCAGCCTGATGACACTGTTATTATAGATCCTGGAGCACATTTTACTCCATCTTTTCTTGGACATGAGCATTCTGCAACAACCTACTCGCCACCTTGGATGAGGAGACTTGGACAGAGACCGAAAAAGTCTCTGTCAGGATCTCCTGGTGCCTGAAAAATCTTGTCCGTACGGTCAAGCTATTGACCTTAAACAAGCGCTGGGTGGGAGGCAACCCACCATTAGGTACTAGTGTTTTTCTACTTAATTTTTGGTGTTTTTTTTAGGATTTTACGTTTGTTTTTGGTTTTTGTGAGTTTAAGTTTGCAGGTCTCGGACAGATTCGCAGTGCGTCGATCGACGCACTTCTGTGTCGATCGTCACAACACGATCGGAATCGCATTGCAGCGATCGTTGCTGTCCTGAGCAACGATCGACCATACACGAAAATCGCCAAGTAATGGTCGATGCACTTAGTGCAACGATCGATGCCTGAGTGACAGAGGTAACCCAACAGAACTCAACAAAACCTTAACAATTTTTATTTTCTTTTTACCAATCCTTCGCTTGACACTACTGGGGACAGTGTGTCTTAAGTGTGGGGGAGGTGCTACTGACGTTTATCTTTCTGTTTTCTTAAGAGTCAGTCAATTTTTCAAAATTTTTTGTTTTATTGAGTCAAAATTGTTTAAGTAAGAAACTATGATTTTCGGAGAAGATTTACAAGACTTGCAGGAACTTAAGTAACCATTGGGATGAAGTTGCAGGATTTATCTCTGGCCATTAGAAAACCCAGACACAGATCAACCTACTGGGAACACCCACATCACTTCAGGTATCAGAGGATCCTTTTACTGACTTCAATTTAATACTGACTTAGATTTCTCACCTAAGGGCTTGGTATACTCTGTGTCGGATTCCCTGTTAGTTCTGACACAGCCTGTCAACCTATCCTATTTAGTTCCCTTCTCTCCTTCTATAAAGTAAAAAAAATAATAATAATAAACTGAGGATGAGTTAGTAACTCCGAAGTGGTCACAGGAGTGGTAGAGACCCCTATTATCTCCTGTGCGATCCATGGAATGTGTCCAAAGTACACCCCATAACGGGAAGAACACTGATAAAAAAAAAAAAATGATACCCAATGTGGGAAAAATCAGTTGTTAAAGAAGGGAAAGAGAAGAAAGGGACTAGAGAAAGATAGTATGGTGGTCTAGAACTGATAAGGTAAGAATCCATGTGCCCTTTGATTGATACTCCTTAGGTGAGACCGCACTTAAATACTTGCAGAAGTCAGTAGGGAGAATTTGAATGCTTGAATGTGATTGTGGAGTTTACCTAGGATAGTTGCTAAGTGTAGGGGAAGTACATGTTGGTCTTGATATCCTGTGATTAATTCTTTCAGTGGTTTACTAAGGGGAATCTGAGTATTGTAGCTTCTAGGATGAAATGAGTTTCTGAAGAGTTTTCAAACCTCTTCACCAAGCTTTAGTTCTCTGTTTTGCTTGAGGGCAAGCAAAGGCTAAGTGTGGGGGAGTTGATATATCATGGTTTTTACTAGTTTTAGACCATGATATAAGTGTGTTTTAGTGTCTTTTTGTGTTCTTTTAGAGTCTTTTACAGGTATAATCAGGTTTGGAGCATATTTGGTGATTATGGCACTTTTTGGAGATTTTTGGAGTGTTTGACCGAGAGATAGAGTTCACTGTCCGAAACAGAGAAATGCGTCGATCGTTGCACACCTGCACCGATCGTTGCACCAGCGAGACGGGCCGAAACTCGGCGGTTTATGAAGAGTCAAGATATTGCACTCTGATCCAGAAGTTCCTGATATTTACAAAGAAGCCATTGGCCGAGATTAGACCTATATAATTAAGTTTTTGGTGTTTTATTTACTAACGCATTCATAATTAAGAGCAGAAGATTTTTAGAGCTTTTGGGGCTGATCTGAACCTTTACTTCATCTGTATTTGGAGAAGATTTCGAACCCCTTTAATTCTTTATCTTTTATGCAATTTATTCTTCATATGATTATGTTTTCATTATCTATGTCTGAGTAGATTCCTTGTTAGGTTTAGGGTTTCTCACATAGGATTTCATGACTTGCTAGACTTGTTTAAATTCAGTTAAGGATTCATAACTATATTTGTTCTTCAATCTAATTGTGCTTAAAGCTAGTTCTAACCTGATCAATTAGAATCTAGATCTTAGGTTGCTAAATACGTCACAGAAGTGGGGTTTAGGAATTTGAACTAATTAGGTTGAGCAATTAAACTTCTCGCAAACGAAAGTTTGGTTTAGGATAATTGTGAACATATCAAACTTGGAATTAATGCTAGTTTAATCTGTTAGTTCTCGCAAACGAAAGTTTGGTTTGCTGCACTTACACTTAGAGAATTATCGCAAAGGAATTTGGTTAATTCTATATCTGTGTTTTGAGTTCTAGAACTGTGCTTAATTAGATCCTTGCTGAATGAACTGTCTGCTTGTCTGATTTCCTGAGAACGCCCTAGACTTAGCGCTCTTAATAACTTGCTTTCACAACCAACAATCTCTGCTTTCTGTTTACTTTCTCGCACTGCTTTTCATTCAATCACATTGCTTTCTTCCTAGTTTAATTTCCTGTTTTTGAGCTATTGAATACCGGAGTCCCTGTGGATTCGATACCTATATACTACAACTACTGAACTGTGCACTTGCAGTTAGATATAGGATTAAAACCTGACACCTATCACATGTTCAATTGTATATTGGCTGGATATTTCCGGGAGGTAATATCTTAAACTCCCATGTCATGTTTTTGTGAGCTCCCAATGTCTCATAAGTCGTTTTTAGCTGATGGTTTCTGTATGTTCTCGAAGAAAAATGTGTGCAGCGCGTTAATTGTCGTCAAGCAAATGAAAGAAGCTGGCGTTAAACCTGATTCCATAACTTTTGGCTATCTAATAAACAATTGTAATCGGGAGGACAATATTACTAAGGTAAAATTCAGATCTTTGTCTTGACTTGGAGTTGTGTAAACGCCATACATAATCTCAACTAGCTCTATCTCTGTGTTGTGAATGAGAAATATATATGTGTCGTTTATTAGTACTACAATGAGATGAAGCAAGCAGGAGTACAAGCTACTAAGCGAATTTACATGTCCCTAGTAGATGCATATGCAGCATCTGGGCAATTTGAGAAGGCAAAACAAGTAAGCATGCAAATGGTTTTTTTCTTGTTTGTGAAATCTTGACAGCGTAATTAGCGTAAGAGCTCAAATTTTAGTATACCTTAGGTGCTCATGGACCCAGATGTTCCGGCTAGATACCAAAATGAGCTGAAAAGTGTGCTTATTTCGGCTCTTGCATCGAATGGAAAAAGGGCAGATGCTTTGAGTATATATGAAGAAATGAAGAAAACCAAATGTCCAGTAGACTCAAAATCGATTATATCTCTCATAGTAAGTATACACTTTCATAACACTGTTTTTTAATATCATGTATTTATTGATTGAGTGAAATGATAATCTTTGTAGGAATACTCTGATTCAAAAGGAGAGTTAAATACGCTGGTTCAACTGGCTGATGACCTGCAAGATGATAATAGTTGGATAGATGGTTTCTTCAGAATGATCTTGTTCGCTGTACGTAACAGAAAGTCGAGGTACAGTAAATTACCCTTCCTATATGATTAGTTTGTGTTTTTGAATGGTACTGTGATACCCCGTATCAAAAATACGGTCAACGGGCAGCAAAAAGTCAACCGGGGGCAAAATGGTAATTTTGACAAAGTTCGAGACGGAAGCCGAGACGGGCCAAATATTCTTATGTTTCAACATAAAGAATGTTTAGAAGATCAGAATTGGAAGAATCGGAGCGGAAATGTGTTTTACGGCTTGTCGGGAATGGAAACCGACAAACCCGAAGAAACTTCAAAAATTCATATCCGGAGCTACGTAAGTCCGAACGGAGTGATTCAAAATGCTAAATTCATCAAATAGCATGGCGAATCTTATTATGGAGGCTTGAGGATTTATGGGATCATCCAGAGACGTTCTAAAATATTAAATCCGAAAATCGTCTAAACCGAGCATTGCAGGAATTGAGGATTAGATGTTGATTAAGGAAGATTAAGAAGGTTTTTTGGGCAATAAAACACCCATATAGACAGGTTTTCTCACCCCAGGTCGCCACCTATCTCCTCTTGCATGCTTGCATGAGAGAATTCAATGAATCTCTCTTCCATGCAAGAAACCATTTTTGTCCAATTCATTGTATTCAACCAAACCACTCCCTCTAACCTCTCTCTAGCTCTCTCTCTCGACACTCTCTCTCACACTAAACCCACATGCATCAAAGAAACCCAGAAAACTCATCCAACTTCATGAATCTTCAAGAAATGTTCTTGGTTTGTTCTTGAAACCCTTAATACCTTCTATCACAAGAAAAGCCATATCTCCCTCAATATAAACCCAAATCCACTTCTGCAAAGTTCTATAGCTTCCTCTCTCCCTCCTCTACAATCTACAGCCAGCCACCATCGTCTCCGTCGCCGGAGCTCGCCGGAATCTGGCCGGAAAGCATCCGCGGATTAGGTTTTGATGGATCTCTCTCTTTCTTCACCAGATCTGAACGTTTTGAAGCTTTGGATGGATATATCTTCTCTTTGCGGTCAGTTTGATATGTAGATCGTCACCTGAGTCGCCGGAAAAAGGGGTGAACCGGCCGGCCAACGCCGGACCACCGTCGGTCAACGCCGGAGCCGGTCACCGGAGAAGCCCAACCACCGTCATCTTCAAGCCGGTTCTTCAAGGAGTGGGATGGTCTGGTTTGGTTCAGGAGATGGGTTGGTTTAGGCTTGGTTTAGCCTTGGTCAACGGTTAGGTCAAACCGGTCAACGTTTGACCAAAACCGGTTTAACCTAACCGGTTCTAATTAGACCGGTTCAGTTGGTTCAGATGGTTCAATGGTTCAACCGGATTGGTTTGGGAAGTCAACCGGTCCAAGTCAAGTCAACGGTCAGTCAACGGTCAACGCAGCCGGTCAACGCAGCCGGTCAACGCGGTCAGCCGGTCAACGCCGGAGATCAAGCTGGTCAACGCTTGGTCAACGTCCGTTATGAGATTTCAGGAGTGTTCGTGGTTCGGAGTTCGATATTCGGGAGTTCGGGATTCGAGTCGGGCGTCTCGGGATTCACATCCGCATCGAGCCGTCATTTCCGCGCCTATCTCACTGTGAGTCGGCTCACAAACCTTTTAGTTACATATAGACCAGGAACCGTAAAACCGTAGATTTAGGATTGCATACCCGATAATTAAAGTGATTGGTTAATATTAAATAATTTGGACGTTAATGATAAACCGGTTAAGATGAGATAAGCATGTTAGGGTTTAAAGAATTAAAAGGTTAATCGATTGTGTGCCGCTAGGTTGTTAGTAACGATTGATTGATGCATTCATATAGATACCGTTTGAATATGATCATATATGCATCTATATATGTATAAGAACGATAATTAATGAATCTATATACGGGAATTAAGACGACCTTAAAATACGAGTTAACCTAAACGAACATATAGGATATTATAACGGGATCAGGGTTTAGGTTTGATAGCGGGATTGGGTAATGAATAAAGTTAATTAATAATGAGACGTCGGGGAGTTAGTAAGTTTACTAACTCTAAACCGACAGATCGAGTAGATAATAAAAGATATCTAGAATGGTTTAAATAAGGAAGTGGTGTGTGTTGTAAGCTGTCTACGGGTTAGAAATCTGCTAACCCAAGGTAGCGGATAAAAATGGATTAAGAAACTTATAAACCCTAATAGGCCTGCTTGTGGTGATTGCGTGATTGATTGTTGTGATTATTATGCTGTGTTGAGCTTTGTGTGCAGGTTTGTTAGACTGCTCGGTGTTGGGCCGAGCAGTCATTGTGGACACTTACTCCGGTCACGGGACCTGGTAAGTTAGTTGGTGCTAACTAGGTATCTTACCTAGTCAGAGCGGTGGTGTGGTAGTGTAGTGGCTTGCAGAATGGTTGGGAACTGTTATTACTATTATTGTTGTTGATTATTGCTTGATCTGTGCTAGAGTCTCAGCGAGTCTGCGTGTTTATATTTCTGCACTAGGACTCTAGGGTGCGTTAGATTCCGCAAGCCTAGGTTTTGTTACGTTCCGGTACTTCCGACCCGATTGGATCCTCGGTTTTTACCTAACCGGGTTACGGTGATTCTGGTTATGGTGTTAACTTATCGGGTGACGCCGGTAGGTGTGTGATTCAGAGAATACGGGGTCATGTCCTAGGGCCGAATCACATGGAAACTCTGGCTATCTAGGGGTAGTCCGAGTCACCGCGTATCGATGGACGGAGAACGGTGTCCTATTCGTGGGACCTTGTGTACACGATTAGGAGTCGTGGGTTAGTTACCATATATGTGACAATGTAAACCCGTGTAAGTTACCGAGTTCGTAGGGCCCAGTGTTGTTTTGTTATTTCTTTTGTTGCGCGATAGATAGATCGAGTCCAATCGAGGACATGTGCCGCAGTGCCTTCGATTTCACTTAACTCTCTTTATCTTTGGCATTGATTGTGTGTGTGGGTTTATCACGACATGGTAGTGCGTGATAGACCATTTATTCCTGCTGATTGTTATTTTGGGTTTTGGGGCGGGAATTTGTTGACCTAGGTAGATTAGAAGCCGTTAGTGGGGAGCCGATTCACTGGGTGATCTTAGATCGCTCATTAGACTCTTTTGTGTTTTTCAGGTTTAGCAGCGACGGACGCGGGAGGTCCTCGGTGTGGTTTCGGGCTGCTTGTGACGGGATTTGATTCGTGATTTTTGGGTGTTTTCTCGGTTCGGCATTATTGTTATTTCGTGTGTTGATTTCTTTGTATATTTGACTTGACGATTGTTTGCGAAATTCTATTAAATGTTGTACTCAACGTTGATTACTCAGAAATGAAATTGTTTCCCTGATATGAGGTTTTAGTCCGAACCGACACAACTCATCGAAGTAGTGCAAGTGGTACCGCTTGTGTTATGGATATGAGGATAGCGGAGTCGAGGATAGATTGGTGCGAGCCTTTGCCTCAAACTGAACTATCTTTGGCTTCGTCTTGTGGCGAACTTTTCCCATTCGACTTGCTCGGGTTCGATCGGTCATGTTCTTGTTTGATTGTTGACCGGTCAGCTCGACGGTCAGCGGAGAATGGGAAAGGGGCGTTACAATTACAGTCTCATATGAACAAACTAGGAGTTTTATACATATTTCTAAATAGATCTTGCTGCAAGGAACCACGAAAAGTTTCGGATCAACATTCAGAGGTATGATGCTCCCGGAATTTGTCTTCAAAATGAGAGAAAACCATTTGTGTCAAAATGCTCTTTATTATTAAAACGCAGATTTCAAACGCGATTTCTTCAACCGCCAAACGTCAATGACTTAAACCTCAACCTCATAACATAAAAATAGTGTTTAACCACAACCATTCAAAACGCTATTTTCAACCGCTTCAACCGCTATTTTTCATCGACTCGGAAAATCCCACCCACACCTTAGTGTTTTCGAGACAATGAAAAATAGCAGTTGAAGTGGATTAAAATAGCATTTTGAGCGGTTTCGATTGAAACACTTTTCTAGTGTTTTGAGCTTGATATTTAAGTATTTGGCGTTTGGCGGTTAAAGAAATTGCGTTTGAAATCTGCGTTAAAAAGTGCTTCAGGTGTTTTAACAAAAATGGTTTCCTCTCAACTTGTAGATCAAATTACGAACGTATCATACCTTAGAATGATGATCTGCAACTTGTTGTGTATTCTTTGCAGCAATATCTATCAAGGCATATGTAAAACTTCCCTTAATTTGTTCAGATGCAATCGGAATCAGTCCTACAAAATCACTACCCAAAAATGGAATTAGAGCCACCAAAACTGTTTTAAAACATTTTTGACCACTCTTATTCAAACAACCATAACTCACGAATATAACTTCTAACGAAGTAAGTGAAGGAATGTTTAGATTAATCCTGATTCAATTCTCTGATTCAGATTATCCTAAACATGCTGATCTAGGTTCTTCTCGAATAGAAACATAAGTAGATCTCACCTTATACCTGTTTTGCAGCGGAAAGGGATGGTATGTCAGAGATCAGAGAGCCACTGAGAGATAACTCCTCCAGAGGTTCACACACGCACACCGAGCAGGATGAGGCTGCTAGACCAGGAGGAAATCGGCGCAGAGAGAGAGAGGAGGCTCGCGGCTAGGGCTCATTTTCGACCTGAACTCGTCTTAAGTTTGTATAACTCGTTCAGTTCGTTTTGGGCCATTTGGCCCAAAGGCCAATTAACTCCGAGGCGTTCGCGCACTGTGTCGATCGACACTCCTTGTGTATCGATCGACACACAGTGGCAAAACCCAATTATTCTCTCTAAGTACAGTAAATGCCTAGCACTTTTACCGTACTTCTGCTACACCGTTCCTACACATTTTCCTGTAAGCTTAGGCGTGTGACCCATATGGGATCATATAATAAAGGTAATAAGTCCAAGACTTATAGATCATGAGCGGACTCTAGCAAGCCATCATGACCCCCAGTATTATATGACTTATGTCTGATCATTGACATACTCTTACTTTCTAGAGACAGTACCGAGATTACTGGACACAATTCCAACAATCTCCCACTTGTACTGGAATCTCTGTATTCATAATCCTTTTGTCACAATATCTCGATTAGTCATAAGGCAAGATTGGTGTCATCCTTATAAAGCCTAATCTTGTTCATCGGACTCTGATTCGATACTGACAATCCAAACGACTCGGGACAGTCCGTTTGAGCATGGCCATGCATTTTCCAGTATTCAAATCTCCGATTGGCCTAGAGATATTCACTCCATTTATATTGGAGGGACAAATCCCGTCTTGTTCCATCACTGTAAACTACTCATTTCACAATGTACCCAAACAAGGTCCTTATAACTATCGCAGAACGATAGCGTTAGACAATGATCAAAGTGCATCAGTCCATGTGCAGTCACATGCATGCGAACTCAGGTCTAAGGACTATACTCTATAGTCGTAGTAAGAATCTCTTATGACACAGATATAAATATCCTGAAGAGTTCTTATAAGCGGGTCTTGTCCGGTCGTATGTTCCCAAACATACACCTATGTACTGACTTTGATGCCGCGCATCTATGACACACTGAGACTTTGTCATAAGTCACGTACCAATCCAGTCTCACACGGTTGTTGGTGTTCCAATTTCAACAACCTTCGACTAGGGACGGGATGATATAAAACATCTATCAAATATAGGGTCTCATGATCAAGCTAAATGACTTCGATGACTCAAGATCAAGTCATTTACTTCGATGACCTATAAAATGATTCATATCATTTTGGAACGATTATTTCATCACAGCTAAAATAATCTTGAAATAATAATTTCATTAAACATCTTAAATGTTATTTCAAGAACATATCCAATAACTAAATAAAGCCCTTTAATAACTCCCACTGAAATTAAGACTACATCTTAATTTCACTTATCCTACAGCAACAGTCCGTGACTCGTGCTTAGGCCTAAGGAGTGGCTTCGTTAATAGATTAGCAACGTTCTCATTCGTTGAAACTTGCTGATCTACTTAACATCTCTGTCATTTATCTCACGGAATAGGTTATACCTATCCTCAAGGTGTTTGGACCTCTGATGTGCAGCTAGTCTCATCTATGCTGGGAATCACATCAAGTTCAGTGACGAACTCTTCTTTCCAAACAACCTCTTTCGCCACTTCCCAAGCTGCGAAATGTTCAGCTTAAGTCATTGAGTCAGCAACAGTGCCTTGCACCGCCAGATAGACACAAGATATAACCGGACTGTGATCGGAAATCATCTTTGTCTATTGGAAACTTGCCTTTCAGACTCTACCGACTCGTAGCACCTCACTTTCTCCGTAACTCTAGAATTTATCCTTAGTATTCCTCAAATATTTTAGGATATTCTTTACGGCAATCCAGTGATTCTTTGCTGGATTTGACTGGTCTTTACTTGTCTTGCTTAACATTAAAGCAACATCAAACAAGTACGTTTCATGGCATACATGATAGATCCAATTGCCGACGCATATGGAATCTTATCCATGCATTTAAGCTCAGCAGTTATCGTAGGACACTGTGTCTTGCTTAACGTAATGCCATGTGACATTGGCATAAAACCCTTCTTGGAATGCTGAAAACGTGTAGGACTTTGTCGGGATAAGAATCCTGACTTTGTCCTACCAGCTCTTTCGGATCTCTATCTTTAGATCCAAAATCCAAAAACACACGTGGCTTTACCCATGTCAATCATTAGAACTAACTCCCAAGCCAGTCCTTTACTGACTGCAGCATTGGGACGTCATTTTCGAGAATCAGTATGTCATCGACATACAATATGAGAAATGCAATATCGCTCCCACTAATCTATTAGTAAACACACAGTTCCGCTTCGTTCCTGTTCAAGTCAAAACCTTGACTACTTCAACAGAACGAAGATTCCAACTCCGATATGTTTGCTTCCATCCATGAATGGATCGATGAAGCTAACTTACATAAAATGTAATTTTTCGGAGTCCGGGCTCACTTTCGCTTCTTTGAATTTCACAGATTCGTCGCTTTCAATGATCATCAGATCATGCAAACTTTCAATGATTATCAGGTTCAACTAATGACGAGAAATCACTCTCGGATTAGTACTGATTCATTCATATCTGCGAACTTCAGGCTTCACAGGTGTAGATTCTACAGAAATCTGTAAATCCTTCCGCTGCTCTCCCTCAACAGGTTGAGCAGCCTCCTGTATTTCTCGAATTTCTTCGAGTTATACTTTTACTCCCACTGTTCTTCTTGGAAAATAACTTCCCTTCTTAGAAAACAGAATGGACGTAAAAATAACAAGCCTTGGTTTCCTTCGGACAAGGCTCCACAGGTGTAGATTCTACAGAAATCTGTAAATCCTTCCGCTGCTCTCCCTCAACAGGTTGAGCAGCCTCCTGTATTTCTCGAATTTCTTCGAGTTATACTTTTACTCCCACTGTTCTTCTTGGAAAATAACTTCCCTTCTTAGAAAACAGAATGGACGTAAAAGTAAGAAGCCTTGGTTTCCTTCGGACAACCAGCGAAGTAGTACAACTACAAATACTCAGTAAAGACGAATTTGGATCGATTCCAATCCACATTTACGTGGTGTCTTTCAACTGATATTTGTGGAACTATTTCAGCGTAAACTTAGATATTTTAGAGCGTTATTCTTAAATAATATCATGGAAGATTCGTGTGACTCATCTTTAATCATTTCTTATAAGATCTGATTCTTTCTCACAGAAAAACCTTCAGGTTTTCAGGAGAAATGAGCTGTGAAACGATTTCACACTCATTCAGATGATCACACAATCAATGACTTAAGTATTCTCACTCGTGATTTAATCCAGAGTCTTAATACTTTTGTCATTTAGATCCTATACTTCATTCTGGAACTCTTTCGACTATGTCAAAGAATTCCGACTTGTGTCTCATCAAATGAACACTGTCACACTCACTGAAGTAATCAGTAGAGACAATGAAGTACATGAGATTTTTTTTTTCTCTGGCATTACTGCTCATTGGGCCACATACATGAGTATGTTCCAGGTCCAATAAGCCTTTGGGCCTTTCTCTAGCTCGGCTAAGATAGGCCCTTTACCCTTTTGGTCTAGTAAACCGAATTCAAGTCTCATAAGATATCGTATCAAATGAGCCCAATAGTCCATAACTATGGGATTTCTGAATCCGATTTACTCTATGTGACCAAGACTTTATGCCAAGAAAAATCAGGTTTAATTCCTCAGATTTAAACCAATTCGGTACTTATGTTACATTTAGGCACTCTTTGGTTTAAGATATAAAACCCATTCCATGAATAGGGTGCTACAATTAATATTTCATTAAGATCAAAAGAACAAAACTTGTCTTTTATCAAAATGAAAAACATTCAAATTCTTACAAGAAAATGAAAGACAATTCTGCTTAAAGCAGGTACATTGTAGCAATTACTTAATACAAAACCAAGCCTAAAAGGGATCTATAAGTAAAAACCCTACGGCTGAGGCAGCATCCCAAGCTCCTTCCAGACATGTAGTTTCACTTGCCCTTCCTTCAACGTTCTACTGTTGCTTAGGCTCTGCATATTATCACAAATATCAGTGCCACAACCAGTATCCAATACCTTTAAGGACGTTCTACTGTTGCTTAGGCTCTGCATATTATCACAAATATCAGTGCCACAACCAGTATTCAATACCTTTAAGATAGAACTTGAAGTAATAACATGAATACCTGAGGAAGTAGTCTCATACATCGACTTTAACTCCTCATCATCTTCCATGAATTTAATGCAATCTCTCTTCCAATGCCCTGTCTCCTTACAGTAGCAGCACTTACCAACGTAAGAGGTATCTGACTCGGGCTCAGAAGACACACGCTTGTCATGATTCAAAATCTGGACAACTTTGTCTTCATTAGGTTTAGTAAACCTACCCTTCTCGTTCATGAGATTGTACAGGGTACTCTTCACGTTTGGCTCAACTGTCTTGAGCATATCATGCAGTTCAGTCAGCGTCTTCGTTAAGCCTTTCTTGATATAGTTCCTTCTGAACTTATCATAGCTTGACGGCAGTGACTGCAGAATGATCTCAGTTGCCAATTCTTGGCTTACTGGATAATCCAGTTTCCTCAGGTTATCAATGTAACCCATCATTTTACTGACATGAGGACTCACTGGATGATCATTTGGTAGCTTGCAGCTAGTGAGAGATTTAACCAACTGGTATCTCTCCACTCTTATCTGCTCCTGAAATTTCAATTTCAGGCTGCTGATCATCTCTATTGGCGACTCCATGTTCTCATATTGCTTCCGCAAGTCTGAGTCCATGGTAGCCAATATCAGACCACGCACATCTACCGCATCATTATAATGCTTATTCCAAGCATTATATACTGCATGAGAAGCATTGGACCCGATCCTCTCGGGGAGAGCTCTCTCAAGGACATAGTCCTTTCTCTCCTGTCTGAGGACTAGCCTCAGGTTCCGCGACCAAGTCAAGAAATTTGATCCGTTCAGCTTGTCCATCTTAAGGACAGACCGGATCGAGAAAGTGTTTTGATTGTTTGTGCTAGTCATAACTGAAAATTAAGATAAAAGGATTTTAGTTAATATGTTCAATATGATTAATCTCGTATTAAATTTAATATGATTAATCACGCATTATATTCAATAACATAAGTTACCCTCAATAGAATATAATGATTCCAAGATCCACATATAACTAAGATCAAAGTGGGCCACTGGCCATCACCCAACCTTAGCTTATATCGGTAAGCCCTATGTCGGCTAATTATATCCGTGATATAACTCTTGGTTGTGAATCTGGGCCCGAGGCCCAATCCACTCTGATGTCTCAAGGCCCGGGACTCCCGATGGCCTAGTCAAGAAAACCAGACTATACAGTCATGTAATCATTAATGTCTGGGACTCCCAATGACATTTATGAATCACAAACCGTCTTATCCACGCAAAAGCAGACACCCTCACACTGTAAGGCCATGAATACAATTGAATGGGCTTCGACAGCTGACATAGAATGGACAAGACATTCAACGCTTGATATTGTTTGAGGTTCGTAGGTTTATTTAAAAATTCATTCCCAAAATAGAAGATTACTATTTCGGGAAACTTTCCATTTTTGGAAACCTACTATTTTTGGAAACTTTCTAAAATCGGAAACTTTCTAACTTTAGAAATTTCTTTAAAATCCAAAACCCGCAAATCCAGAAACTTCTAATTTAAGAAACTTTCTAATTTCAAAATTTCGGAAACTTTAATTTAAAATCGACTTTATAATTTTATAAAATAAATTTTAAATTAATCTGAAGAAAGACTCAAATAATTGGCCCAATTGTTTTAACTTCTTGGCCCGAGGCCCAAGAATTGGTCCATGTCCAAGACATGACCCAATTGTCCAATTAAATGACATAACCGGTCTGGTTCATTAAAATTGGTCTAACCAAATTTTAATTACTACGATGACCACAATTGTCAACCGGTTATTTACTAAACCGGATTTTCTCAATTTATTTGGTCCAACCAAATCAAATTAGAAAATCCTGGTTTAGGCACTAAATCCAATAATTCTTTCGACATTGGATTTCTTGTCCCGGTTTAACCAGACTTAATAAAATTATTAAATCTGTTTATTAAACCAGGACGAATTAATTTTAATCAAAATATTAAACCGAGCCTTAAACCAACCATGTCGATCGATGAACCAACCGTGTCGGTCGATGCTCTCAGCATCGATCCTGCATCGATCGTGCATCGATCCTGTATCGATCGATGCTCTCACGCATGCACTGAACCGAGCCAAAACCCTAACTGTGTCGATCGATGCACCAACCGCATCGGTCGATGCACCAACATCGAACCTGCATCGATCCTGCATCGATCGATGCTTTCACGCGTTAACAGGGTTAGTCGATAGACTGTATCGACCGATCCATGCGATCGTATCGATCGATCCATGCGATCGCAGTCGATACTGACTTTTGAAAATCGCATTCTACCAAATCATATAGCTTGGTTTCTGCGATTTTATGTGTGTTTAGGTTTTAATTCCTTGTTGCTTAAGTGATTTCTCTTATCAGTAGTTGATTCAAAACACTTTTAAACAAGAAAACAATCCTAAACATGAATCTAAACAAGAAAAACCAGAACCTGGCTCTGATACCACTGAAGGAATGTTTAGATTAATCCTGATTCAATTCTCTGATTCAGATTATCCTAAACATGCTGATCTAGGTTCTTCTTGTTGGAATTGTGTCCAGTAATCTCGGTACTGTCTCTAGAAAGTAAGAGTATGTCAATGATCAGACATAAGTCATACAATGCTGGGGGTCATGATGGCTTGCTAGAGTCCGCTCATGATCTATAAGTCTTGGACTTATTGCCTTTATTATATGATCCCATATGGGTCACACGCCTAAGCTAACAGGAAAATGTGTAGGAACGGTTTTAGCAGAAGTACAGTAAAAGTGCTAGGCATTTACTGTACTTAGAGAGAATAAAAGGTTTAGCCACTGTGCATCGATCGATGCATAAGGTGCAACGATCGATGCAGTGCGCAAACACCGACGAGTTAATTGGTATTTGGGCCAAATGGCCCAAACGGAACAGGGCGAGTTTTGTGTCATAAAACTCGAGTTTCAGACTGATTAACCCTAATACTTGAGCCGTAAACTCTCTCTCTCTGCGCCGAGTTCCCCTCGTGGTCTAGCAGCTGTTTCCTGTGAAAGCGTGTGTGAACCTTTGGAGGATTCATCCCTCGGTGTTTCTCTGATCTCAAACATACCATCTTCTTCCGCTGCAATAACAGGTATAAGGTGAGATCATCATTTGTTTCTATTCTGAGAAGAACCTAGATCGCATGTTTAGGATAATCTGAATCTGGAATTGAATCAGGATTCATCTAAACGTTCCAACAGTGGTATCAGAGCTTTAGGTTCTGGTTTTTCTTGTTTAGATTCATGTTTAGGATTGTTTAAAGAGGTGTTTTTGAATCAATCTACTGATAAGATTAAAACACTTAAGAAACAAGAATTGAATCCTAAACAAACTGTTTAAAAATCGCATGACCAAACTATATTGATTTGGTATGTGATCTAAACTGATTTTGCATCGACTGAGATCGCATTGCATCGATCGATGCAATGCAAGGATCGATCGTTGCAGTCGCGAGAGATTGACCGCGATTGCATGAATCGTTCAAACGATCGCATGGATCTCACGAGAATCTCTCGGCCAAACCTGATAACCGTTCGTGCACACGTGAGAGCATCGATCGATGCAGGATCGATGAACGATCGTTGCAGGATCGATGCTGTGAGCATCGATCGATGCGGTTAGGGTTTTGGCTCGGTTTAATTTAATTAAAATTAAACGTCTCGGTTTAATAAACAGATTTAATAATTTTATTAAGTCTGGTTAAACCGGGATAAGAAATCCAATGTCGAAAGAAATATTGGATTTAGTGCCTAAACCAGGAATTTCTAATTTGATTTGGTTGGACCAAATAAATTGAGAAATTCCGGTTTAGTAAATAACCGGTTGACAATTGTGGTCATCGTAGTAATTGAAACTTGGTTAAACCAGTTTTAATGAACCAGACCGGTTATGTCAATTAATTGGACAATTGGGTCATGTCTTGGACATGGACCAATTCTTGGGCCTCGGGCCAAGAAGTTAAAACAATTGGGCCAATTATTTGAGTCTTTCTTCAGATTAATTTAAAATTTATTTTATAAAATTATAAAGTCGATTTTAAATTAAAATTTCCGAAATTTTGAAATTAGAAAGTTTCTTAAAATAGAAGTTTCTGAATTTGCGGGTTTTGGATTTTAAAGAAATTTCTAAAGTTAGAAAGTTTCCGTTTTTAGAAAGTTTCCAATTTTAGAAAGTTTCCAAAAATAGTAGGTTTCCATAAATAGAAAGTTTCCCGAAATAGTAATCTTCTATTTTGGGAATGAATTTTAATAAACCTACGAACCTCAAATAATATCAAGCGTTGGATGTCTTGTCCAGGCTATGTCAGCTGTCGAAGCCCATTCAATTGTATTCATGGCCTTACAGTGTGAGGGTGTCTACTTTTGCGTGGGTAAGACGGTTTGTGATTCATAAATGTCATTGGGAGTCCCAGACATTGATGATTACATGACTGTATAGTCTGGTTTTCTTGACTAGGCCATCGGGAGTCCCGGGCCTTGAGACATCAGAGTGAATTGGGCCTCGGGCCCAGATTCACAACCAAGAGTTATATCACGGATATAATTAGCCGACATAGGGCTTACCGATATAAGCTAAGGTTGGGTGACGGCCAGTGGCCCACTTTAATCGTAGTTATATGTGGATCTTGGAATCATTATATTCTATTGAGGGTAACTGATGTTATTGAATATAATGCGTGATTAATCATATTAAATTTAACACGAGATTAATCATATTGAACATATTAACTAAAATCCTTTTATCTTAATTTTCAGTTATGACTAGCACAAACAATCAAAACACTTTCTCGATCCGGTCTGTCCTTAAGATGGACAAGCTGAACGGATCAAATTTCTTGACTTGGTCGCGGAACCTGAGGCTAGTCCTCAGACAGGAGAGAAAGGACTATGTCCTTGAGAGAGCTCTCCCCGTGAGGATCGGGTCCAATGCTTCTCATGCAGCATATGATGCTTGGAATAAGCATTATAATGATGCGGTAGATGTGCGTGGTCTGATATTGGCTACCATGGACTCAGACTTGCGGAAGCAATATGAGAACATGGAGTCGCCAATAGAGATGATCAGCAGCCTGAAATTGAAATTTCAGGAGCAGATAAGAGTGGAGAGATACCGGTTGGTTAAGTCTCTCACTAGCTGCAAACTACCAAATGATAATCCAGTGAGTCCTCATGTCAGTAAAATGATGGGTTACATTGATAACCTGAGGAAACTGGATTATCCAGTTAGCCAAGAGTTGGCAACTGAAATCATTCTGCAGTCACTGCCGTCAAGCTATGATAAGTTCAGAAAGAACTATATCAAGAAAGGCTTAACGAAGACGCTGACTGAACTGCATGATATGCTCAAGACAGTTGAGCCAAACGTGAAGAGTACCCTGAACAATCTCGTGAATGAGAAGGGTAGGTTTACTAAACCTAATGCTGACAAGGGTGAAGACAAAGTTGTCCAGATTTTGAATCATGGCAAGCGTGTGTCTTCTGAGCCCGAGTCAGATGCCTCTTACGTTGGTAAGTGTTGCTACTGTAAGGAGACAGGGCATTGGAAGAGAGATTGCATTAAATTCATGGAAGATGATGAGGAGTTAAAGTCGATGTATGAGACTACTTCCTCAGGTATTCATGTTATTACTTCAAGTTCTACCTTAAAGGTATTGGATACTGGTTGTGGCACTGATATTTGTGATAATATGCAGAGCCTAAGCAACAGTAGAACGTTGAAGGAAGGGCAAGTGAAACTACATGTCTGGAAGGAGCTTGGGATGCTGCCTCAGCCGTAGGGTTTTTCCACTTATAGATCCCTTTGAGGCTTGGTTTTGTATTAAGTAATTGCTACAATGTACCTGCTTTAAAGCAGAGTTGTCTTTCATTTTCTTGTAAGAATTTGAATGTTTTTCGTTTTGATAAAAGACAAGTTTTGTTTTTTTTGATCTTAATGAAATATTAATTGTAGCACCCTATTCATGGAATGGGTTTTATATCTTAAACCAAAGAGTGCCTAAAAGTAACATAAATACCGAATTGGTTTAAATCTGATGAATTAAACCTGATTTTTCTTGGCATAAAAGTCTTGGTCACATAGAGTAAGTCGGATTCAGAAATCCCATAGTCATGGACTGTTGGGCTCATTTGATAAAATATCTTATGAGACTTGAATTCTGTTTACTAGACCAAAAGATGAAGGACCTATCTTAGCCGAGCTAGAGAAAAGCCCAAAGGCTTATTGGACCTGGAACATGCTCCTGTATGTAGCCCAATGAGCAGTAATGCCAGAGAAAAATCTCCTGTACTTCATTGTCTCTACTGATTACTTCAGTGAGTGTGACTGTGTTCATTTGATGAGACACAAGTCGGAATTCTTTGACATGGTCGAAAAGTTCTAGAATGAAGTATAGGATCTGAATGACAAAAGTATTAAGACTCTGGATTAAATCACGAGTGAGAATACTTAAGTCATTGATTGTGTGATCATCTTAATGGGTGAGAAATCGTTTCACAGCTCATTTCTCCTGAAAACCTGAAAGTGTTTCTGTGAGAAAGAATCAGATCTTATTAGAAATGATTAAAGATGAGTCACACGAATCTTCCATGATATTATTTAAGAATAACGCTATAAAATATCTAAGTTTACGCTGAGATAGTTCCACAAATATCGGTTGAAAGACACCACGTTAATGTGGATTGGAATCGATCCAAATTTGTCTTTACTGAGTATTTGTAGTTGTGCTACTTCGCTGGTTGTCCTAGAGAAACTAAGGCTTGTTACTTTTACGTCCAATCTGTTTTCTAAGAAGGGAAGTTATTTTCAAGAAGAACAGTGGGAGTAAAAGCATAACTCGAAGTTTTCTTAGGGAAACCAAGGCTCGGTACTTTTACGACCATTCTGTTTTCTAAGAAGGGAAGTTACTTTCCAAGAAGAACAGTGGGAGTAAAAGTACAACTCGAAGAAATTCGAGAAATACAGGAGGCTGCTTTACCTATTGAGGGAGAGCAGCGGAAGGATTTACAGATTTCTGTAGAATCTACACCTGTGGAGCCTGAAGTTCGCAGATATGAATGAATCAGTTACTAATCCGAGAGTGATTTCTCGTCATTAGTTGAACCTGATAATCATTGAAAGTTCGCATGATCTGATGATCATTGAAAGCGACGAATCTGCGAAATTCAAAGAAGCGAAAGTAAGCCCGGACTCCGGAAAAAATTACATTTTATGTAAGTTAGCTTCATCGATCCATTCATGGATGGAAGCAAACATATCGGAGTTGGAATCTTCGTTCTGTTGAAGTAGTCAAAGTTTTGACTTGAACAGGAACGAAGCGGAACTGTGTGTTTACTAATAGATTAGTGGGAGCGATATTGCATTTCTCAAAGTGTATGTCGATGACATACTGATTCTCGGATATAACGTCCCAACGCTGTAGTCGGTAAAGGACTAGATTGGGAGTTGGTTTTATGATTGACATGGGTAAAGCCACGTAGTTCTTGGATTTTGGATCTAAAGATAGAGATCCAAAAGAGCTGGTAGGACAAAGTCAGGATTCTTAAATTGACAAAGTCCTACACGTTTTGAGCAATCCAAGAAGGGTTTTATGCCAATGTCACATGGCATTAAGTTAAGCAAGATACAGTATCCTACGATAACTGCTGAGCTTAAATGCATGGATGAGATTCCATATGCGTCGGCAATTGGATCTATCATGTATGCCATGAAACATACTTGTTTGATGTTGCTTTAATGTTAAGCAAGACAAATAAAGACCAGTCAAATCCAGCAAAGAATCAAGTTTCCTAAAGTATGTCCTAAAGTATTTGAGGAATACTAAGGATAAGTTCTTGATTTACGGAGAAAGTGAGGTGCTACAAGTCGATAGAGTCTGAAAGGCAAATTTCCAACGGACAAAGATGATTTCCGGTCACAGTCCGGTTATATCTTGTGTCTATTTGGCGGTGCAAGGCACTGTTGCTGACTCCATGACTTAAGCTGAACATTTCGCAGCTTGGGAAGCGGCGAAAGAGGTTGTTTGGAAAGAAGAGTTCGTCACTGAACTTGATGTGATTTCCAGCATAAATGAGACTAGCTGCACATCAGATGTCCAAACACCTTGAGGATAGGTATAACCTATTCCGTGAGATAAATGACAGAGATGTTAAGTAGATCAGCAAGTTTCAACGAATGAGAACGTTGCTAATCTATTAACGAAGCCACTCCTTAGGCCTAAGCGCGAGTCGCGGACTGTTGCTGTAGGATAAGTGAAATTAAGATAAAGTCTCAATTTCAGTGGGAGTTATTAAAGGGCTTTATTTAGTTATTGGATATGTTCTTGAAATAACATTTAAGATGTTTAATGAAATTATTATTTCAAGATTATTTTAACTGTGATGAAATAATCGTTCCAAAATGATATGAAGCATTTTATAGGTCATCGAAGTAAGTGACTTGATCTTGAGTCATCAAAGTCATTTAGCTTGATCATGAGACCCTATATTTGATAAATGTTTTATATCATCATGTCCCTAGTCGAAGGTTGTTGAAACTGGAACACCAACAACCGTGTGAGACTGGATTGGTACGTGACTTGTGACAAAGTCTCAGTGTGTCATAGATGCGCGGCATCAAAGTCAATACATAGGTGTATGTTGGGAACATACGACCGGACAAGACCCGCTTATAAGAACTCTTCAGGATATTTATATCTGTGTCATAAGAGATTCTTACTACGACTATAGAGTATAGTCCTTAGACCTGAGTTCACATGCATGTGACTGCCCATGGACTGATGTACTTTGATCATTGTCTAACGCTATCGTTCTGCGATAGTTATAAGGACCTTGTTTGGGTACATTATGAAATGAGTAGTTTACAGTGATGGAACAAGATGGGATTTGTCCCTCCAATATAAATGGAGTGAATATCTCTAGGCCAATCGGAGATTTGAATACTGGAAAATGCATGGCCATGCTCAAACGGACTTTTCCGAGTCGTTTGGATTGTCAGTATCAAATCAGAGTCCGATGAACAAGATTAGGCTTTATAAGGATGACACCAATCTTGCCTTATGACTAATCGAGATATTGTGACAAAAGGATTATGAATACAGAGATTCCAGTACAAGTGGGAGATTGTTGGAATTGTGTCCAGTAATCTCGGTACTGTCTCTAGAAAGTAAGAGTATGTCAATGATCAGACATAAGTCATACAATGCTGGGGGTCATGATGGCTTGCTAGAGTCCGCTCATGATCTATAAGTCTTGGACTTATTGCCTTTATTATATGATCCCATATGGGTCACACGCCTAAGCTAACAGGAAAATGTGTAGGAACGGTTTTAGCAGAAGTACAGTAAAAGTGCTAGGCATTTACTGTACTTAGAGAGAATAAAAGGTTTAGCCACTGTGCATCGATCGATGCATAAGGTGCAACGATCGATGCAGTGCGCAAACACCTACGAGTTAATTGGTATTTGGGCCAAATGGCCCAAACGGAACAGGACGAGTTTTGTGTCATAAAACTCGAGTTTCAGACTGATTAACCCTAATACTTGAGCCATAAACTCTCTCTCTCTCTGCGCCGAGTTCCCCTCGTGGTCTAGCAGCTGTTTCCTGTGAAAGCGTGTGTGAACCTTTGGAGGATTCATCCCTCGGTGTTTCTCTGATCTCAAACATACCATCTTCTTCCGCTGCAATAACAGGTATAAGGTGAGATCATCATTTGTTTCTATTCTGAGAAGAACCTAGATCGCATGTTTAGGATAATCTGAATCTGGAATTGAATCAGGATTCATCTAAACGTTCCAACACTTCTCGAATAGAAACATAAGTAGATCTCACCTTATACCTGTTTTGCAGCGGAAAGGGATGGTATGTCAGAGATCAGAGAGCCACTGAGAGATAACTCCTCCAGAGGTTCACACACGCACACCGAGCAGGATGAGGCTGCTAGACCAGGAGGAAATCGGCGCAGAGAGAGAGAGAGGAGGCTCGCGGCTAGGGCTCATTTTCGACCTGAACTCGTCTTAAGTTTATATAACTCGTTCAGTTCGTTTTGGGCCATTTGGCCCAAAGGCCAATTAACTCCGAGGCGTTCGCGCACTGTGTCGATCGACACTCCTTGTGTATCGATCGACACACAGTGGCAAAACCCAATTATTCTCTCTAAGTACAGTAAATGCCTAGCACTTTTACCGTACTTCTGCTACACCGTTCCTACACATTTTCCTGTAAGCTTAGGCGTGTGACCCATATGGGATCATATAATAAAGGTAATAAGTCCAAGACTTATAGATCATGAGCGGACTCTAGCAAGCCATCATGACCCCCAGTATTATATGACTTATGTCTGATCATTGACATACTCTTACTTTCTAGAGACAGTACCGAGATTACTGGACACAATTCCAACAATAAGGCCGGTGGTTATGGAAAGATGAGAGATAAATATTTCTAATGGCACCAAGATCGTAATCCGGGTTGTCCGGAGTAGCCGTTCAAGTTGGTGTACAGAATCTTGTACTAGTCTTACATAAACGGCGATAACCTTTACACATACTTCTTATCAAAGCAAACACGGTGGCTATCACAAGCTAAGATCAAGAGATTTCCACTGATATGCAGAGAATCTTTTGGGTCCTTATAGTTCTCCGGAAAATCAGCTCGAAAGACAGATTAATGTTTCTGGGTTTGAAATTTCAGTTTTAGAAACGTTGATTTTTCTCAATATTCAAAGAAGGATTGCGAGTATAATATATCTCGGAATTGAGATTGGAAATATGCTATAGAAAGTAGAGAACGAAATCTTTCTAAGCGTGTTAAATTCATGATCTAGATTTTCCGTGGGCGCCGGGAAGCTAGCATCCAAGTTGGTAACTTGAAATTCTCTAGAAGTGCTCAAGAACAAAAGAGAGGAGAGAAAATGGGTTTCCTATGTCATTATTAGATGAGTTAGAGAGGGAGACGTGATGAGTCTGATTGGTAGTTACTTATGGCAGTTGTAAGGAGCTTACCATTTTAACTTACACAATTCATACGAATTAAAGTGAAAGCTGTAAGACAAAAACTGAAAATTGTTGGGAAAAGCTATTGAAATAGTCAAAGTTGTTAGGAAAATTTGTGCCGACAATTATTTATATGTTTTTTCTTTTTTTTTTCTTTTTTTGATTAATGTCGTTGTGTTTGTAGAATGTGGACATGAAGTACTCATGCTTTACGTTATCTACAAGCCACTAGCACAATTATTTCTGTTTTTTTAATTGTTTTCCAAAAAAAGGAAAAATAATGCACATAAGTGAAATTCTATTGGACCTTTAGATTACATTTTATCTTGTTTGATAAAGTTCTGTCGGGGGAGAGAGGTTTTCTAAAAAAATATTTGCGTCCTATTATAAATAGATGAGATGTTTATTTGCATCCTAATTATATATAATTTTTAAATATTATGGCTATCAAATTTGTAACTATGTACAATTTATTAAAATTATTGTGACTATTAAATTACTAATTATATTTCAATTTAGTTGCTAAATTGCTAATCAAATCTCATTTTAAATTTCTTATTTATTTGTTTATAGTATATAAAATATGTAACAAATTTCTCCTTTACAAATATGTTATATTTATATATATATATATATATATATATATATATATATATATATATATATATATTAGACTATAATTATTTACAAATATTTTCTTGTAATAGTATATGATAGTTTAGAATCATTATTTAAAATGTTGCGATAAACAAATTATTCATTATTTAAAAATAATGTAAATGTTAATATTGTTTTACAAATAAAGTATAATCATTAATTTTTTATTTAAACTGATTTCAGTTATATATAGGGTATATTTCCACCATATTTTACGTTATATATTATTTGTGACTTAAAAAAAACATACTAATAAGAAATATTACTTTAGATTTTGCAGTATGACTTCTAATGATGGTGCTATTACTTCACGCGTATGAAAAATGTAAGGTTTACATATAAGTTAAATTTTTAATATACATGATATGATGATGCTAATACACTATATTATATATATTATAATAATAATAATAATAATAATAACAATAATAATAATAATAATAAAAACATGAATTTTTTAACCGATGACATGCATTCCTCCGCTATGTTTTTTTTTTTTTTTTTTTTATTAATATATAATATATTATATTAATTAACCGATCCATAACCGGGGATAACCGGGTTTACAACCGAACCAAACCGAAGCAAAAACTCAAACCTAATTAACCGGATTAGAACCCTCCAAACCGAACAGAAATTTACGAAGAATGCCATCGGCACTCTTAAGAGACAGACCAGATTTCGAGCCGCCGCCGGCGGATGCGAGAACGGAAAGAGTCACGGCGCCCGACGGAACCTTCATGCACGGCGTGGCGATCCGACCCCAGCCGACGCTCCAGCTCCGCAAGTCCAGACCTCCTCTCTCCGCCTCCCGGCAGACGACCCTAGCTCCGGAATCTCCCGGTCTCACCCGGTGGTGCCGCTCCCAGCAAAGCTCCTGCTGCCGACGTCTCCTTCGCACCTCTTTTCTGACTCGAACTGGTCTGTCTTCTCCGGTTGTCTCCAGTCAGTTTTACTCCCGTCCAAGAAGACTTCTCCGGTGTAATCGGCATGCAACGAGGCACTTTCACCGCCGATTCCACCGCAGTCCCATCGGCGTGGCCACCGCCTCCGAGACATCCTCTTGGAGCGCACCGCTCCCCACCTAGCCCCTCGCCGACGAACACAAACCCAGATCTCTTCAACTCTTCTGTCCCTGCTCGAACCTCTACCACCGCAGTCCTCAAGCAGATAGAGAGGCAGAGACTTACAAGGATTTCCAAATCTCAGATCTCCGGAGCTACGCCGTCGCAACGAAGAGCCTCCACACCTCGCGATTCCGGCAGCAAAACGACGAGACGACTTCGGGTTGATTCAGCCACCACAGTTGTTAAATGAGCCCAAGATTAAAGCTACCGCGGATCGGAGCTGAGAGATCTGAGAATTTTTTAGAATCCTAGAGAGAAGGGAGAGAAATTAGGAGAGAGGAACGATTGTCCTCCGCTATGTTATTGAAAGGATCTTTGGAATTTGGAAGAAAAAATGGAGGGTTGTGACCGAATTACCGAGGTACGACTTGGAAATACAAGAAATGGTATTTGTTACAATGGACCTTCATAGTTTTATTCGGCGTGCCAATATGACGGATGATGACTTTGAGGTCAATGTAGTAGCGGTAAATGAAAATGAAGTTGGACAACAAGAAGAAGATATAAATATGATTGATGAAATATAAGAGGTAGAAACATCGAGAAGTGGAGCGTATATGGTAGATGTGCGCAACAATATCGCAGATTTGTTATGGGAAGCTCGTGGTTGATTTTGTTTATTTTTATTTGTGTTATGTATAAGATCAATTAAATATTTCAATAATTAATATATTAAATAGAGAACATAATTTTTAATAATAATTTTTGTAAATTACAGACATAAACTTTTAATAATTTAATATTAACTAAATTTTATATTGAGATGCATAATATTTTTTTCTAAAGATATTGCATAAATTATAGGTCTAGAAAATGAAAAAAATAGACTATATTTTTATTTTTAGTTATTTTCAATATATTATAATATTAATAAATTAAAAACTAAACTATTTTTGTATGTATAATTTGATATTTTAATTTTATTTATCAAAATCAAATTATTTTTATATCTTTTATATTAATTTAATATTATTATTATTTATACCGCTTTGGGTTACCAACCGAACTTATATTGTTACCGCTTTGGTTTTACAATCGTTTTATTAACCGCTTTCTCTTACAACTTTACACTATTCTAAAACTACTTATCGCTCTTGCTTACAACTAATATAATCGTTCCGCTTTTAGTCATCAATCGGGCCCGATAGGAGGAATAAAGTGGTTTTAGGTATTATTTAATAGGTAAATGGATGTGAAAGCAGAAAGAAGTGTTATGACCACGTCTTCTTTTTTTTCTTTCATGATTTTAAATAATGTTGAATACTTTTTGTATTGTTTATTATTTTCCTTTTGGTCATGTTGAGGGATGGGTCATTGACAATTCTCCCTCACTTAGAAAGAATTCGTCCTTGAATTGTACTGTTGGATCTTTGTTCCACTAGGACTGGAAAAGAACTGGATGATACGTTTTCATCCGCTATTATGATTCCCAAGTTAGTTTTTTTTATACCATCTCTTTTCTAGCATACTCTTACTCTCCATGTATTTCTAATCCTCTCGATGATAAGATATGGTTTCATGTATCGTAGTTTAATATCCTTTACCTTTCTCCACTGATAATCTCTTCATAATGTCATCATTTATAAGTACACCTCATCATCTAGTGAAAACTACAAATATTTTCTCCTTGTATCCGCATTACCTTTTTGATGAGAATGTGCTCCCTTAAGCATACCTCGGAGAAACTCTATCTGAGCTATTGTTTCGTGAACGAGTCCTTGACCATGTCATGGCGCTCCTCTACTTCGGTCCAACACAAAATTGTGCGACAAGGTCTTCCATATTGTTCCTCATAAAGCGACGTCCGAATACTTGTACGATAGTTGTTGTTGTACGCAAATTCATCCAAAGGTAAATGATGTACCCCAAAACCTTCCAATCAATCATACAAGCTCTCAACATATCTTTTAGCATCTAAATTGTCCATTCTTACTAATCGTTTGTTTGCGGATGAATGTTGTACTCATGTGTACTCTTGTTCCTAACACTTTCTGAAAAACTTTCCAAAACTCTGATGAAACCCCACATCTTTATTTGAAATAGTGCTCACAGAAACATCATGTAATTTTGATGATCTCAGTTAGATATATCTCGACCAATGTAAAAAATTTACCCTACATTTTTAATTGACAAGAAATGAACCGATTTGGTTAGGCAGTCCATAATCACCTAAACTCCTCAATTTTTTCGTCCTGGCCTTGATATACCAGTAAAAAAAATTATTACGATCATATCTCATTTCCACTTGGGTAATAGTAAGCTTTGCAATAACAGACTCGCTAATCCATGATCTGCTTTTACCAATTGACATATTTGGCACTCAAATATATATTTAGTCGCATCTAATTTCATCCCGCTTTAATTGTTGTATCTCGTTAAGTCTTGATACATTATTGTTCCTTGGATGTATCGAAAATCGATATTGATTGTATTGATGTGTGTGTTAGAAAATTCATGCCTTTTAAATCTTTAACGTCTAGCACATATACCTGATTCTTAATATCGTTCCATTAGCCATCACAACGTTACTTGTAATCATTATCCAATGCCTTATCAAAGTTGTATATTCTTTTCGTTCCTCTTGAATTTTTCATCTGCAATATGCTAGATTCAATACTTCTATGCTTGATGTCTCATCATGAAGTGTTGTGACACACACTTGAACATCCTAGTGTTACTGATATATATATTCCGTCTATTTGGCTCTTGTCACCATACTTTGTCTCCTGCTTAATGTGCCTCTACTCGATTTAGTTTTAGCAAGTGATATAAATTATCCAAGTCGTAGTCTGCTAGTATCTCCATCCATTTTCATTGTCTTAGGTTCATATCACTATGAATAAACACATACTTTATGCTCTTATAGTCTATAAATACTTGAACTTTTTTACCATATAGATAAGTATACCATTTTTTCCGGAGTGGAGACGACTGCTACAGTCTCTAAATCATCAGTAGGGTAATTTACCTCGTGCTTTTGTAATGGTCTTGAAGCATATGCAATTACTTGTTCCGCTTGCGTGATCACATAACCAAAAAATGTTCAACAAGCATCGGTATAACCTTATATGGTACTCACGTCCTTGGCGGTACCCATATTTATGGTTTTTGGTTGTTGTGAGCTAATTAACATCCTTGAAATTACTTCTGCCACAACCTTCGATGAACCAAATCATAACTAATATTACTTCTGAACGTAAAACATGGTTGTTTCTGAACCAAATCATATAGTTTCTGAATCAGTTTGAGACACAATGTTAAGCCTTTCACTCGGGTTTCTTCATGTTCAGGCAATTGTTTGCTGCTTGTCCAAATAGCTCTTGTACTTGCTTTAGCTCCTTGTCTGTCAACAGACAAGGTTACGCAACTTCAGACCAGGCTCAAAGTTGGAAGCATTTGCAACAAATTAGAGGACAATGGAAAATCAAACACTAGAACCACTAAAGAGAACTCCTTGCAATGGTTACACATCCTAGCGTGGTTTAGTAGCAAGAAAACACATTGTACTTGGATCTGCTCTATTTGAAGAGCAAAGTTGTCCAGAAAATATTACCTGCAGCCTCTAATTGCTTTTGGAGTTCTTGGCCAATAACATGGTTTTCCACCTGAAGAAAATACAGTAGTGAATGACAAAGTAGAAGCTGTTAAATGTATAGAAACACTTGATTCAAGGATTCGTCGAAACCAGGAAATCAAAATATAAGTAACTTATTTACCTGGAGTTGTGCAATTCTTTTCAGCTGAGCTTCTTCGCCTCCTGACAAGGGAAGTGCTGCAACCAAAGCATCAAACTTTACCCCAAAAAAAAGAACCACGTCAAGACTCAAAATAGCAGAATAAGGAGAAAGATCAGATCAGTAACGGCAGCAAGACATCATCCATAATGCAGATGACCTAAACTCATATCATTTTCAAAACTAATGAGCTAAAGATGACCCACATAAAATTCTACATTGCTTTATTGCTTAGCAAAGGACATCTTAATTTTGCTGATTTTCTAGATATCCACAATGCAGATGCTATAAGGTTGATAAAGATAACAGTACACAAGGAGATGGTAAAGCCGTAAAATGAAAAGAAAAATAACCTGTTTAGCAGCCTTAACTAAATCTGCACTGAGCTGCTTAGGTTGCTCAGGAAAAGCGGTAGCGTCATCAGTAGCCGTAGTTGTAGCGGGTGGTTCAGGGTAATTAGGTGAAAGCTGGACTGGAGGTGCATCTCTTTGGAGTGTCCCAAAAGCATTGAAAGTGATTGCAGCTATGGAATTCACTTGTTCTTGCAACTGTGAGATTATATCCATCTTCTAAAACCTTAAGCACGAACAATTTATAACTTTAATTCCTGAACTATCAATCAAAATCTCAATAAACTAATATAGTCTGATCTTAATCCTTACTTGCTTGTTCAGTAGAAACTTGCAATGATACCATCAAGACAAAGCATAAACTTGCCTTGATTTACTACTACTACTATCGGAGGAAACACGTTAAATTGAAGACAATTACTTGTCCGACGAGATCGAGGGTGTAGTGAAGAGACTTACCGTTGACGCAGAGAAAACTGACGACAGAGAAACGCAGCGACTTGGGCGTTTTGATTTTCGTCTTCTTTGTTCTGTGTTTTGGATTTTGGACTGAGGTAAATTAACACGGACTTTAACTGGGCCTTTAAATCTTCATAATTGCACAAAGAAGACGAAAATCAAAACGTCTTTTGGAGAAATACCTTAAAATAAAATAATGTTTACTCCCTTACCAAAATAAAAATAAAAATAATGTTTACTCCAAAACGCTAAAAATTCTCTCTTAAATCCTCCATCTTTTCTCTAAGTTTTGTAGCCAATTGCTGAAAGTGAGAATTTCCCTTTGGGATTTCATTAAACGATTGCAGGCGTTAAATAGCTTATGTAACCTATACAGTTACAGAGGTTACACGATTATAGGAATACAAGTTTAAACTATTAACAAGAGTATATCCTAAATATCTCAACAGATTCGTGACTCATTCTTTTACCCTCCCTTAGTTGAAGCATCGGATGAACGGATGCTTAAACTGGATCTGAAGTCGTTGAATAATGTTGATGGTAACCCTTTAGTAAAGATATCTGCAAATTGTGATGATGATAGAACATGAATTACCCGGACTTCTCCAATTTGGACCTTCTCTCTTACAAAGTGTATATCAAGCTCTATATGCTTTGTTCTTTGGTGCTTCACTGGATTTGATGCCAAGTAAACAGAAGAGATATTGTCACAATAGACTATCAAAGCTTTGTTAACTGAGCTGTGAAGTTCACGCATTAGGTTACGAATCCATGTAAGCTCAGCTACTGCATTCGCTACGCCCTTATACTCAGCCTCTGAGCTAGAACATGATACAGTTTGTTGTCTTTTAGCTGACCAAGAAATGAGTGAAGGTCCAAGGAAAACACAGTACCCGGAAGTTGATCGTCACGTGTCTGGGCAACCTGCCCAATCGGCATCCGAATAGGCTGTCAAAGTAGCTGTGTCACCTCGAGTTAGTTGCAGACCGTGAGATTGTGATCCTTTCAAGTACCTTATGATCTTCTTTAGCACCTGAAAATGAGGTACACGAGGACAATGCATGTATAAGCAAATTTGATGAACAACATATGCAATGTCCAGTCGTGTTAGCGTGAGGTACTGAAGTGCGCCGGCGAGGCTGCGATACGTCGTTGGGTTCGGTATGAGCTCGCCATCCTCAGCTGATAGCTTTGACTTTAGGTCGACAGGTGTAGAAACAGGCTTACATTCTATCATTCCTGCTCTTTTGATTATGTCTCCTGCGTATAGGCTTTGACTCAAGAACAGTCCTGACTTGTTGAACTCTGCCTTTATTCCCACAAAGTGGTTCAAGCGACCAAGGCCAGGCATCGGAAAAACTGTCTTTAGCGAAGTGATTGTCCGTTGCAGGAGCGATAAGGACGAAGCCGTCAGGATTATATCGTCGACATACAACAGTATGTACGCCATTTCATCTCCTTTTCTGTAAATAAACAGTGATGTACCTGCTCTACTTCGAACAAAACCAATAGATGTTATAAAGTTTGCAAACTTTGAGTTCCATGCTCTCGGTGCATGTTTAAGGCCGTAGATAGCTTTGTTAAGCTTGCAAACATGCTTAGGACAGCCTGCATCAATAAATCATGGAGGTTGATGCATGTATACAGTTTCTTGGAGATCACCTTGTAAGAACGCATTTTTGACGTCAAGCTGATGTATGGGCAAACTTCGAGAGACCGCAAGATGTAAGATTGTGTGGATAGTGGCTGGTTTGACCACTGGTGAGAAAGTCTCAGAGAAATCCACGCCCTGTTCTTGCGATTTGCCATTGGCTACCAAACGAGCCTTATGTCTAGTCAAATTTCCATTAGCATCAAACTTATGTTTATATAACCACATGGATCTCACAATATTCACATCTTTGGGGCGAGGAACAAGACTCCATGTCTTTGTTTTAAGCATGGCGTCAAGCTCCTCAGTCATTGTCGGAGTCCAATTCTGATCATTTAGAGCATGAACATGGCTTTTTAGAAGAGGAGAAAGAGTGGTCGCAGTGAGAGATAGGAGCTGTTTCTTTTTAACAATCCCAGATTTAGACCATGTGGACATGTTATGGCTTCGTGGTCGAAGTGTAACACTGGTACGCGATCTAGTTGAAGTTGGGACCGAAGGGATTTGAGCAGATGGCTGAGCAGATGGCACAATTTGTGGAGGCTGAATAAATGGAGCTTGAAGAATCGATTGGAACAGAGGTGAATGATCATCATCGGTATGAAGAAAAAAATACGATGAGCCAGATTTATTCGACATTGAAGCTGCTGGGAACTTGGTTTCGTCAAATGTAACGTGACAAGATATTATAATCCGATTGGATTTCAAGTCCAAGCATCGATAACCCCGGTGCTGCGTGGGATAACCAAGAAACAGACACGGTGTCGAGCGTGGTGCAAGTTTGGAAAGGTTAGAGTGGTTTTTGTTTGGGAAGCAAAGGCAGCCAAATACTCTTAGATGATCATAGGTAGGCTTTTTCTTGTACAAGATAGTGAAGGGGATCTGATTATGTACTGCCCTAGAAGGAATTATGTTGAGTCACTGCAACATGAAGAGCCTCAACCCAATAAGAAGGAGAAAGCTGAGCTTGAAACAAGAGAGCTCGAATGGCATTGTTTATTGTTCTTATCATCCTTTCGGATTTACCATTTTGCTGTGATGTATGGGGACATGAGTAACGAGCTGCAATTCCATGAGTATCAAAGAATCTCTCGAAATGTGCATTATGAAACTCGCCCCCGTTATCACATTGAAAGGCTTTTACTTGGGCATTAAATTGAGTTTTGATGAAAGCAACAAAATGAAGGAATTTAGCAAACACCTCTGATTTTCGACGCAGGGGATAAACCCATACAAAATGGGAGAAATGATCTAAGAAAAGCACATAGTATTGAATCCCACTGATGCTGGGAACTGGTGATGTCCAGACATCTGAGTGAACGATATCGAAAGGAGCAGAAATTTTTGTATCAGATTGTTTGAATGGAAATTTTATTGCTTTGCCCAAGTGACAAGGTTGACAAAAAACAGGTAGGCTTTCGCCATTACACAGACTCGAATATTTGAAAGCACAGAACTCAAAACATTATTATTGAGATGACCCAGACGCTTGTGCCACAACGTAGGAGACGAGGCCAGAAGAGCAGTAGAAGGAGAGCTTTTATTGAGAAGAGCTGGAAGCGGGTAGAGATCCCCAGAGCTGTCACTGCAGAGTAGTGTTTTGCGTGTTTGAAGGTCCTTCACATAAAAACCGAATGGATCAAACTCAACACTACACCAATTATCTATCGTGAACTGACGAACATAAATCAAAATTTTGACAATTTTGGGTGTAACTAGAACATTTTTCAGTGACAAAGCTCGGGAATTAGAGTTAAGAGTAGTGGAACCAATGGAATGAACATGAAGAGTAGAACCGTTTCCGATAATTACTGATCGATTGGCGCCAGACTTAAAATTAGAATGAAGCATACCTGCCGATGTCGTGAGATGAGCTGTCACGCTAGAATCCATGTACCAGTCAGCTCCTGCCGGGTCTGGGAGCGTGTCAGAAGAGTAAGCATGTGAGTACACACTAGGCGCCTACAGCTCCATTAGATGCACGTGGCTTGGTATCTGTTTCTGCGAAGGTGATAGTGTCATCGACCGTGGAGCATTCCATTGTGAGTAAGGAGACCACTGCTGGCACGGAGCCATCCAAGGGTTAACTGGTCCAAACCATGGAGGGGAATTCCAGTTTTGATAGCCTTGGCGATTGTGGTAGTCATTCCTGTTACCACGTCCGCGATTGTTCTTCTTGCCTCGGTTGTTGTTGAACCGCTGTTGGTTCTGAGGACGAGCTCCAATCTGTTTTGGAGCGTTGTCAGCGACAGTAAGGACCGTCAAGGAGGATGCATTATCGGAGTTTGAAGGTGTGACCTTATGGGTCTTCTTCAACCTAGACTCTTCCATCACGAGCATATTCTTGGCAGAATCAAACGATGGGAAAGGGTCTTTGTGTTGTATGACATTGATAATATTATCAAATTTGTCATTAAGGCCGTTCAACATATATATAACCAAATTCCTCTCGGTCACCGAAGCTTCAACATTTGCTAATAAATCACCAAGGGATTTAATTTTCTGACAATAGGCTTGGATCGTCTGATCGCCGATCTCACTGGTTCGGAGTTCGTTGTCAAGCTTGATCGCACGAGCCTCCTTATTGTTACAGAATTGATTTTCAATCCGCAACCAAACATCACGAGCTGTTCCTCCTGGTTGGAACGACGAACGGAACAGTGGCTCAGTCAGTGTGCCATAGATCCATAGCTTCACTAAGCCATCGCGTTTGTGCCACATAGCGTCCTCTGCTCCAGTTGGTTGCACATATCCGTCTAGATGTCCAGCGACATCAAACATCAGAAAATGGGTCTGAAACAATTCTCTCCATGCGTCGTAGTTGTGGTCATCGAAATCAAGCTTCACCGGGATATGGTTCTTGATGTTCGCGACTCCAAACATTCGCTCAGCATGTGCAGGTGCATCAGCCATGAAAGATTATCTAGATTGCAGAGAGAGAGTTTTATGAAGAAAAAAATAATCGAAAATAGAAGCAGAGAGATGAAGAGAAAGAAGAAAAGAATCGAGAGAAGAATGAATGAAGAGGGTTCAGGAGCTTGACGGCTCTTGATACCATGAAAGTGAGAATTTCCCCTTGGGATTTCATTAAACGATTGCAGGCGTTAAATAGCCTATACAGTTACAGAGGTTACACGATTATAGGAATACAAGTTTAAACTATTAACAAGAGTATATCCTAAATATCTCAACAGATTCGTGACTCATTCTTTTAATTGCAACTTGTTTCCAACCATCGGCGATGGCTTTAACCACGTTGATGATTAGGTTACTTTTACTTAGGTTTTAGCTGTGGTTTTCAACCACCTTTCTCTTCGACGAGATCTCTTCAATTTTCTTTGTATTATAAGAAAGGAATTCGTTCGAATTTTCCTTTAGGTTCTTATCCAACTAGGTTTCTACAGTTCCAGACTTTAAGTCTGTTTCCGTTCTATTCCACAGTTCGTTTTCATCACACAAGCCAACGATCTTTTCTTTTTTCACAAAAATTGATGGCGTTTGGGTCGATTGGTCCGATGCCCGATCGATTTGAACGGGCCCGACAGTTCTTATCATCACCTGCGATTAAATCCACTTAGATTCTGCAGCTATGAAGCGCATTATATCAGTCATCTCGTATCTATTGTAAAAGTGTTAACTTTGATGCGGTGATTCTGCGATGTCTTTGGTAGGGTCTTGATCGGCAGAAAGCATTGGATGTAACGATGCAAAATTGGTGCCAGAATTTCTGTGTCGATGGCGGTTTTCATGCCGAAAAAATTCAGAGCTCAACGTGTGGCATCGATCTGTCGATGTTACTGTTTTCGTTCATCCGAAATATTAGATTTAAGCTACCCGTTTAATTTGGGCCGCCGTTTAATTTGGGCCGCCTAGTCCAACAACTTGTACTAATTTTAGTTATTCATTTGTCCTTCCTATATTTTTCCAATGAACTTTAATGAAATATTATTGTCGGAAAAAAAATGTTTACTCGAAACGTCATCTCCAAAATTAATCTTGTCCATACACCCTAGATCCTACTTCTTTATTAAAGTTATTTAATGCTTCTTTTATTTTAAAATATAAAATGTTTTAGTTTTGTGTTTTAAAATATATTATGTTTTGAAAGTGCCATTAACCCAGTGGTAAGAGACCATGCTTTCTTTGTCAAAAATATATTATGTTTTTTTTAAAGGATATTCTATTTAATCATTAAAGAGAAAAACTTAAATGTTTTATAAGTTCAAAGCTAGTTAAGAAATGCAAAGCTAGATAGTAAAGCCCAAAGAGAAACCCATAATGATAACCTCTAATGAAAAAAGCTAAGGCCCAAAAGAGCCCCATAGTGAAGCTCTCTTTACAAAGCAGAGAAGTTATTACGGTGGTTAGAAGATCATCAGTTTTATCGATCGAGCATGCAAGAGAGAGGAGACCAATCGGAAGAGCATCTTCTAAGATTGATTTTCGAGAGTTTAAATAGAGGAGAGAAGATGTACTTGGGGAGCCGTGGGTGTGGTAGAAGAGAGAGCTTGGCTGGATTGGAGCCAAACTTGCGTCATGGCTGATGATTTAGCTGGATTTTCCTCTCTCAAACTAGAAATTTTGTTTCGGATTAAAGCATCCAGTTGGAGGATAATCGAGTCAGATGACCGGAAGATACCTCTGTGCAATCTAGCGTTCCTCTCCAACCAAACTAGGTATGTCACAGCCTGCCACACTATCAAAGTAACTCTTTTCTTGTGTTTATTACCTGACAATTGGCTCATAAAATTGACAGTTGAATCCCAGTTCCTTGCTGGAGTGATGCCACATCTTGTCGCCATCGGAAACCAGATCTACCAAGAGAATTGGCAGTTATAAAACAGGTGATCCCTGTCTTCTAGTTGGTGATTTCATAGTAAGCAATTAGGATCAACATGTAAGCCCCAATTTAATAGCCTTGAGCGTGTAGGGCACCTGTCAAGATTGAACAACCAAGTCATAAAAATGTGTTTTGGGATGCCTCCTGAGTTCCATATTGCCTTCTCCTAGTTTACAGTTTCTGTTTCTCCCATGAGGACCGAGTATATGTGCCCAGTTTTGAAGCTTTTAGAAGGAATGTTGTCAGGCATCCAAAGGTAAGAATCTGGCGCTTCCTCTAGTGTGATAGTTGGAATGAAAGCCATTAACTGAAGCTGCTTTTCTGATCTTGCTGCAGGTAGTCGCCAACTGACGTCAAGATAGAGGTCTTTGATAGTGGTTCTTGCGGAGATAGCTCTACGGAAAGTTGGCTCATTCGCGAACTCCAAGTTGAGGCTCCCAAGCGGGGACAAGTTGTCATGCCAAAATCTGGTATTGGCTCCATCTCCTAGCTTCACTTTTATCCAGTCAAACACAATGTGCCTCAGTCTTAACAGTTTATTTACCAGCCAAGGATGCTTCTTCTTTTCTTTAACTGTCCAAAAGTTGCTTGAACAATCTCCTAATATCTCTTTTTTGAACCAGCCCACCCATAAGGAACCACCACGGAAGAACAGAAGCCAAATCAATTTGATAGCAGCTGCCAAGTTCCAGGTATTTAGATCTCTTAGTCCTAGTCCTCCCGCCAATTTAGGTTTTGATATCGTTGACCAAGAGACCCTTGCTGTATAACCCTGCTCCATTTGGCCACTCCAAAGGAAACTATTGCATAATGAATTGATAGTCTTAATGATTGATTTTGGCAATATAAATGATGAGCACCAGAAGTGAGTTATGCCGTTAATAATTGATTTGATTAATAGAATTCGCCCCGCAAAGGATAACGACCTTGCTGCCCATGAAGATATTTTTCCTTTGATTGATTGAATGAGTGGTGCACAGTTCTGCTTGGTCAAAATTCTTTGTAGTTAGATGCACACCAAGATATCTGATCGGTAGAGAACCTTGTGATAAGCCGGTTTTAGTGCGGATTACTTCTGCCTCTCGGTCTGTCAGTCCACAAGGATAGAAAGCCATTTTCTCCACACTTATAGCTAAACCCGACATAGCCTCAAATTCCTTTAGGATGGCGAGAGTGTTCTGGACAGATGAGAGTGACCCTTCAAAAAAGATGAGCAAGTCGTCTGCAAAACAAAGGTGAGTGAGTTTTGAGGAGCGGCAGTCCGTATGGTACCCAATTCTCCCTTCCTCCGCTGCAGCATTTAGCATGGTAGATAAGCAGTTCATCGCCATCACAAAACGGTAAGGGGGTAAAAGATCCCCCTGCCTTATGCCCCTTTTCCCTTTAAAGTAGCCTTGGATGGAACCATTAAAGCCTACAAAGAAGGTAGGGGTAGAAATGCAAGCATAGATCCATCTAATGTAAGTTTCTGGAACTTCGATACCCCGAAGGACTGAAACAATGAACTCCCAGCGGATGGTGTCAAACGCTTTAGCAATATCTACTTTGATGGCAATCCTCTTGGCTCCTTTATTCTTATGGTAGCCATTCAAAATGTCCGCAGCTATGATAAGTCTAGTTTTATCCCTATACTAACTGCAAGTGCACAGTGATGTAGTTGTAGTACTTAGGGTATCGAATCCACAGGGACTCCGGTCAACGATAGATTATAAAACAGAAGAGATTAAACTAGGAAAAAGCAAATATGATTAGAAACTAAAAAGCAAGCACAAAGTAAATAGCGAGTTTGTGAGCAAGGAAGCGAACGTTAAGTCTAGGGAGTTCTCAGGAAATCAGGAACATAAGCTAATCAGGATCTAATTAAGAACTGTTCTAGAACTCAAACACAGATATAGAATTAACCAACTGTCGTTGCGAGAATTCTCTAAGTCTAAGTGCAGCAATCCAAATTCCTTTGCAATTACTAACAGATTAAACCAGCTTTAATTCCAAGTTCGATATGTTCACAATCTAATTAAACCAAATTCCTTTGCGAGTAATTAAATTGCTCATCTAGGTTCTTTCTAGCTAATTAACCAACTGTCGTTGTATCAATCAACCTAACATCATAAATCTGGGTAGCTAATTCAGATCAAGCAGTAAGAACAATCCTAGATGAAGAACTAACAGATATGAATCCCTACAGATCTATTAACCTATAATTCCATGAAATCCCTAATGAGAATCCCTAAACCTAACAGGTAATCTACTCAGACATGATCATCGAAACAGAAAACATCATGAATAGAAAACCAAATATTATAAAATCAAATAAAGAACTGGGGTTCGAAATCCTCTCTCTTTCGAGAGCAGGATCAGCCCCTAACTCTCTCTGAAAATAAAATAAGACTTAAGTAAAGCGTGGCCTAAACAATGGCTTAAAAACCCTAATATAATGGTCTAAAGTCGGCTGGGGCTTCTTTGTAATTATAAGAAACTTCTGGGCAAAGTTGCAATTTCCATACTCTTCATTAACCGCCGAGAAAAGTCTGTGTCGACCTTGTGTCGATCGTTGCACCCTCTGTGTCGATCGACACATGTCTGTGAAACGGGCAGTGAACTCTTCCTCTCGGGTCAATACTCTAAAATGCTCCAGAATGCACCATAATGTCCAATTCCGCTCCAAACATACCTAGACCTGTAAACATACTAAAAAGACTCCAAAACATAACATAAGACTCGATAAATAAGATATATACCATGGCTAAAATCCCTAAAATCCATGGTATATCAACTCTCCCACACTTAGCTCTTGCTTGCCCTCAAGCAAGTAAATAACCAAAGCATAGTGAAGAGGTTTGAAAACTTTCAGAAACTCTTTTCATCCTAGAAGCAACAACACTCAGATTCCCCTTAGTAATCCACATGAAAGATTTCACCTACAAACATCAAGACCAACATGTACTTCCCCCACACTTAGCAACTGTCCTAAGTAAACTCCTAAATCACATTCATGCATTCAAATTCACCCTACTGACTTCTGCAAGTATTTAAGTGCGGTCTCACCTAAGGAGTATCGATCAAAGGGCACATGGATTCTTACCTTGTCAGCTCTAGACCACCATACTATCTTTCTCTGGTCCCTTTCTTCTCTTTTCCCTTCCTTAGCATTCTGATTTTTCCCCATTGGGTATCATTTTATTTTTTTATCAGTGCTCTTCCCGTTAAGGGGTGTACTTTGGACACATTCCATGGATGCACAGGATATGATAGTTGTAGCTACCACTCCCAGAGACCACTTCGGAGTTACTAACTCATCCTCAGTTTATTATTCTTTTTTTTTTACTTTATGGAAGGGGAGAAGGGAACCAAATAGGACATGTTTACAGGCTGTGTCAGAACTAACAAAGGAATCCGACTCAAGGTATACCAAGCCCTTAGGTGAGAAAATTAAGTCAGCATTAAGGTGAAGTCAGTAAAAGGATCCTCTGATACCTGAAGTGATGTGGGTGTCCTCAGTAGGTTGATCTGTGATGGGGTTTTCTAATAGTCATAGATTGTTCTGCAACTTCATCCCAATGGTCACTTAAGTTCCTGCAAGTGCTGTTAATCTTCTCAAAAAATCATCGTTTCTTACTTAAACTATTTTGACTCAATAAAACAAATTTTGAAAACTGGACTGACTCTAAGAAAACAGAAAGCATGCGTCAGTAGCTCCTCCCCCACACTTAAAACACACTGTCCCCAGTAGTGTCAAGCTTAGGATCGGCGAGAAAATAAATCAAATTGAAACAATCCGAAAAGTTGCAGAATACTTACCTATCGTCGCCCTGCGTCGATCGATGCACAATGTGTGTCGATCGACACAGGTCTGTGAAACGGGCAGTGAACTCTTCCTCTCAGGTCAATACTCCAAAATGCTCCAGAATGCACCATAATATCCAATTCCGCTCCAAACATACCTAGACCTGTAAACATACTAAAAAGACTCCAAAACATAACATAAGACTCGATAAATAAGATATATACCATGGCTAAAATCCCTAAAATCCATGGTATATCAAGCTAGGATGGTGTTCTCGATCAGCAGTCTACCTTGGATGAATGCGGTTTGGTTGGGCAATATAAGCTCTGACAGAATCGGCTTCAGTTTAGAAACAAGGATCTTAGAGATGGCTTTGTAGATCGTGTTGCAGCACGAGATTGGCCGAAAATCAGAGATAGCGGTAGCTCTTGGCTTTTTGGGAATGAGTGCGAGAGTAGTTGAGTTAACAGCGGTTGGGAGAAATCCAGATAGAAAGAAGGCTCCTATCGATTGGATTATTTCAGTACCAATCAGCGACCACGACGCTTTAAAGAAACAAGAAGAATATCCATCGGGCCCAGGCGCTTAAGCAGGATTCAGCTTTAACAGAGTTTTTTCGATGATTTCTGGAGGAGGTAAGGTAGAGAACACTTGTTTTGATAGATCCAAACATCTGAAGAAGCGGAACCGATGGGAAGACCCTTGGATCCCTGACCATCCTCCGCGACCTCCTAAGCCACGAAGTGCTACTGTTGATAATGAAATGGTCTGCAACTGGCTTAATGAAACAAGAACAAGATGGAATGAAGATCTTATACGAGCTAAGGTATGTGATGAAGATATCGATAAAATTTTAGCCATCAAAATTAGTCCGCATGCTACTTTGGATCTTCTTGGATGGCATTACAACAAGGATGGTATATACACTGTAAAATCTGGTTACTGGTTAAGTACTCATTTTGTTTTATTGTTATAAATACGAATTCCCTCAAAACATCTTTTTTGAGTTCTTTGAGTTTATCCATTTTCCATATCATTCTTTTTTTTGCCTAAAAATATTCACCGAAAAACTCCAACTTATTTCTTATTTTTATAAATAAGAAAGGAAAAATAATCGTAAAATTGGACTTTTACCTACTTAATTTAGCTGTACTATTCGCCGTTAGCTCGCATTTTTCCAGGAAAACCAGACATAATGTCAAAACTAGTCATCTTTTCTTAAAAATTTGTACTCGATGTGCATCCACTCAGAATCTTGGAAAAGGTTAGAGTTATAGGCGTTTAGCTAGATAACTCCTCTAAGCATAAGCAGCCTGATCGAACCATAGGAACGAATCTACAGGGCTATCACCTTCTTTGGCCAGATCTTCCAACCTTTTCACAATTACAGTTCACTCATCTGCCTACAGCTCGACCAGTGATTCCTCCTGATGGTCATATTCCTTTCAAACAACAGATTTGGAAACTTCAACTACCTCCCAAACTTCACCATTTTATTTGGAAAATGACATCGGGTGCCTTAGCTACAAGAGATAATTTACAAAGGAGGCATATAGTCAATAATCTCATGTGCATGTATTGCTGCAGAGAAGAAGAAACCATAAAACATATCTTCTTTGACTGTACCTATGCACAATCGATCTGGAGAGCCTCATGACTACCAGACAGACGATTATATGACCCTACTGTCTCATTAGAAGATAAATTAGAAGCATGTTTATTCTGTCATCAAGCGGTACAAGCACAACACCTTAAACATCTACCTTTTTGGATCCTATGGAAAATTTGGAAAAGCAGAAATACGTTAATATTTCAAAGGAAACACACTGAATGGAGAAAGTCACTTCGGTTGGCAAAAGAAGATGCAAAGGAATGGTTGGCTATAACTTCTCAGATGGCGACAACCACAAGTACAAATTACACCAACACAACTCCGACACAGACTACTAAGGTATGGAAACGTCCTTCCTCCGGCTGGATCAAATGTAACTTCGATAGTTCCTATATACACAGTGCTATGGAAAGTAAAGGAGGATGGATAATTAGAGATGACAAAGGATTTTATATGGGAAGTGCTCAAGCAAAAGGCCTCCGTACTACAATTCCTCTTGAAACAGAGTTCCAAGCATTACTAATGGCAATGCAACACTGTTGGGCAAAGGGATATCGCAAAGTAATATTTGAAGGAGACAATCAAGAGATGATAAATTGTCTGAATGGTTATACAATGAATTTCAACACTTACAACGGGATCAGAGACATAAGGCATTGGAAAGAAAGATTTCAAGACATCCAATTTTCCTGGACCAACCGAGAAGCTAATAAAGCAGCTGACATATTGGCAAAAAAAAACATTCCCCATGATCTCACATTTTATTACCATTAGTATGTTCCTCCTTTCATGCTTCATTGTATTCACTTTTTTTTTTTTTTTTTTTTTTTTAATAATAATTTATTACTTTCTTGTAACCCAAGTTACAGACTGGTCGCCAAAAACAAACGTCAACAACAAAGGCGAAGACCTAAGCCCTAACGACCTGAGCTAAAAAGAACTTAAAATAAACTAAGCCAGGTTTGTAACACAGAAACAGAGCCCAAAATATCTCCTTGAGCCTTAGACATAGGAAGAAGTCTGCATTTTACCGTGTCTTTGAGTCCTTCAATAACCGACCGAGCTGTTCTTGATGTAGAAGTATGAATGCGTGCATTCCTTTCTCTCCACACCTCGTATACAATCGCTTGGAACACCAACCTTACAATGAGGGTTAAATTTTTGTTTCTAGTAGGGTCTTTCAACCATCTAAGGCCATCTTCAAAAAGAGTAGGAGGATCCACATGACACCTAGAGGAGAAGAAAGACCATACCTCGGAACTAAAAGGACACTCGAAGAACAAATGCTGTTTTGATTCCACACCCGAGCCGCATAGCACACAATTTTCTGGCACATTGATTCCCCATTCACGCAAACGATCCCGAGTCGATAGTCTTCCTCTAGCAGCAAGCCACAAGACAAAAGAGTGCTTCGGTATACGTCCTTTGAACCACACACTCTCGAACCAATCCACTGTCAAACCTGGTGGATTCAAGAAATGCCAAACCCTCGCCGTATTGAACTTATCCGAGGGAGCAGCATCACCCACTTTCCATTTGAATAAGTCATCTGGGCCGCTAGCAGAGGGAATTAAATTTCCCGAGAGACAATCCTTGAGCAGAACAATGATTGGACTCCTGCTCCGACTTGAGCATAACCACCACTCACCTTCTCTCACTCCGTCAGCTACCACTGCGCACGATGGCAGACCAGAAACCATAGGACCTCTAACACCAGTTAACTCTATCAACGGACCAAGACCAGACCAATTATCGTACCAAAAACTCGCTGTAATTCCGGATCCAACCTCGCATATCACAAAAGGTCGCGCCAAAGTACGGAGCTTACACAAGCTTTTCCAAATCCAACTTGAGTGAGACTGTACTTCCATTTCCCAGAAATTTGCTGTCCCTATCAAATTGCGCCTTACCCACGATACCCACAGAGAACCTCCGCTAGCAAACAAGAGCCAAATCAGCTTCAAACATAAGACTTTGTTCCAAGCCTTAAGCTTTCTCAAACCCAAACCACCACACTCCTTAGGCGTACAAATTGAGTCCCAAGATACTTTCGCTCCTCTAGCCGAGCCAAGAACACCTTTCCATAAGAAGGCACTGCACATCTTCTCGATTTCGCTAAGGCACTGGTTAGGTAGCACAAATACTGAAGCCCAGAACGTAATCGTTGAGTATATAACAGTCTGAATTAACTGCATCCTACCTGCAAAGGATAACGCTCTAACTGTCCACGAATTAAACCTTTGAGCTATCTTATCCAACAGTGGTTGGAAGTCTTGTTTCTTCATTTTGCGAGAACTTAGGGGCAATCCTAGATACTTTACTGGGAAAGACATCTGCTGAAGTCCAAATTGAACCGCAATAGCCTGATTAAGCTCATAATTCCCTCCATCAATAAATAGAGCTGTCTTTCTCCTATTCAAGCCCAACCCTGACATCTGCTCAAAGTCATCAAGTATTTCCAGAATACCTGCCAAAGAGCTTTCCGACCCATCAAAGAACACTAGTACATCATCCGCGAAACTTAAGTGAGTTACTAGAGGTGCGTCGCACATAGGATGAGTTCTGAACGAAGCATCCATTGCTCCCTTGTCCAATTTTTTTGATAACACGTCCATCGCTAGAACAAAGAGAAGAGAAGATATCGGATCCCCCTGCCTTACTCCCTTTTTACCATCAAAGTAACCAATCAATTCTCCATTAAAGGCAATGCTGTATGAAGGTGTTGTCACACATTCCTTGATCCACTTAATGAACATGGGAGGCAATTCAATGGCGGTTAAGATGTTTATTAGGAACTCCCAATTAAGATTATCGTAGGCTTTTGAGAGGTCAATCTGAAGGCAGCCTCGAGACACTATCCCCGGCGAGTGGAAATCCGTAACTAGTTCGGAAGCTAACAAAACGTTCTCACATAGCAACCTCCCGTGAACAAATCCCACCTGATTTCCTTGTACAACCTGATCCACGAACAATTTCAGCCTTCTTTTTATGATCCTTGCAATCACTTTATAAACCGTGGAACATAACGAGACAGGCCTGAAGTGAGAGAGTTTATCGGCTCCTGGAATCTTTGGTAATAAAGCGATAGCTGTTGCATTATATCTTTTCAGAAGCGAACCTCGAATAAAGAACTCTTTTACAACAGCCAAAGTTTCTGAGCCCACAACCTCCCATGCTTCTACAAAGAATTCCTTGGGAAATCCGTCTGGACCCGGAGCTTTATTATTTGGCATTTTGAACAACATCTGGACAATCTCTTCCTCAGTAGGAATTGCAGTCAACTGAGCAGCAAGACTCTCCGAGCATCTGAAACTAAGCAATTCCTGAATCTGAGGAACTGAAGCCGGGGCAATATTCCTCTCTTCTGAACCCAACAACTCCCTGAAGTATCCAATAGTCATATTTTTCACCTGAGAAATATCTTCCACTCGGTTATCATTGTCGTCTACTAGGTACCGGATTGCATTATAGGATTGATGAGCCGAGACCATTTATTTGTAGAACGATGTTTGAGGATCGCCCACATTAAGCCACCTGATTCTCGACTTTTGCCTATAAAATGATTCTTGCGCAGCTGCAAAGAAGCTCCACTTTTTCCTTGCCATAAACTCCTACCTGAATATAGATGCCGCAGGTGTAGAAAACAGCCGGGTTTGAACTTCTTCTAACTCCACCAACGCATCTTTGGTTCTCTGCTGAATGTTCCCGAATCCCTCTCTATTTAACCTGCGACAACAGACTTTAACCTCTTTCATCCTCTGCCCCAATGAGAACATCTTTGAGCCAACCCCAATTGGTTTATTCCAAGCCTCTCTTACTCTTGCCTTGAACGATGGGTGGGAAGACAAGAAAGAAAAGTACTTAAACGACTTCTTGCACCCTTCTACAATCGCACTCGTACTTACTACCACTGGAGTGTGATCCGAATCCCCTGGAGGGTCAAACCTGGCCACAGAATCAGGGAAAGCTGACAGCCACGGCTCATTAACAATAGCACGATCAAACTTTCGAGAAATGGGATCCTCAGGCCTGCTATTAGACCATGTAAACAACAATCCTCTAGCCGGCATATCCACTAACTCATTATCCTCCATACATTTCCTGAATGCAGCCATTCCTGTCAGAGGTAAATCATATGGTAAGGCTGAATAATGCTCAGAAGCATTCAAAATTTGATTAAAATCTCCTAGCAATAACCACGGCCTGCTTCCTGCTGAGGAATTCATTCTAATCTCTGAGATTTCATTCCATAAGGCTCTTCTCTGCATCTCTGTGTTTAGTGCATAAACAAAGGCCGCTACAAAAGACTCCTTTGAAATCGGGTCAAAAACTGCACACAAAACCATTTGATCTGATTTCTTGAGAGTAATAACCGAGATAGAAGGATCCCAAACTATCCAAATCCTTCCTCCATCCGAGAAATCATAATTGTTATTCCATCTCCAACCTGGAAAAACCGAAGCAACTATACTACCCGCGCATTCTTCCCGAACATGCGTCTCCAAAATGCCTCCAACCATAGGCTTATTCTTATTCATCCAAAATCTGATCACTCTTTGACGAGAAAGGCTGTTTAAACCTCTTACATTCCAGCTGAAAACCTTCATAATTACAACAAAAGGTTGAAGGAAAAGCTAAAGCTTTCAGAGGTTGGCCATCTTCTTCGAGGTGAAACCTCGATTCTGATGGTGAGAACTGTTCGATGCCTGCTTAGACGGATCACAGAAAAGCAACTGATTCTTCAATGCTCGTTTCTCCAACTTGCGAGCTTTATTTTTTGCTTTCCCTTGAAACTCAAAATCTGCTTCCTTAGCCCCTCCTGGATCCGACTGGATCAGATCTACTTCCACACTTTCAGTAGACGGCCCTGACTTATCATTAATCAACAATAGCTCCTGCTTCCCACCACCTTCCAAGCCTTTCCTGGTACCTTTTGGAGGCGGTGGAACACTCTTGAATCTAGTTCTACTCAGCGAACGAGCTCTAACTCTCCGAGGCGGGACACGGCTATCGGTTTCCACAGCCTCAGCCCCTGAAAGCAGCTTAGGAACAGTATCAGCCGGTGATTCTGCCACTTTCTCCACGAAATCAATAACCTCAGCTGCCTTATTTTCCACATCAACTACCACATTCTCTACAACGCCTTCTGATGTCGACGCATGAGGCTCCCCCAACGGAATATCAGTCTTAGCTTCTGCTACCTGAGGCGAGCTCACGGTTTCTTTTGAACGCTTCATCAGAGGCTTCGGACAGCGGTTCAAAAGATGACCAAACCGATTGCAGTTACAACATTTCGGAGGAAGTCTCGGATACTCCACCAAGACGCGAACAGAGTTGCCTTGGGTGTCTTTGACTAGGATAATTTCAGGAGGATCTGCTTCTAATGAAATCTCCACTTTCACTTTTGTGTCACCAAAGTGGAAAGGATCAAGTTTAGATTTCTCTGTGTGAAGCGGATCACCAATTGCACTGGCTATCACACTTATCCCATCCAGCGAATACATTTGAGGAGGCACATTTTTTAGCACAGACCACGTAGGAGCAGATTTGAGTTCCGGCATCTCAAGTGACCCATCCGACGACCACGGAAACACCGTAAAGGAACAATTACCTGCTTGCCAGTAGCCCACCTGTAAAACCCATTCTCTAGTCGACAAACACGGGATATGAATGAGACATGAAGAGCTTGACACAATCCGAATGGTAATCTTCCCAAACTTACCCCATGCTTTGTTCAGATCAAAAAATATCTTTGCTGCAGGAGGAATGAGGCCGTGGAACTGCGCCACAATATGATCTTTCCAAAGGTTCGATGTTTCAAAAAGAACTGACGGCGGAGCCTGAACCACCGGAACTCCATTCTCCAGAACTTTAGGTGAATCAATTTTCCTAAGATTCCTGAGAGAGGCTTTGAACCTATCTGCATAAGACGGTGCAGACGAGGAGGGTATCGAAGCTGGAATCAATGAAGTTGAATCCACTACAGGCGAAGATTTCGGAATCACAGAAACGAGAGCCGAATCGGAAACTGGCTTTGTGGATGAAGTCCCTGATGGACGAGGAACTGAGGAAGCATTTTCCTGAAGATTAGTCGGCGGAACTAGCGACTTCGAGTACCCCAAATCAGCAGAAGCTGACGAACGGAAGGGGGGTATCGACATCACTCCGAAGCTCGAATTGATTGGGGGATCCGGAGCCTTGGTATTATCTACGGACGTCATGGGAAGGAATCACAGTAGCAGGAAACAACGGCGACGGCTTGAGAACAGCCGCCGGGAATCGGCGAAACCCTAATCGCACTCACCAAATCTCTCAGACGCGCTTATCGAGGAGATAAGAGAAACCCTCGACCGTGAGTGCGTTGATGATGCTTCATTGTATTCACAAAGACAATATTTTATCCAGATAACTAATAAATCACATGTTACAAAAAAAGGAATGTCAATTACCAGTCTAGATTAAACCATAACAATCAACGGATGGGATTTAAAAAGCAGGACCCGCGTGTTGACCTGTTTGTAAAGATCGGTCTATCAAAATTTTCTCGCTATGACTTATTTTGTTTGACCACAAATATCCTTAATGATAAATTAATTATTCAAACAAAACCAACGACATATTTTTTAATATCCCACAGAAACACAAGGTTAATTTCTTAAAAACTTCCTATTAGATATCATACATTTTAAAACACATGGAGTAGATTTCACTAGCAAACTATACAAAACAAAGCTATACATTTCTCGCAGTGTCCATCGATTTTGCTTTTTTTATTTATTTAGTATATCAATTAGTTAGTGGAAAAGAATGTGGCTCATAATTGAGCTAACAATCCAAGTAAAAAGGTCCCGTGGTGGACACGAGACTATCATCAATTTACGGCCAAGAAATTTAATCATTTATTTACGCATTTTAAAAGAAAACAAATTCAATAAATATTAACCTTCATTTTTTTTTTCTTTTTCCTATCCTGTTTTTCTAACACACGACTCAAAAGACAAAAAACAATCTTCTTCTTCTTCTACTTCTCCTTAGACCATCTCCAATGTATTCCTCTATTTTTACCTCTAAAATAGAGAAACTCTATAATAGAGGTGGGTTTTGCTCCAATGTATTCCTCTATATTTTCCTCTAAAAAGGAATATTCTCTCTAATATTCTTTTTTATTTTACTAATAATACTTTTTATTTATAAAAGTTACAATTTAGCCCATTTATTTTATTTTTACAATTATAAAATTATAATATTATTTAAATTATATATTAGTTATTAAAATATTGTAATTTATAATTGAGAAAAGGCATTATTTGGCACTAAAAACATGTCCAATCACAAGCGTGGCACTTAATTCTCCGTGTCAAAACAATAGCATTTTTAATTCGGGCAATTTACCATTGTACCCTTCCTCTTGTCAAGCTATTAGGTCACGATTGTGAGACGGCGGAGATTCGACGGCGATTCCGACGATTGACGACGGAGATTGACGACGGAGAGATTCCGCTCCACCTCGGCTTGTGCTACTCCAATACAGATAGATAACAAGCGAGGTAAGAATCGAAGTAAGAATCGAAGCAAGAATATTATCGGTTTGATTTCGTTGCCTTAGCTTATTGATGTGTTCACTGCAGTGTCTGCTGCGATTGACGACGGAGATTTACGACGGTGCTAGTCCGATACAGATAGATAACAAGCGAGGTAAGAATCGAAGCAATAATAGTATCGGTTTGATTTTGTTGCATTAGCTTATTGATGTGTTGACTGCAGTGTCTGTTCTTTTCAACCGATTTCGTTTCATTAGCTTATTGATTTGTTCATTATTATGAATCTGTATAATCTCCAATGTCTGTTGTTCTCAACCGATTTCATTGCCTTAACTTATTGATGTGTTCACTCCAATGTCTGCTGTTCTCAACCGATTTCACTGCCTGCTGTTCTCAACCGATTTCACTGCCTTAGCTTATTGATGTGTTCACTCCAATGTCTGCTGTTCTCAACCGATTTCATTGCCTTAGCTTATTGATGTGTTCACTCCAATGTCTGCTTCATTTCCTTAGCTTATTGATGTTTTCATTATTATGAATCTGAATAATCTCCAATGTCTGCTGTTCTCAACTGATTTCATTGCCTTAGCTTATTGATGTGTTCATTATTATGATTCATTTCCGTTTTGTGGTTGTAGATCATGTTGGATCTTTATTGTGTCTGTGGTGAATGGAAAAGAGACGAGAAGATGCAGTGGGAATTTGAAGTTGATGATAGCAGAAGAGCCTCACTGTTTGATGTTGAGGAAGAAGTCAGTTTCAGTGATCTAGTAAAGATTATCACCGAAGACTTTGATATAAAGAATAGGCAGTTTAGTCTTTCTTATGGGCTTCCTCAACGAATGAAGACTTTTGTCGAAGAGTTTCCTCCAATAGCTATAGGAAATGATCGACAATTAAGAACCTTTATCAACAAAAGAAAGGTTGATCCTGAGATGATCCGTCTTTGCTTAACGGTTAGTAATTGGTTCTTGAATAGCTTTATAATTGTAAAACTTTTAAATTCATATTGATTTACTTTGTTATTTATTTCAGGTTGGTGATATATATCCTCCAGTATTGGAGAATGATTGTAGCACAACTGAAGAGGTAATGTCTTTTTACTAGACGAAATATCTGTTTAGTAGTTGTTGTTTATTATTCAGTAAAGTGTTCAAGATTAACAGGATAGATTTCCTAATCAGATAAAGATCTTATTTGGTCACTCTTTGTTGTAGGTAAATGTCAGTTCGAATATAAATGGCATGTTTCAAACTGCTGCAAACAAGAATTCGCATGGAACACAGAATGTAAGACTTCTTGCACCATTATTGTAGACGAAATATCTGTTTAGTAGTTGATGTTTATTATTCAGGATAGTCTTCCAGATTAACAGAATCTTAGTTGGTCATTTTTTGTTGTTGGTCATTCATTGTTGTAGGCAACTCCAGAAACCAACAATTCGTCATCAACTTATGATAGAGGAGAGCCTTCTGTTCTTTTGCATCCTGTTCCAGATCTTCCTCCTCTTCGTACCGGGTTTTCTCCTTCAACATCAGGTGATGTTATATGTGTCAACAGATACTTCAAGAACAAGTTAGAGATGATGACAAAGATGAAGAATTGGGCGTTGGAGTGGAAGTTTGAATTCAGGACGCTTTGGTCAAATAAGGATAGAGTTATTTTAGGTTGCGTTGATGCTAAGTGCACTTGGAAGATGCGGGCAACAAGGCTTCCAGATTCTCAGTTTTTTGTGGTGAAGAAGTATGTACATGGACATACTTGTGACACGACCCACAGAAACGCGAATCATAGGCAAGCAAGTGCAAAACTGCTTGGTGCTTTAATTTGCAGCAACTACGGAGAAAAAAAGGATGGTCTCAATCCGAAGCAGATTATTGAGCAAGTTAGGATACATCATGGGGTTCAAATCAACTACAAACAAGCATGGAGAGTGAAAGAAGAAGCTCAGAAATTAATGAGAGGTACTCCTGAAGACAGTTATTATAACTTGTCCAAGTGGTTGTTCAAACTTCAAGAGACAAATCCTGGATCAAAAACGTATCTTGAGATGGATCCTGCTGGGAAGTTCAAGTATGCATTTGTTGCATTTGGAGCATCAGTAAGAGGTTTTTCATTGATGAGGAGAGTTATAGCTGTTGATGGTACATTCCTCAAGGGTAAGTTTAAGGGGACTCTACTAGGAGCTAGTGCACAGGATGGGAACTTCCACTTATACCCTCTGGCATTTGCAATTGTTGATTCAGAGAACGAAGAAGCATGGTCTTGGTTTTTCAGAGGGTTGACATTTATGATCCCTGATGCAGAAGACCTTGTTTTTGTTTCTGACAGGGCTCAAAGCATCGCAGCAGCTCTTGCAAAAGTTTATCCTCTTGCTCATCATGGGATTTGTAGGATTCATATGATCAATAACATCAAAACAAGGTATGGAAAAACCGGACTGATTCCTTTGGTAGAATCTGCTGCTAATGCCTATACAGTCCATGAGTTCAATGCGCTGTTTAGTGATATAAGAGATGGAAGTCCAAGCTTAGCTAAGTATTTGGTAGATGCAGATGTCACGAAGTGGGCTCGTTGCTTTGCTCCAGGAAACAGGTACAATATTATGACCACAAACATTGCAGAGTCTCTGAATTCGATGTTAAAAATGCCTCGTGAGTTGCCAATAATCTCACTGCTGGAGACTATCAGATTGACGCTCACGACATGGTTTCACGAGCGCCGGGAAGCTGCCAAGAAAAATGAGAGTATTGTTACACCTCGTGTAGTGAAGAAGCTGGTATCAAGATATGATGCTGCTATGACACTTAATGTCTACCAGGTTGATAGATATGTGTTTGAGGTTAAAGATGAAGCTAGGAAGTTTGTTGTGAATCTGGAACAGAAGCATTGCACATGCAATGTTTTTGATATAGATAGGATTCCTTGCATTCATGCTGTTGCTGCTGCTAAGCGTTCAAAGTTGGATGAGAACAAATATGTGGATGCTTTCTACTCCGCAGAAGTGTTTGCTAAAGCTTATGCTGAAAGCATACATCCTTGTGGAGATTTGACTACATGTGAGTATCCAGAGGCTGTGGCTGGCTATTCATGTCCACCACCAAAGACTAAACAAAGCAGTGGCAGACCTCCAACTAAGAGGATCAGATCAGTTGGAGAGTTTGGAGTTCCAGGTTCTAAATCCAAATCACATAAGTGCAGTAGATGTGGTGTTCCTGGCCATAACAAGAGCTCCTGCAGAACAGCGATATGAGGATAAGATTTGGAGTTTACACATGGATGCTTGCAAGGATTACGAGGATGACACATCATACATTACTTTCCGAATTATTCTTCTCAATATGATACTCTCCCTTTATTTATCATTCATAAGTGTTTGCAACATTATTTGATGAGATTTGATTGAACATTGGGCTCTCTTGAACATTTCATATTTTTTTCGTTTCAGGAACAAAAATGTATCGTCTCTTTTAAATGTTGGCTGAAAACGATTAAAAGTTTTAAGTAATGCGTTCCTAAAACTGATTTATTGTTTCCTGAAAGGTTTCAATTTAGAGTTACGAATGTAAAAATATTCGTAACACCTTCCTTGAAAAGTGTAAGTCCTTCCAGAATTTTATTAGTTGTTATCAATATATATAAATTTCAACTTAGTAGAATATTCGAAGTATTAACTTAGCCTAGTGCCTAAATAACATAATTGCATATAAATCATGTCCCAAGTTCGAACCAATTTGACAATTTATTATTATTTTTTAAAATTAAATAATTTTGGAAGACCTTCCTGAATAACTGTAATAGTTTCATCTATATTCAGATGTACTATAATATACAAGTTAGTTTGCTTTATGAATATCATTCAAGTCCGACAACCAAAATTTGAACAAATTTTTAAAATTATAGATTTAATTTAATACTGCTTCCTGAAAACTATCGGTTTCAAAATTTACGGTTACCCATTGTTTTTGTCTGAAAAGTTACATGTTGGAAAGTGTGTGACTGGTCAAAGATGAATGAATTGGAAAGATGTAACTTGTCAGTGATTGTTTTAAAAGTTGCATCGGTTCACTATTTCCAAAGTCGACTGGACACCCATTTCCTTTGTCTATATATAGAGTCACATTTACATATACAAATATATCGATTTGTTTCACTTGTTTCTTCCTTTCATTCTTCGAATTTAGGTATCTCTGTCTCTTTCTCATTTACAATTATGTATCTCTTTCATCTTTCATTTGGCCAGTTTTTAAATACAATTTCAATTTTTAATGCTTTCCTTTCGCTTTATAAGAGAAAGGTTGAAGAGTTTTTACATGTGTTTTTTCTAAAAATGTTGCATGCGTTTCCATATGTTGTTGTAATTCAGAAATATATATATATATATATATATATATATATATATTTATATCTATATATCTATATCTAAACATGTTGCTTGCGTTTTATTCAGGAAATCATGTCGCTCCTACAAATACATGTTAAGAAGGCTCTGAAAAGTTTGGAGAAGAATCCACTTCCATTTGTTAGCATTGGTCCGGTCGAAGATGACTTTTACAAGTGGGAAGGCATGATGATTGGACCTGAAAATTCTCCATACGAAGGAGGCGTGTTCAAATTTTCTCTCTGGTTTCCTGTTGAATATCCTTTCAAACCACCAAGGTTCTTCTTTAAAACAAAGGTCTATCATCCGAACGTTGATAAGAATGGGTACGTTTTAATTCCTAAGTTGATAGTCTTGAGGGAGTGGACAATTCTGGATACCATTCCAAAACTTCTGGAATCAATTCATTCTTTGCTGAAAGAACCAAAAGTTGGAGAAGATGATCAGGTTGTTGATGAAATTGCGGACCTCTACATATCTGACAATGTTGTGTTCAAATCCCTTGCTGAGGCGTGGACTAGGGAGCATGCTACTATCTGAAATTACATTTTATTATGAATATTTATGTTTTGCCATTGTTTGTTATTTAAGACTAAATCTATCTATGTACCTCCTCTCTCTTTATATTGTTGTAATGATATTTATGTTTTAAGAATGTTTGTCCCGTTTCTTATTAATTCAAAACACTTTGTATTCAAACCTTATTGCCACAATGTTTATGAGACAAATTATAAATTGATTTAACTAAAATATTGACGGTGATTCAGTAATTACACAAACCAAAAGAATGATGGACAATCGTTTCGAATTAAGATGAACAAATTTCTTTAAAAATATTTGGGTATAGCTTCCTGAATATATATTATGATTTCCATAAAATGAAGTAATTTAAGAGATGAAAGTCTTATCTGATTTCTAATGACGTAGTTTAAGTACAAAAAAGAACATACTAATTTATCTCATGAAAGCCGCAGTCTTGAATTCAATTGAACAACTTTACAAAGATGATAGGAAACTCTTGATGAATGGTTTGCAGAATATCCCCTAAAAAGGGGTGGTTTTGTTATTCGAGAGTGTACATTAATTTGTTTGGGGTTTAGGGTTTACAAGTGGTTTAGGGTATAGATTTTAACCACTAGAAAGAGTATATACACTATTCCATAGTTTTAATTAATTTGCTTGGGTTCATTAAGTAGTGGTTTAGGGTATAGATTTTAACCACTAGAAAGAATATATACACTATTTTGCTTGGGTTCATCCATTAGTGGTTTAGGGTATAGATTTTAACCACTAGAAAGAGTATATACACTATTTTGCTTGGGTTCATCCAGTAGTGGTTTAGGGTATAGATTTTAACCACTAGAAAGAGTATATACACTATTCCATAGTTTTAATTAATTTGCTTGGGTTCATCAAGTAGTGGTTTAGGGTATAGATTTTAACCACTAGAAAGAGTATATACACTATTTTGCTTGGGTTCATCCAGTAGTGGTTTAGGGTTTAGATGTTTGCGCTTAGGGTTTAGAGTCTAAAAATAGGTTAGGAAGACGTTCCTAAAGTGTAATACGTTTTAATTAATTTGCTTGGGTTCATCAAGTAATGGTTTAGGGTATAGATTTTAACCACTAGAAAGAGTATATACACTATTTTGCTTGGTTTCATCCAGTAGTGGTTTAGGGTATAGATTTTAACCACTAGAAAGAGTATATACACTATTCCATAGTTTTAATTAATTTGCTTGGGTTCATCAAGTAATGGTTTAGGGTATAGATTTTAACCACTAGAAAGAGTATATACACTATTTTGCTTGGGTTCATCCAGTAGTGGTTTAGGGTATAGATTTTAACCACTAGAAAGAGTATATACACTATTCCATAGTTTTAATTAATTTGCTTGGGTTCATCAAGTAGTGGTTTAGGGTATAGATTTTAACCACTAGAAAGAGTATATACACTATTTTGCTTGGGTTCATCCAGTAGTGGTTTAGGGTTTAGATGTTTGCGCTTAGGGTTTAGAGTCTAAAAATAGGTTAGGAAGACGTTCCTAAAGTGTAATACGTTTTACTAAATACAGCAGAAAATAAAAAAAAATACCCATATAGGGATTCGAACTTGGGACATGAGAGACGTTATGTACGCAGTTAGTTTAAGAATTGTATAAACCATCTGAGCTATCTATTAGGACTTGTTAGTTTGCGAATTCATTTAGTGTTATCAAATAACGTTTCAGATTCAAAACCAAATAAGATCTTATCGCTTTTAATCCTCTTTGACGAAACTCTTTGTAGATCCAGAAAAAAACTTTAAAAGGGGATCGAGCCAGATTCTCTTCCATTTTCTTCATCATTTCTGGGAAATCGATTTGTATTCTCTGTCTAAATTACCGGGCCAATCAGGTACGCAATTTCTTTGATATCTCAAGTATTTCCTATTGGAAACTAGGGTTCTCAGGTATTTATGAATTGTGATTGCAATCTTGACAGATATGGGCCGTTATAGTTATAGCCAGCCATCAAGTTCAAATGCTAGTCTTGCTGATTCTGATTCTGTAGGTAATGCTGCTGTAGGTAAGTATGTTGTTGGTAACATGAGTCAATTTAGGTACGGCTGATTGTTGAAGAAAATGATTACAGTCTTGCTGATTCTGATTCTGTAGGTAATGCTGTTGTTGAAGAAAATGGGATGCTTACGGTTTGCTATTGCGGACGTAAGGCAATACTCAAGACATGCCATTCTCAATTGAATCCGGGTAGAAGGTTTTTTACTTGTTCTAATTCTGATGATGGAGAATGTCACATTTGGAAATGGTGGGACGAGGCTGTGACAGAAGATTTGGTCGCTCTTAAGAGTGATTTTGCTGAAATGTCATTAAAAATGCAGTTCTTGACCATTGTTGAATCACAGACAATGCGTGATGACATTATAAAAGCTCATGACAAGATTGATGCATTGAGGAAGCTTCAGGTAGAGAATGAAGAAAGGATTGCAAAGCTAGAGAAAGTTTTGATAACCAATAATAAGTCGTTTGCTGCAATGGTACCATATATTCTGTTGGTGGCATTTGCTCTTCTGTTTGTACTTCTTCTCATATGTGCTAAGTTTTAATTGATGTTATGACTTATGATGTCATGACCTTAGATACTTGGTGTGTGTTTCTTATGGAATGCTTTTGGACAATCTTCCAAAATTTGTAAAATGTTTTGTAACATAATTAATAAATATTAGGCATTAAGACTTTAAATATCCTTCTGTTACAACCAAAATGTTCATAGATCTTAAAAAGAAATAAAGCAAAAACAAGCCCAACAAACAATCAGTTTGACCCCCATGTTCGGTCCCTGTCCTGAATCAAAGGTCTGAATGTTGAAAGTACCATTACAGGTTCACTTAAGTTTGTAATGCACGTTCCATATTGAGTTGGAAACTCCCTGTGATTTCTGGCGGTTGTCAGGATAAGCATTTAGGCTAATATTTTCTAACAATCTGTCTAAGTTTTTCAGCAGATGCTCTTGTGAACTCGAACTTTTAACTCATGTCACCATCTTTATTAAATGTCTTCCTTATCATACCGTATGAGTATATCGCCACTTCATATTGGCTGCATTCTTCATGCTTCAATTCCATCGTTTTGACTTTCAGTGTACAAATATTCAGGACAATGATGTGTTATCCGTTAACACTTACGAATGAAACCATCTTATAGTTTCTGCGCGCACGAACTAGATCAACGGATTGGTAGAATTCTTCTCTTTCCGCCATATCTCTTACTGTTTTACAAGTTATTTCGAATGCTTGAGAATAAAGTTATCCTCGCAAGTATGAATGAGTACCTTTGATTAATCCTCTGGCAGCGCAAGAAGATTGAAATGATGGCTTTTCTTGCCCTTGTAACTGAACGTGTTCGTAATGATACATTTTGTGTCCTGGTAAATACCAGTAATCGTCTATCATATTTGCCTTTCGAAGATGAGCACTGTTATGACAATTATAGAAAACAGTTCTTTAATAGAGTCGAAAGGCGGTTTTTAGAAAACAAAGAGACATGAATTCCTTGAAAAGACGCATATTAAACAAAGAGACATGAATTATGTGTCTCTATGATGAAGATGACTTTTGATTAATCATGTTCATAGATCTTAAAAAGAAATAAAGCAAAAACAAGCCCAACAAACAATCAGTTTGACCCCCAAATGTTGGTTGAAAACCATTACAGGTTTTAAGTAATGCGTTCCTAAAACCATTACAGGTTTCCTGAAAGGTATATGAATGAGAAAATATTCGAAATACGTTCCTTAAAAAGTGTAAGGTCTTTTCAGAATGTTTTAAATTGTTGTTAATATATACTACTTTCAACTTACTATAATAATACACAAAGTGTTCCAGTTTGAAAGGCTTTCTAATGTTTTTGTAAATTTTCCAGTTTGGTTCTTAGGAGTTTTGTAAATGGGCTTTGTAAACTGGCCACCATATAAATTTGTAAGGCTTTCCAGATTTATGACTTATTGTTTTTACGTAGTTGTTTTTGAACATTTCTGAACATACTAAAATGGCCACCATACTTGAAGAACAACATTAACTGAAATAAATCATGCCATGTTATCAAAATGAAGAACAACAAAGAGAATTATCCAAAAAAAGAAGTTTAAACATGGCATTGTAATCCAAAAAAGAAAAGACAAGAAACAAAAGTCATCTTATGGATTTTGCTTAATTTGGCCAAACAAGAACTAATTTGGTCAACTTGTCTGCAAAATACCATTTTTCCTCTGTCCAGAAACACTTGAAACATGACTCTCTTCCCTTTCTACGAGTTATCCAGATATATGGTGCGCAGTTACAGTCGTTGACACTGTAGATATCGATATTGGCTTTTGCTTCCTCAAACCACTCTGGAAGTTGATACCTCTGCCGTGGAGTACAATCACGATGAAGCTTCCTTCTGCATTTCAGGGCAAATTTTTTTGAAATCTCTCCATCATACTGATCCGATGGGTTCATGATGCTGTTAAGGCAAGCCCTTGCGTATATAGCAAGATCATAACCTCCATCTGCTGCTTGTCGAATCAATTGGAAACCTACTTCTCTATTTCCTGCTCTAAACATTTCGCTAAGACCCAACAAGTATAGAGCAGAGAGATTACCGTTTTGAAGACATTGTTCCCTAAAATTAGAGAAACCTGGATAACGTCTGATAGGAGTTTGCATTTCCACCAAATCTACCTCATGCAGAAACAAAGGCGTCTCCAGGATGGATTTCCAAGATCGAGAAACCGCTTTTGAAATGATGTACTCGGTATATGAACATTCACTTTTTCTGAGCAAGATGTTGTGGATGATTTCTGAGGGAAGATGAGGTATATTGCATCTAACCGGCTTCATTCTTTTGCGAAATATGGATTTTTTTGTAGATTTTGTGGAAAGAAGAAGATTAAATTTGAAACCCATTAGAAAAAACAGAAGAAGAAGATTTTGTGGAAAAGAAGAAGAAGATTTTGTGGAAATATGGATTTTCTCGTCTCTCTATGATGAAGATGACTTCTGATTAGGCCAAAAATATACATCTCTCTTAAATAGATAAAACAGAAAGAATAATTCGTAGAGTGGCGTCTCTTGAAATTCCTAGAGCTCCGAAATGAAAAGACGTTTGCAGAGATGACGTAGACCGTTGGAATTCGTAGTGTAATGCGTACACACTGTTGGGCTTTTCTTTTTTTGTTGGGCTTATACTAATTGTCTTACTAAAAAGTAGGTTAGTAATATCTTCCCAAATATTTGATATGTTTTACTGAATACAGCAAAAGAAAAAAACTTCCATATAGGGATCGAACTCATGACATGAGGGTCGTTGTGTACTCGGGTAGTGAACGAAGTGTATAAACCATTTGGGCTATCTGTTCGGACTTGTTTGTTTCTGAATTCATTTAATCTTATCAATAACGTTTCAGAATCATAAATCAAAAAATTCACATATAAGGATCTATCTCAGGGCATGAGGGTCGTTGTGTACGATGGGGGTAGTGAACGAATTGTATAAACCATTTGGGCTATCTGTTCGGACTTGTTCGTTTATGATTTCATTTAATCTTATCAAATAACGTTAGGAAGATCTTCCTAAATGTGTAACCACTAAGAAGGATGCTTGCGCTTAGGATTTAGATTCTAAAAATAGGTTAGGAAGATCTTCTTAAATGTGTAATACGTTTTACTGAATAAAGCAAAAAAAAAAAAAAACAAATTCCATAAATATGGAAGAACTTCCAGAAATTGTATAAAGGGTTCCTGAATTACTAAAATACGAACATAACATTCAAGTCAACAGTAATATCAAATTGCAAGTTCACATTCAAGTCAAAGGTATCAAGTCAACACAAAATCAAAGGTTTACAACTTGAAAAACAAAAGCAACAGTAGTATCTTATAGAACTTCAACTTGATAAACAAAAGCAACAGTAGCATCTTCAACTTCTTCAACTATATGGTATTTTTACCTTTAAGTCTCGATAAACTCCTCAAAGATTTCGCAAGCTAACTTTGATCTTATATCTTGTGATTTCTCATCGGAAATTCCTGACATATCTCTCATCCCCAGGGAGTGGCACTCTAACATCTTCACCACAAAGAAACCACAGTTGGAATGTAAACTAGTCTTTGGAATATCTTTTGCCTGCTCTACAGTAAATGATGTAACATCATTGAAATCTTCATTAGATACTTCCTCAAGCAAGGCTGGAATCATCTCTGCATCAAATGGCCACATATAATCAACCCAAAATCAGTAAAAACAAACATAAATAATACATAATCACTACAAATATGATTATACCTGCATATTTTTGCACTTGAACAAAACATGCATTGATATCCTCAGAAGGAAGACCGCAACTGTAGAATGTGATCCTCCTTCTCTTGAGGTTTATAACCATTCCTATCCAATGCCTAACTTGTGTTGTACGTGTAACACCATACACGACCTCCAATTCATTATCCCATTTCCTTTTAGGATAGCTTTCACCTGTCAGGATAACAGTTCAATAACACAGAGAATGAACACCATCCAAACTAAAGAAGAATCTCATTGAAAACTAGAGAAGAATTTACCTGTTACAACTTCAGTTATCTCTTTCTTGAAAACCGAACGCTTTATGGGTTGAGAAGGCTTCTTGAATCTGTCATAAACACCATCCAATCTAGAGAAAAATTCCATTGAGCAGAAGCAAGATTGTGGAAGCCGGTTATTATGGAACCAAGCAGCATTCTGGTTTCTTCGGGATTGCAACACTTGTAAAGCTGCATTTATGTGCTGAGAAAAACAAAAAGATGAATAATAACGTTGATGTTACACAATCATATCTTTCATAACAAAATATGATTTGTGTACAATAAATATTTACCTCTGTATCCAGCGAATGTTCTGGACTTTCGATGCTTTCAAAAAAATGTTTAGTCACATTACATCCATCAATTACAAGGGGTCTGTGGACAATATAAAAATTTAGTTAGTCACCACAACAAGATCACAACTACATAGTTAAATATTTAGTTATTTACACTCTAACCTTGCATGTTTGCCTTGTAATTGCATCCAGTCTACAAGCTTTGAATAACGAGGGAATGCAGGAGTCATGAATGGATCCACAGCTAAATTCATCTTTGGTGTTACCACTAATGCATGGTTTCTTGCCTTGAAGGGAGTCTTAGTCGATTTTGATTTTTTGTGTTCTCGTTTGCTTCTTCTCAGGAACGTTTCATTCTCATCTGGTTGTTTCCTTTTCTTGTTTGTTTTATCAGTTTTCTCCTTCTCAGGAGGGATTTCTTCCACTGAATCAAGAACTTCCTGAAAGAATAAATGTTAAAAAACAAGGTTATTAAACATTTTGTTTCAATTGTCTTAATTTTACCTTATTACTTACTGGTTCTGATGTTTGTTCCTGACTTTGCTGATTAGCAGACAATGTAACATTTACATTGTCCTCTTCCTCTTTAATTGCTCGTAGTTGACTTGCATGGAACTCAACAACTTCAGTGGTATCAGTTAGATAAACCATGTATTTGCTTCCAAGCAACAGGGTCCTAATACTTCCTTTACACCAGTTGTTCTTGTAATATGCTTCAACTCTTTTCAGCAACTCAAACTCTCTGTGGTCATCAACTATAGGCTGTGTTGGCGTCAGAGGCTGTGTAGTACTTCCCGTCAGAGGTTGTGTACTACTTCCCATCAGAGGTTGTGTAGAATCCTGCGTAAAAGACTATACAATAGATTTTTATCAAAAAGACACTTTCAACATGTTTTTAACAATTTTGGTACTGCTTAATGTATATGTATATATGTTACCTGATTAGGAGTCTTGGTACAAATCTTATTTACCAAATTGGTTAAATAATCTCCCAAATCTTCCAAATTCCCTTTATCAATCTGGCCATCTTCTACTGTTTTATCTTCAGATTTTTCCATAGTTGGAGACTTGGAAACATCCTGTTCATTCAACAACTTCTTTTCAATTTATGAATCACAGGACATTATGAAAACATGTAAATTGTTGTTTACCTCAGTCCTTACCTCATCAACTAATGAATTATCATCCAAAACAGGAGATTTGTTACCAGCTGGATCTTCCAAATTCCCTTTATCAATCTGGTCATCTTCTACTGTTTTATCTTCAGATTTTTCCAGAGTTGGAGACTTGGAAACATTCTGTTCATTCAACAACTTCTTTTCAATTTATGAATCACAGGACATTATGAAAACATGTAAATTGTTGTTTACCTCAACATTTAATGTTTCAGCTTGATCTTTTTCCAGAGTTGGTGACTTGGTAACATGTGGATCCAAAACAGGAGATTTGTTACCAGTTGGATCTTCCAAATTTCCTTTATCAATCTTGTCATCTTCTACTGTTTTATCTTCAGTTTTTTCCAGAGTTTGAGACTTGGAAACATCCTGTTCATTCAACAACTTCTTTTCAATTTATGAATCACAGGACATTATGAAAACATGTAAACTGTTGTTTACCTCAACATTTAATGTTTCAGCTTGATCTTTTTCCAGAGTTGGTGACTTGGTAACATCTGGATCATCTACCAGATCTTTATCAGTTTGTTCCTTGCAAAACATTAGGAATACATTAGCAGCCTGTCAACACAAAATTTGATTCATGTATTTGTACTATTGTTTCAAATGTAAAGTTTTACCTTTTGTGTACTATTGCGAGACAGAATTTGAGTGGGTAGCTGTGAATCAGGATCTTGATAACAAGTCTGAGTTGGTGTTAACATGGGAGTGAGATCCACCTGGTTTGTATTATAATGGTAAAACAAAAGTTAGAAAGACAGAATGTTTAGAAAGTGATTCCTGAGACAGACAGTTTGAAGAGTTTCCTTACTTTCTCACTAAACTCAGTATCTTCATGATACGGCTGAAAAGGTGAGCTGGAAAAAAAATTCTCTGGGTTTGCATTGTCCTGGGTTAAAAAAACAAACGTTTAGAAAGTGATTCGTAAGACAGACAGAATGCTTCATCAAACGAATTTAAATCTCCTTACATTCTCATTACACTCCGTATGTTGATTATTATCCTCAACTGGTGGTGAGCTGGAAGAAATATGCACTCGGTTTGTGTTGTCCTGTAAAAAATCAAAAGTTAGGAATGGATTCCTAAAAAATTAAGAACGATTCCTAAAACGAAATACAACTTACATTCCGAATATGAACTTGCTCTTTGAGTCCTTTAATGTCATCCTTGACATTCTTCATGTCATTCTCCAGGGATGTCAACCGGGTGATAATCTGTTGGAACCCATCATCCATATTCTTCTGAAGATTTTGTAGTTGATCAAGTACTGAGACACCTGAGGATGAAGATGGTTGAGAATTGACAAATTTGTATCCGGAATTATGAGCAGTCACCATCGCCTCTACAAAGTCAAGGCAGCCATTTTCCCAATCTGTTTTGGTGAATCTGTAGCCATTCTTTGATAGATCTGCAATTGAATCCAGGTTTGAATCTGGGATATCAGCCATAGAAACAGAATTTTCTGGATCATTTTCAATTGCTGGCAACACACAGACGACCCTTAGCTACAAAACAGAAGAAAATTTTGGTTAGATAAACTGAAAAGATGTAAAATAGAAGAGAATCAAATGAAAATATGTTACCTCATTTAAAGATTCAAAAGCCAGAACCTGCTCTTTGCTTGGACTTGATGTCAAAGCATATTTTTCACATAAGTACCAAGGTTCTGTTGATGGCACATTCCTTGGTATTCTGCTGCTGAAAGCTGATTGGAAGTTTGGAATTGATTCCAAAATCCAAAGTTGCAGTGCTAGCGGATAACCTTGAAGCTCGTACTTCACCTTGTTGATGTTATTCTCTAAGACCCTGTTTATCGATTTCAGAAGTATCTGGTATGAATCCCTTCCCCAGGGATATTCCAAGAGTGTACCAATGTCCTTTGCTATTTCCACATATTTCTTTGGGTATTTATGCTTTCCATAAATACCTAGAAAGATGCTTTCAATAAGCAAAAGCATCCCCAAACTGAATCTGTCATTCTTCTTTTCTTTATCTGTAATTCGAAGCTGTTCAACCAAATCATCCAAATTGTGTTTACCATCCAACAAACTCCAATCAGACGTGTCTTCTTCTGTCATGCTACTGGATATTGTGTTGCCTTCACATTTCAGTCCTGTCACCATGTGGAACTCTCTAATAGAGAACCTGAGAGGTTGAGCTCCAAAATGAAACCAAACCTGTAATATAAAAGCACAAAACACATGTTAAAAGACATAATCAAACAAACTGAAGATGAAAGAAAGACAGAGATATTACCTCATTCTTCTTCACAGTAATTAGACATCTGCTGAGAATTGCATGAACAATTTTCGCAGAAAACTGTATATGTCTATCATGGAGCCTTAGAATCCGTCCCATAAACGTATCCTCGATTTGTTTCATCTCTGATTTGGACAAAATCCCGCGCAGTTGAACAATGTAAGAATCATACGTGGGTCTGTTTATAGAAACAGACTCGCTTGGCTCACAACCAAAATTGTGCATCAATGAAGGAAGAGTGATCATATACCGTGAATCTGTCATCTGCAAAAACAACAACTATACATCACTTATCCCAATTTCGAAACAGAAACAATAACTATACAAGCAACACAACAACTTCTAAACATCAACTTCTAAATATGATACTCTCTCAAATGTTTAGGAAGTGATTCCTGAAACACACAGAATGGTTTCATCAAGCGAATTTAATACAACACAACAACTTCTAAACCACTACTTGGTATGTTTAAAAACAACCACGGAAACAGTAACTACACAAAGCAAGATACCAATTTCGAAACAGAAACAGTACAAAGCAACTTCAGTTAACAAAGCAAACTTGTAAACCGAGACAAACAAAGACAAAACCCAGTATCAAGATAACACACAAAATCAAACAGACACAGATAGATAACAAGCGAAGCAAGAATTTAAGCAAGAATAGAAGTAGTTTTCAGGTATGTATCAAACAAACAACAAGCGAAGATTATATCCAAATTCAACAAAATCAAACTGATACAAGGACCTAGAATCGAATCAGTTCTCAGGGTTGTATCAGACAGACAACAATCGCTATTTAAAACCAGAGACTCAACATCTTTAAATCTAGAATCAACAGACAAAGCCTAAACCAAATCCGATTAAAGCCACAGAAACAATTAGTATATGGTAAGTAATTTCTCTTTACCACGGAGATTAGGGTTTAGGCCGGAAATTAGGATATGAAGCGTTCGCCGAAGAAGAATCGATCGCCAGAGTAGACTAGATTTCCGGAGAAGACTCGATCGCCGGAGAAGAATCGGTCGCCGGAGAAGACTCGATCGCCGTATTAAGGAGACTCGATATCGATGGCGATTCAGGCGGCAGAGAGCATCGAGACCGAAAGGAGAGAAATGAGGAAATTAGGTTGACCCCCAAAATTATTTGAGGGCATTTTTGACTTTTACCCTTTAATGAAATGCTACATTCCGGATTCTCAGCGCGTGATGCCAGTTTTTGGAGAAGGAGTGTTTTTTGTGCCTTTAATGCGAATTGCCCTTTATAATTTATTAATTTTATATTGTTATTTATTAAAATATTAATATTTAATTATTTTGGTCATAAATAAAAATATTTGAAAGTTAATGGACTGATTTGTAAATTAAAAAAAATAGAGTTCCTCTATATATAGAGGAAAAAATAGAGATCTCTATTTTAGAGGTGAAAATAGAGGTGGGTTGGAGTAGATTTGCCTCTAAACTCTATTTTAGAGGCAAATATAGAGGTGGGTTGGAGATGCCCTTAGAGCCACATCAATGGCGTCTCTTCTCGCGAACGGTATCTCCGGATTCTCTCCACAACCCACATCTGATTCCTCCAAATTACCAAAAGGGTTTCACCCAAAACCTGAATCCTTGAAATTTCCGTCTCCAAAAGCCCTAAATCCGCTCTCCACCTCGTCGACTACACGGCTTCTCAAAGTCAGAGCCGATGTTGGGATCGATTCTCGCACAATCGGAGCCGAATCAGGTAACTCCTCTGCGACATCAACTGTTAGCTCAACTGATAAACTTCAGCAGTATTTCCAGAATCTAGATTACGATAAGAAATACGGATTCGTCGAGGATATCGATTCCTTCACAATCCCTAAGGGTTTATCTGAAGAAACGATCAGATTGATATCGAAACTAAAAGAGGAACCAGATTGGATGCTTGAATTTAGGTTCAAAGCTTATGCCAAGTTTCTGAAATTAGAAGAACCTAAATGGTCAGATAATAGGTATCCTTCCATCAACTTCCAGGATATGTGTTATTACTCAGCTCCTAAAAAGAAACCAACTTTGAACAGTTTAGATGAAGCTGATCCTCAGCTTCTAGAGTATTTCGATAAACTCGGTGTCCCTTTAACAGAGCAGAAACGTTTGGCTAACGTTGCGGTTGATGCGGTTCTCGATAGTGTTTCAATAGCAACCACTCATAGGAAGACTCTTGAGAAGTCCGGTGTCATCTTCTGTTCCATCTCCGAAGCTATTAGAGAATATCCGGATTTGATTAAGAAGTATTTAGGAAGAGTTGTGCCTAGTGATGATAATTACTACGCAGCTTTGAATTCAGCTGTTTTTAGCGATGGGTCTTTCTGTTACATACCCAAGAACACTAGATGCCCGATGCCTATCTCGACTTATTTCCGGATTAACGCCATGGAGACTGGTCAGTTCGAGAGGACGTTGATTGTTGCAGAGGAAGGGAGTTTCGTTGAGTATCTAGAAGGATGCACTGCCCCTTCATATGACACGAATCAGCTTCACGCTGCTGTGGTTGAGCTTTATTGTGGAGAAGGAGCTGAGATCAAGTACTCGACGGTGCAGAATTGGTATGCGGGTGATGAACAAGGTAAAGGTGGGATCTATAATTTCGTTACAAAGCGGGGTCTTTGCGCAGGGGATCGTTCCAAGATCTCGTGGACTCAGGTTGAGACAGGGTCTGCTATAACTTGGAAGTACCCGAGCGTGGTTTTAGAAGGGGATGATTCTGTGGGAGAGTTTTACTCTGTGGCATTGACTAATAACTATCAGCAAGCTGATACAGGGACTAAGATGATTCACAAAGGAAAGAATACAAAAAGTAGAATCATTTCAAAGGGTATTTCGGCCGGGCACTCGAGGAACTGTTACCGTGGTCTTGTTCAGGTTCAGTCCAAAGCTGAGAATGCTAAAAACACTTCCACTTGCGACTCGATGCTTATCGGTGACAAAGCAGCTGCTAATACCTATCCTTACATCCAGGTATAAAGCTGTAAACTTTTCCACCTTTTCTCAACACGTTGAATCTCTAACCTCTTATGGTCTTATAGCAGTAAAGTTAATATTATTTTTCTGTGTGATGGGTCTGAAACAATAACAGGTCAAGAACCCATCAGCGAGAGTAGAGCACGAAGCCAGTACCTCGAAGATAGGAGAAGATCAGCTTTTCTATTTCCAGCAGAGAGGAATCGATCACGAGAGAGCATTAGCAGCGATGATCTCAGGATTCTGCAGAGATGTCTTCAACAAGCTGCCTGATGAATTTGGAGCCGAAGTTAACCAGCTTATGAGTATCAAGCTTGAAGGATCAGTGGGTTAGAACGTAAAAACTCAGAATTACAGAACAGTAAAAAAAACAGTCTTTGTTGTGCTTCACGGTAAAGCTTTTCTTCAGGGTATTTTACTAGTTTCAGTCTGTAAAACTTTGTATTATGTAATGTTGGTTATAGTTTCATGTGAACCATGTGAAGGGTGTTGTTAATAACTCTTTGCCTAAAACATGAAAACAATAATATATTAATATTGTAATAAACTTTTTTTGTGTACAAACTCTATTTTTATTTTTTTATGTTGTGTTCATAAATAGGTGGAGTGTACAAACTTCTTATTTTTTATACAATTTTGGGGAATTTTGTAGGATGTAGAATCTTCAAGGAGAATCAATCAGTGATAAGATATTGAATTTCTTCTAGGGATTTCCTTTGGTCTCAGGAACAAGCTTGGCTGTGAACACAAATCCAAGTAACATCAAAGATGTTTCTGCAAAATAGGGTTTAATTGCACCCATTATATCATTTTTGGAAAGTAATAACAAACATGTATCTTTCAAAATCTTATTTCAATTATGTATCTTTTTTGTCTTCTAGTAAGTTAAAATGTTTTTTTATCCTTTTCTCTTAATTCAATTTACCAATCTAGTTAGTTGGTTCAGTTAACAATTTACTTATATTAGTTATTCATTTTTGACTATCTAATTTGTTTTGAATTACTTATATCTGAACTAAATTGATTAATACAAATTATAGAAAATGAATATATTTCAGATCTGTTTAGAAATCGTGATATACTTTCTTAAAACTCATGGATACCGAAGATTATCCAGACGAAAATATGAAATGTGTAATAGTTTGCGGCTCTTGGCTGGTCACCGACGACGGAGCCTGGAGATTCATCGTAGACGTAGAAAGGGTATCTCGGTCGTCCCAATGAAGATGAGCATGGAGATGAAAGAGCTCGTCATCCTTGTGATGAGAGAGAGTTTGGTTTGGAATGTGCTTCGAAGTTAAAGCTCAGCTACACGCCTTCTCATACCTTGTCCTCTGTTTGCAATGACATATCGCCGCCTATCATGGTCACAACAGATTTCTGGTTTTCCTGTTTCCTTGATATTCTGTCATCTAACCGCTTAATGAAGCTATTCCTGTCCCTAGGGAAGATAGTTAGGAAAGAAGGCGACTCTACAAAAAAGCGTCCAAGCTAGTTCACCGAGTGAGGCTCATGACGCCTAGAGTCTATTTGGTGATGCAACTCCCTTTGGTAGCAGAGACTCTCCGTTCATGCCTGACGACGACATTGTTGAAGCGCTAGACTTGATGTTTCATTATTGTTCACCTCCAGGCAAACGCTCTGATGGATTGAAAGTTCCAGACGTAAGGCCATTTGTTAAACAAGAATTTGTCGATGCAATTTCAGATTCTCGAAACCAATCACCGGTCGAATGTGGTATGTTACTCAGTGCCTCGTTGTTTCCAATAACTTCGATACCAAAGAAAACCCCAATTAACTAACATTTTTATGTCTTCTGTTCAGACTATCCATCCAACGCTGCTTTAACGAACGTTTTCCAAACAACAAGCCACCATTCAGTTTTGAATTATTCGACAGAAATAGTCAAGAAGATGTCCTCACAAACAAAAATATAATAAGAAAAGCGCTTCCAAACATTCGACCGAGCGACGATTTAATGGATATAGAAGTTAATTATGTTTCTGATAGCAAAGAGAAGGTCATCAATGACTCCGAGAGAAATACAATAACGCTCCCCAACCCCCCAACTCCCACTGCGTTAGTGGATAGTTCCGTTGAGCACGTTCCAGACAAGACGGCCCCATTCAATTTCAATTTTCTAGATAGCCAAGATGATGTATCCACGGATACCGAAACTGTTAATCACCCGGTGTCTGATCATCCAAATTGCGATGCTGATATGGCAGTAGGAGGTGAAGAAGAAAACTATATACCAAATAGTGATGAGAATGGTTCGTCAGATGAGGTACCCGTGGATGTTGGCAATGTGGATCGTGAGTTTTGGTCCAACCTCATCGATGATGAATATGGAGGCTCCAACGCACTAGATGTGATGTCTGAAATCCCTGTTGGATTAGGTAATAGATCCAAACGAAAGTCTTTTGGATCTTGTCCTGTACAACAAGAATACGTGTACAGGTGGCGCGGTACTGAATCTTGTGCCATTACATATAACAAATTTACAAAATACTAACCGTTGTGTTCAAATATTTCTTCGGCTCTGCAATGTCAAGCAAGAATTTGTTATCGAGGGTCACCTCTCCAAATATCAAGTTCCTCCACTCGTATTTCCTACAAATTATGCGGAAATTAAGTACATCTAACATATTTAACTTTTCTATAAGGCCATTTATTTCTTACCTCGTAGGGAAGAGTTTCAGCGTTTCATGCCAGGCGTTCTTATGCTCAATAAACATATCTTCGCTTTGCCTTAATCCTGCAAATACCCGAGCAAGCTCAATCTCGTCATTCGATGAAGTAAGTTTAACATGCTTTAGTGTAGGAGAAGAATCGCTTAGATCCACCGGTTCTTCAGTGCTAGGAACCAATATTTTCATTTTGCCACGATTCTTTTTACGGCCCTTGTTCTTATTTTTCACCTTGTTCCATGTTTCGTTAACTTCTTTAAAGGCTACGTCCACTCCTGTCAAACACATAAAATATGTCCTTAAAACTGTTGAACACCTATTTTAAAAAATATTATTAAACTACCTTGGATTGTTTCTTTTGCGTGTCTCTCTCCTGTCCATCTCCCTTTTTATTCTCTAAGGAACTGTCCACTTTACCTTCCATTGATATGTCATCAGCTTTTAGTTCATAGAGAATTTCTGAGTCACTCTGGCAATTATTAGTACAAAATATATAACTCGTCCCATGTCCACCATAATAGGTCGCAATAACAAAAAATGATACTTGACTTACCGTTGATTGTTTCTCTTTAGACAAATAATTCTGTCCATCTACCATTCCAGCGAGATCACAACAACTGTCCATTTTGCTTTCGATGGATACACCATCTTTATTTCCTTCAACAGGATGTCCATTATAACTCTACCAAAAATATTTACAATTTATTTGTTATTTCCAAACTAAGGTCTTACGTACAACAGGTTTTCTTCACCAGTTTCGGAAAACCGTTAAAAACCTCTTTGGTAGTACAAAGTTGACCCTCCATGGATAGTTTCTTCCCAGATACCTCCTCTTCCCCATCTCCCTCGAAATCCTGATTTAAGGAAATCTCCAGTTTGCTTTTCATCTGTCCATCTGTTTGTTTAGGCGCGTCAGAAGCATTATCCATTTGGATTTCAATGGATGCATCATCAACTATTGCTTCACTACGAACTTGTCTGTTAACCTGCCCAACATCCATTCAAACAATTTGAACTTCTCCACTTAAAACGTTTATTTACCCAATATAGCAAAGAGGATAATACAGCAGTTACTCCAAAGCGTTCAAATGTATCCATAAAATACCTGATGTTGAAGATCCTGTTCACTCTCTAAGGTAGTACACACTTGACTCTTCGTGGATACTCTTTTGCCACCTAACACCTCTTGTTCACCCCCCTCACTCTCCGTGGAAGTATCCAGTTTGCTTTCCATGCGTATGTCATCAGTCTTTACTTGAAATGGAACCTCGGACTCCCTCTCTATATTATTAGTACAACATGAATAACTCGCTCTTGTACACATTAATAGTTTACAAAAGTTTATCTTTTTCTTCAACTACCGTGTTTTCTTGATTTTGAGACAAACTCATATGTCCATCGATCAATTCCGCATGCGTGCACCAGCTCTCCATCTTCCTCCCTATGGATACGCTCTCTTGATTTGCTTCAACAGGATGTTCGATACCATTCTGGCCAAATTATAAACAAACAATTACTTATTCCCAATTAATGACTCACCTACATCAGGCTCCCTTAGCTAGGTATACCATCCTTTACCATTATTTGTTTTTTCAGCAGCCATGCCTCCATCCTTTTTTTAGCCTCGTTAGAAGCATTATCCATTTCGCTACCTATGAATACCTCGTCTAACTTTGCTTCCCTAGTTTTGTGGGTATTACCCTGCTAAAATGGATACATATAATTACGACTTATCTACTAAAAGCATACAAATGTATCCATATATACCTGATGCTCATCCACTTCACTATCTTTTGAATGACAAACTTCACTATTTGTCAATACATCGCCTTGATTTTTCTCCACCGGACTGCAGCTTTTGGACTGGCCATGCTAAATTCCACGCGTTAAGACCAAGGAAAGACAACATTATGAACAATCAGTCAAATACCATAACTAATGGATGCAAACTCCAAAAAAAAAACTTCCTAATATATCAGCATATCACCTGGTTTGATGCAGGCAACCCCACACTGTTTACTACCGCCCCCTTTCCAAGGGTTTCTAGGATTTCAGCTGCATACAAAACATCTTTCGAGTGCTTTTGATCCTCCCCATCTGTGATCATTCCCACATGCTGGTTGTCCTTACCAACAATTGATTCATCCCTTGTTTTACAAGGATCAATCGTGTCATCCGTCTGAGTACAAAAGTTGCCAATGTTAAATTTAGATCCCAAATTTTCTTGATCGAAAAAAGTTTCATCAACACAGTTGTTAACTTGAGAAATAATAGAATTCACATTATCCCAATTGCCATCGTCGGTGGCAGGACTTCCAAAAGTTTGATGCCCATCTCCAGTCTTAACATTCTCCGCCCCTTCAGAATTACATTTTTCCGTTCTCGCCTTCTTTGTTGCCCCTAAGAAATTTTTCTTCATTCCTGTCAAAGTAAACTTCTGAGATGGGCTGTTCAGACGTTTACTTACACGCAACCTACAATCCTTTGACATTTTTCTTCTCTTCAACCATGTCACCTCTTTTTCCAAGCTTTTGATTTTTTTCTCCACCCAACTCTTGAATTTCTCATAGGCAACAGAGTCGGCCACACTGCTGGTCCCATATTTAATGGCAAGTAATGGGAGCTTTCTCTTTTTCTTGTTCTCCACAACAGCCTTGGGGACGTGTTCAATCCCATCTTCAATAGCAAGTAATGGAGGTTTTTTTTTTGTTCCCTACAATAGCCTTTGGGACGTATTCAATAAGCTTCTGAGAAGAATCTCCACCAGGCCACTCCTCCTTCTTAAAATCGTGATTACTATCCACGAGGTTTTCAAGATAAACTACCTTCTTATCTTTTATCTCGTCTATCCACTCCCCTCAACCTTCTCCTCGTGGCCTCATTGGTTTTAAATAAGGAACCACTTTTACCAGTACATAGAAAAATACCAAATTTAAATGGATAAACGGATTTGCTTAAATATTGACGCTACAAATATGCCCATACCTCTGTTTCAAACTCTATGTCTAGTACAGTCTCACTACTAGTCCAATTGTTTTTCGGGATCCTTTCGAAAGAAGTATCCATGAAGCTCATAGTTGATTCATGGTCAGGCATCCTCTCCAAGAATCCTGGAATACATCGGAAAACTAGAAGTTGGAATGCAAGTGGGAATCCATACACGACCTTTGTTTGCTGTTGCAGTTGGGTTCTGAATATTTTAACAGGGTCTTCACCAAGTTTACTCATTCTCGGGCCAGGTTTCATTGAATTAATTGTTTTAAGAAAGGACAATCTTCCCCATGGATAGCTCATAAAATATTCCACATCACTAAGCATCTCAACAAATTCCGGCGTTGCTTTTGCAACCTAGTTGCTACTAATAAGCACTCCATCAACAATACATATCAGCGCAAGCTTCAGCCTCTTAGATCCATCCATGTCTGTATTATCAAGCATTTCAAGTATGTCTGAAATCTTAACACTTTGGTCCCCCTTCTTCCTTCTCTTACTCATATGGCCAAATAATTCTTCCCACTCAGAAGTGCTTTTCACCACCACCAAACTCCTATCTTCTATGTCTTTTTCTTCAGGGAATTCACAACAATTCAAGCCTGTTATAAATCCAAACTCTTCTAATGAAAATCGCAGAGGTTGCCTCGCAAAAACTGCAGCCAACTCGTACTTCTTTTTGGTAATTAGTTGTCTCGCCAGTAGCCCATGTATCATTTTCCCGGAAATTGAACACTATTTCATTGGGAGCCTGAACAAATCTCCAAAACTAGAATCCCGAATTCTCTCCCACTCTGGTGTATCCTTCATTATCTGCCACACTTTGTTTAGTATCTCCGGTTTGGAGTATATATTCAGTCGACCATCTGGATATCGATCTGTCTTGTACAATGTACTCGGTAGGTCTTTGTCTACCATCGTCTGCAAAATAAACATCAATTGCAGTACTTTTTCGATTGAGAATCACAACACAATATAAGAGTTTTTCAACCTTACCTTACTAATAATATACAAGTATCAAAACACTAACGAATGTGGATTCTTGCCTTCGACACTCTAAAATGGAAGAGAGAAGATCGAAAGAGACGACATTTTTTAGATTTTTTTTGTTTGTTTTAGACCTAAAATAAAATTAGTTCTTACCAATTATTAAAATACCACAACCACAAATTTTCTAGTTAGCAAATAAGTAATTGATTAGTTCATTTAGTCTAAATGTATTATAGACTTTGCAATGTCTCTCTCATCAGCAAAAAATACAAAAATGAACAAATATTTAAGAAGATACCAAATTGCAAGAAAAATATTAAAAAGATACATGAGTGCAATTTACCCTGCAAAATAGTTTTACTTCCCCAAATCAGGAATTGTAATTTATTTTTTCTTTTAAAATTTTAAGCTTTTTTTTTCCGGGTAAAATCACCAGTGGAACTCCATTGAAGCAAGAAATTAAACGAGAAAGAAAGGAGCCATGCACTCATAGAGCCGGCCAGGTTACAAACTGTTCCGGCTGCTCCCTTTATGTCAACTGGATAAATCTGAAGAAATAAGTCATGATGAACTTTTTTTTATATCTAAGATTATATTTGATTTGAATTCTTTTATTTATTTATTGAAATTGTGTTACCTCTGATGCTACGATCCATGGTATTGTTGCCATGCCTAATCCGTATGATGCAAAATACACCTGATTTTATAAATAAGCAGAAAATGTTGTTTCTTTAGCATTGTTAACTAAGACTATAGTTTAAAATAACTAATCATGATAATTTTACCAGAACACTAATGAGAGCCAAGATAGGTGTTTCCCTTTCACAGCAACGATTCTCCTGTAAATTAAGAGATTAAGGTTTATTGTGATCTACTAAACCGGAAAGATTAAACCAAGGTACCGGTTTAGTAGAGTGGTATAGTTAGTATGCCTGAGAAGAAAGAACTAGATGTGGCAAGGCATCCCAAGAATGATCCAGCTTTAGAAACCTACAATCACAGTTTTACTATCCAAAACCGATCAAAATAATCGGTTATTTATCATGCTTTCAGTTTTAGTTTTTTTTTAACCAGGAGTGAACGTCTCCCGGGTACATCCACAAGCATAGTACTTAAAACACCTCCAACCATTGTGAAATCGTGATTCACACAAAGAATTTGTATTTCGTGGATTTGGATTTTGAATGAATGAAAAATGTAAATTTCTTATGAATCGAAGATGTATTTATGACTGAATGTCGAGATCGAACTTATACAATCAAAATGAAGTATACAAATGCGATTAAAGCTATTAGTCGAAGTGTTTTCTGTAAAAGTTGGAATGCCTATGAGTGAGCTCTCTTATCCTTTAAATAGTATTCATCTCGATCTTCTCGTTCCGATCTTTCAGCATCTCGTTAGCGACGATCTCCTCTTCTCTCCTTAATTCGCGGATACTGCTTCAACGATTAATGACTTGATCCTCAATCAAAGCTGCCATCGAAGTCGATCTTGACAAGCTCGACTTGTCTTGTACGATACGTCGATCCATTTGGACCCCTACCGATCTATGGCTAAATGGGCTCGAATCATAGCTCGGGCCTCCATTCTCATTGTTTTATGGGCCGAAATTTCTAGAGGGAAATTCAGTAACAACAATAGCCCCCCAGCCCATTAATTCGATGGTTGGAGGTTAATGGGCGATAGCTAACATCAAGAAGCCGCTCACCGTCTTCGGGAATGATGCCCTAATGATTATGTCGCCCCTACCATAGATCTTGTTTCAGATGGATGACCGAGATACGGGGCATGGGCTCGTTTGGATAACTTACATCGCGTGAATGATTTCGAGGAGGTAATAATTAAGATTTCACCATCTACCGTCGATCTGGTCAACCATTGAAAGGTCAAGATCAGGGATCATAAAAAATTTATAAACCTCGATTGCGGGGTGGTGACGTGGTCTTCCGCCGCTAATTTGTTACCGTCGATCTCGAATCAACGGTTAAGATCGTGAGAATACGAAAGATCTGCAAGATCTCGATCTCTTAGAAAAATGATTAGATTACTAATCATCATTACGAATTCAAAATCAGACGGTTAGGATTTGAGGATACATAGAAACATGAGTGTTCTTTAAATAGAAGTTACCCTTCACGATTCCCACGACAGACTGCACTACAAATTGCCAAGTAACTCCTTCTCCCTCTCCATTTCAGCTTTTCTCCTTTCTCACTCTATCAATTTTAGAATATTTCTAAGATTTTGAGTAGATATGCTTCCATGCGTTCGTCTTTGGCCCTCGTAATCACCGTGGAACTGGCTCATGACCAGTTATGAGTCGCTGAAAGCGTTTACTTCTCAGGCTCCTATTGCTATAGCTAGCCTGAGTCAGACTATCAACGCTTTGTATTCTGCTTCGTTGTTCGATGCAGCGAAGCCTAGCTTGAATGATTGTTCCAGTACTTATCCTGTGGGAGATACCAGTTTTACTCCGACCCCGGATCCTTGCCTCAAGGACACGCCATCGACATGGAAATTCCATCTCTTTGCAGAGACTGGAACGAGATCGATAGTAGGGGGAGTTTGATTATGAAATCGGCCAATACTTTGTATTTTAAGCATGTTCGAGTTTTGAATTCAGTATTGTATTCACCTAGTTCAATAGCCCATTTAACTAGTCGACCTGACTGGCTTGGACTATGGAGGATAGTTCTCAACATTTGAGAAGTCGTGACGATGATTGAGTGCGATTGGAAGTATGGTCGAAGCTTTCAAGCCGATTTGACCAACTATACTGCGAGTTTTTCCATCGCGGGGTAGCTTGTTTCAGCATCCATTAGAGTCTTATTGATGTAATAGACTGGTCTTTGACCGTTTTATTTTTCGCGAACCAGGACTCTGCTTACCGCTGCCGAAGAGACAGCTAGTAGAGGTAAAGGGGTTCCCCTTCTACTGGCTTCCCCAATATCGATGGTTCGCTCAAATATGCTTTAAGCTGGGTAAATGCCACTTCACAATTTTTGTCCCAGAGAAATTTTTTGTTCGCTTTGAGGAGGTGGTAGAAGGGAAGACATTTATCGGTCGACCTAGATATGAAGCGATTCAATGCAGTTACTTTGCCAATCAGACACTGAAGTTCACGCGTTGTTTTCGAGGATTGCATCTCCAAGAAGGTCGCGATCTGTTTAGGGTTTGCTTCGATCCTTATTTCAGTTACTAGGTAACCTAGGAATTCTCCTAATAGGACACCGAAGGTGTACTCCGCCAGATATAGTTTCATCCCGTATTTATTGAGAACGACGAAGCATTTTTTCAGATGGGGGATGTGATCCTCCCACCTGGATGATTTGACCAGCGTATCGTCGATGTAGACCTCCATGGTTTTACCCAGTAGTCCAGAGAACATCTCGTTAACGAGACGCTGGTAGGTGGCTCCTATGTTCTTTATAGGCATGACTTTATAGAAGTATATGACTCGATCGTTATGAACAAGGTATTTTCTTGATCCTCGGAGTCTTTTGACATCCGTAAATGGTTTTCACTCCTTTCGGAGTTCGGAACTTAACGCACTGGTGTTACGTCGACGGTACGTCTTTCATATCGTATATCCATGGTCGACCTAAGATGGCATTAAAAGGAGCTTGTCGGTCTACTACGAAGAACTCTATCATTCTTCGTACTCCTCCAGCTATTACTGGGGCGAAGATAGAGCCCAGTGAGTATGTTGTTTCTCCAGCGAACCCAACTAGGGGTGTTTGTCCTTCAACGATTTCAGATCCTCGAACTATATTTTCTTTAATGCATCGTAAAAGAGGACATCTACCGAACTTCATGTGTCGATCATTATCCTTGAGAGTTTGACATCCGTGATGACTAGGAACACGAGGAGCGAAACTTCATGCGGCTTGTCGAGGTCGAGTTTCTCGCTCTCATAGAAAATGATCTCATGATCTGGACCTTGCATTGGGATATTCCCTGTTTGTCAGTATCGTCTTTCCTTTGGAGACCTTTGATCGAATTGGTCGAGTCTCGGTATAGCTTAGAGCCACCAAATATGAAGTCGACTCGTTTAGGGGGTATAACCCGTACACCCCCCCCCCCCCCCCCCCCCCCCCCCCCCCGCAAAGACGAGAGAGATTGATTCATGAGCTTAGGTTTTTCCTAGGGGCTGGAGGCGAGGATAGTGCCGACCCTCCCTGAGTGCCGCATAAACTGAGTTCACCGAGAATGACCTCAAATCATTTTCACGACCCCTGGGGAAGAGCCTCGGGCGATCCTGCCTCCCTTTTATTATGAGAAGGCTTTTTACCATTCGATTCTTTTGTCGATATGGTTTCCTTTTTGTCGGAAGATGTTTCCCCTTCGACCTCGGGCTCTTGGTTATTTTTGGCTTCTCAATTCTTGGATTCGACCTTGGATCGGGTGTAGCATTCTTCAGTTGAATGACCCATCTTGTTGTGAAAGTCACATAACTTATCCTTTTCGAACTCGAACTTCCGCGAGCTCTTTGGGCTTTCGACCGCGTTAACAGTCTTGGATTTACGAGAATCCTTTTTGGAGTTCGAACTCTGTGAGCCCGACTAATTCTTCTATTTTCGATGTTTTTTCTCTGAGGGTCGTGCTTTCTTCCTCGAGGCGGGCGAAATCCAAGGTGCGATGTAGAGCGTCGTCAAGAGTTAACGGTTCGCGGATTATTATTTCCACCCAGAATTTAGTTGAGTACCACAACCCGCGTCTCAGTGCATCTATTTCTACTTCGTCATTTGGATTCACAATTTTGGATTTTATTTCCTTGAATCGTCGGGTCGTTGAGATATGCCGATAAGGCTGCCTCAGTTGTCTCGACTTCGATATAGACGGAGTACTGCTTAAGGAACACCATCATGAACTGGGTGAAGTTGTCAATAGACTTCTCTTCCAGTCCGGTGAACCATTCCATAGATGAGCCCGATAGGTTCTCGGCGAAGAGTCTGCAGAAAGCAGGGTCCCTTTCCTCGTCAGTTAGGTATACTCTGGACATTGCTAGTCTGGACGCTCTTATGTGAGCTTTAGGTTCCGACTTCCCCGGAAAATTTTGGAATTTGGTTTTCTTGATATCACTTATTCTTGCGAAGGTGATTCGATATGTGAATGGCGCTTGAGGTGTTTCTTTGATCACTCGGTAGATATCGGGTCTCGCGCTATTGGCCATGTGAAATCGCGATCTTAAGCTCATGAATTGGGCGTTGGCCTACTCGATGTATTGTCAGAGCATGCCGTGTTTGTCCCCTACTACGGGAGCAAACTGTTTTTGTGGTTGAGTCGACGGTTGTCCATTAAGGATCGGATCAACCAGAGCAATCATTGGAATCGATCTTGTCTGGTTGACTTGTGGTGTTCGAATGGTGTTGGATTAGATCCGATGGGATATCCAGAGCTCAAAGCGAAAGCCGAGCCTCTGAGCTGACTTGGCCCAATGCCAGAATTGTTAAGCAAGGGAGGCGATCCAGGCAGTAGTCGGTTTGACAATCCGTTCGGATCCGCGATTATCGAGCTCGAGTTGAATGGAGTCGGTGTCACCGTAGGTGTCATCGTAGGGTAAAAACCGCTATTCGATGTGCCGACGACGTTTCCCAACATTCTGGGAGGTGATATTGTTGGGATAGTGTCCTGAAATCACACTTGTACTCACTCCTGATGATAGTTGTGTGTCGAGATCAGACATTCGTATAATACTGGGTGGTTGCAATGTTTTGCTAGAAGCCTCTTGCAGTCTGTAAGTTGTAGACTTACTGCCAGTATTATATGATCCTATAGGGTCACACACCTAAGCAAACTGGAAGCATGAAAGTGGGAATGATCATTATGGTAATGATCATACTTATGTGTATTGGATACACATTTACATAGAGTTTTACAATGTGTGTGTCGATCGATGCATGAGTGCGTCGATCGATGCAGGCTTTTCGTGGAGGTGTGTCGATCGACACAGTAAGTGTATCGATCGTTGCACATCGGGTTCCGAAACTGATGTTTCGGATTAATGACGTAACCGAGCCGGGATTGTCCGACGGTTTGGTGATGTCATTTCCAGGTCGATATATAAGGTCTTATATGGTCGACCTGAACCCTAGCCGTCTCCTTTTTTTCCTCTGACAAAAAAGCAGAAACTCAAAAACTCTGAGATCCCACACAATTCGGTACTAACATCCCGTTGTTCCAGCTTGTGTGCGTGTGTATCTGGTAGAGGCAAGGCGATTGCGTTGCTCCACTGATCTCGTTCACCATCTCAATTCCGCTGCCAGAAAGGTAAGAACGAGGTTGGTTTCATTCAATATATCAAACCCTAGATCCTAGGAGATCCAACAGTGGTATCAGAGCGTTGTTAGGGTTTAGCTATTGAATCTGATGCAATTAATTCGAAACTTGTCGTTGTTGAATTGAATATTGCATGCTGAAATCGTGTTTTCTCTTGTTAATCTCGGATTTTAAGCCTGTTGAAAAACGATGAAACTGTTGAAATCACACTGTGTCGATCGATGCATCGGATGTGTCGATCGACACGCCGCGAAATAACACGTTAAATTTTAGGGTTTGTCGCAGTGTGTCGATCGATGCAAAGCGTGCGTCGATTGACACAGAGCGAAAACTCGGAAAAATCTTTTGGGTTGTTCGCATAGCATCGATCGTCACTAAGCTTGTGTCGATCGATGCACAGTGAAAACTCGCACTGTACCGATCGACGCACTGGGTGCATCGATCGATTCAGTCGGTAGGTTTCTGTTGAATTGGATTGAACCGGAAACCAAATTTGATTGTGGTTTGAGTGTGTCGATCGTTGCAAGTTTGCATCGATCGATACATAACCCGCAGACTTAGAAGTTGGACTTCAAGTTGCGAATACCAAATCAATAATGAACCTTAACTTAATAAAACTGAATGTTTTTAATTAAATCTATAATTTCTTGGATGTATATTGGATATGCACCAAGATTAAATAGTTCCTTTCCTCAACTAAATATCAAGTGATCTTGATGTCTTGCCCGATCTCGTCTACTGTCACGACTCGTGTTGTTGTTGGACATCCTTGGAGTCCTTGGTGTCCACAGCAACATAAGGAATGCAGGTGATCATTGATAGATTTGCAGTGCAACTATTAATGATCACAAGACAGAAGAGATTGGTTGCACTTGACTGGGCTGTCAGAAGTTCTGGGCTCAGAGACATCGGAGTGGATTAAACATAGTTTGTTTTATCCACGACCAGGAGTTGTACATGGTACAATTAGCAATGATTTGCTTACCTGGATGACTGAAATTTGAGTAACGGCGAGTCGCCCACTCGAATTTTAGCAATCTGAGGATCTTGGCTCATTGTATTCATCTGAGGAAACATAGTTTTGAATACAATGCGAGTTTTTATTATTAGATAAGAATTCTCATTTCTTGAGCTTTATAACTAAAATCTACCTCTTTTGAATTACAGCTATGTCTGTCTCAAATCACATCAACACTTTCTCACTGAGATCCGTCCTTGAGAAGGACAAGTTAAATGGATCTAATTTCTTGGAATGGTATCGGAACCTGAGAATAGTTCTCAGGCAGGAGAACAAGGAATATGTCCTTGAAAGAGTTCTCACCGAGAGGCCACGTTCCAATGCTCCGCAGACAGAAAAGAATGCTTGGGATAAGCATTCAGCGGATGTCAAAGATGTTAATTGTCTAATGCTGGTGACTATGAACTCTGAGCTGCAGAAGCAATATGAGAACGTGTTGTCACCCATTGAGATGATTAACAGCCCGGAAGCTTTGTTTCAGGAGCAAGCTCGCACAGAGAGATACCAGACGGTTAAATCTCTCATGGATTGCAAGCTGGCTAAGGACAGTCCAGTAAGTCCTCATGTCCTTAAAATGATGGGTTACATTGATAACCTGGGGAAACTGGACTGTGCCATTAGTCAGGAGCTAGCCACTGACATGATTCTGCAGTCTTTGCCGTCGTGTTTTGATCAGTTCATCATGAACTACAACATGCAAAACATGACTAAGACATTGACTGAGTTGCACGGTATGCTGAAGACAGCATAACCGAATCTCAAGAAGGCTACTCCCAGTGTCCTGATGGTACAAGGGGGTAAAAGGTTTAAGAAACCTAAGAAGGATAAGGGAAAGGCCCAGGTTGTCGAGACTGAAAGTCAAGACAAGCCCAAGGCCAAGCCCAAATCCGGACCTTCTGCTGAGGATAAGTGCAACTACTGCAAGCAGTTGGGGCATTGGAAAAGAGACTGCAAGAAGTTCAAGGAAGATTACAAGAAGCTGAAAAAGACGTATGATGCGTCTGATTCAGGTATTTATGTTATCGAACTTAATGTTATATCTTCTCGTTCTACTTCGTGGGTATTGGATACCGGCTGCGGTGCTCACATTTGTACTGCGGTGCTCACATTTGTACTGATGTGAAGGCACTAAGAAACAGTAGGACGCTGAAGAAAGGACAAGTAGAGCTACGGGTCGGGAATGGAGCTAAGGTTGCTGCACTGGCCGTAGGCACCTACGAGTTGTCCTTACCTTCGGGCATGGTTTTAATTTTAAATAATTTCTACTTTGTACCTGCGATTAGCAGAAACATAATTTCAGTTTCCGTTTTGGATTTGGAAGGTTTTGATTTTGCTGTTAAGAATAAAGTTTGTTCTTTTAATCGTGATGGTACATTTTATGGTAGCGCCCCATTGGATAATGGGTTATATGTATTAGACCAAGAAATGCCTAACTTTAACATAAATACAAAGCGGTTTAAGTCCAATGACGAAAACCCGACTTTCTTATGGCATTGTCGTTTGGGCCATATCAATGAGAAACGCATCCAAAGGCTCCATCGAAATGGGCTTCTGGGCTCATTTGATTTTGAATCATGTGAGAAATGCGAATCTTGCTTGGTGGGCAAAATGGCTAGAGCCCCTTTCAACAAACCAAATGAAAGGGCCAGTGACTTATTGGGCCTTATTCATACTGATGTATGTGGGCCGATGAGTACTGTTGCCAGAGGAAATTACAAGTACTTCATAACCTTCACTGATGACTTCAGTAGGTATGGCCATGTCTATTTGATGAGACACAAGTCAGAATCTTTTGATAGATTCAAGGAATTCAAGAATGAAGTACAGAATCAACTTGGCAAAAGTATCAAAGTTCTGCGATCGGATCGCGGAGGAGAATACTTGAGTCAAGAATTCAGCGACTATCTGAGCGAGTGTGGAATTGTTTCACAACTCACTCCTCCTGGAACACCCCAATGGAATGGAGTGTAAGAGAGGAGGAATCGAACCTTGTTGGACATGGTTCGGTCTATGATGAGTCATTCTAATCTTCCATTATCCTTTTGGGGATACGCTCTAGAAACGTCTGCGTTTACACTAAATAGGGTACCATCTAAATTAGTGGAAATGACACCACATGAAATGTGGACTGGGAATGTTCCTAGTCTGTTTTTCCTGAGGATTTGGGGTTGTGAAGCTTATGTCAAACGTTTAATCTCTGACAAGCTTGCACCCAAATCAGATAAATGCTACTTCGTTGGTTATCCTAGGGAAACCAAGGCATACTACTTTTACAACCAATCTGAGAACAAAGTATTTGTTGCTCGGGACTGTTCTTTTCTTGAGAGGGAGTTTCTCTCTAAGAAAAACAGTGGGAGTAAAGTACATCTTGAAGAAATTCGAGATGCACAGGATACTGCTCAACCTGCTGAGGAAGAGCAGCAGTTGGATCCACAAAGTTCTGTGGAACCGGCGCCTGTGGAGCCTGAAGTTCGCAGATCCGGAAGGATCCGTCACGAACCCGAGAGATACTATGGATTTCTCGTGACCGACTCCAATGACCTGATGGTCATTGACAGTGACGAACCAGCGACTTTCACAGAAGCAATGATGGGCCCGGACTCCGAAAAATGGCTTGGAGCCTCTAAGTCCGAAATGGGATCCATGTCAGAAAACCAAGTATGGTCCTTGGTCGATTTACCTAATGGTGCAAAAGCCATTGAGTGTAAATGGATCTTCAAGAAGAAGATTGACGTGGATGGCAATGTACAGATTTACAAAGCGAGGTTAGTGGCTAAAGGTTTCAAGCAAATTCATGGTATCGACTATGATGAAACCTATTCCCCAGTCGCTATGCTTAAATCCATTCGGATTCTTCTAGCAATTGCCGCTCATTATGATTATGAGATTTGGCAAATGGATGTCAAAACCGCATTCCTGAATGGTATTCTGGAAGAGGATGTGTATATGACACAGCCTGAAGGTTTTGTCGATCCTAAGGACGCTGGAAAAGTATGCAAGCTTCATAAATCCATTTATGGATTGAAGCAAGCATCACGGAGTTGGAATCTTCGTTTTGATGAATCAGTTAAACAATTTGGTTTCATCAAGAACGAAAAAGAACCATGTGTTTACAAGAAGACTAGTGGGAGTAAAATTGCGTTTCTTGTACTGTATGTCGATGACATACTCCTCCTCGGTAATGACGTTCCGTTGCTTCAGTCTGTCAAGACTTGGCTCGGAAGTTGTTTTTCCATGAAAGACATGGGAGAAGCCGCTTACATCCTTGGAATCAGAATCTACAGAGATAGAGTGAACAGGCTGATTGGATTGTGCCAGGACACTTATATTGATAAGGTGTTGCATAGATTCAAAATGCAAGATTCTAAGAAGGGCTTCATACCGATGTCTCATGGCATGAGTCTCAGCAAGAAGCAGTGTCCAGCGACACATGCTGAGCGAGAGCGCATGAATATGATTCCTTATGCTTCTGCAATAGGTTCTATTATGTATGCCATGCTCTGCACTCGTCCAGATGTAGCTTACGCGTTAAGCATGACGAGTAGATACCAATCTGATCCAGGTGAAGTTCACTGGACAGCTGTCAAGAATATTCTCAAGTATTTGAGACATACTAAGGATAAATTCCTTGTGTATGGAGGAAGTGAAGAACTTGTGGTGAATGGATTCACCGATGCGAGTTTTCAGACAGACAGAGACGATTTCCGATCACAATCTGGATATGTCTTCTGTCTAAATGGCGGTGCAGTGAGCTGGAAAAGCTCTAAGCAGAATACCGTAGCTGATTCCACAACGGAAGCTGAATATGTTGCTGCTTCAGAAGCGGCAAAGGAAGCTGTTTGGATCAAGAAGTTCATGACTGAACTTGGTGTGGTTCCTAGTATCTTGGAGCCAGTGGCTTTGTTTTGTGATAACAATGGAGCCATTGCTCAGGCAAAAGAACCAAGGTCACACCAGAAGTCCAAACACGTGGAGAGGAGATATCACCTGATTCGAGATATCGTCAATATTGGTGATGTGAAGATCAGCCGAGTTCCGACTGACGAGAATGTCGCTGATCCTCTAACTAAGTCACTCCCAAGGCCTAAGCATGAGAGTCATACGACTGCTGTAGGCATTAGAGATCTTAAGATGTAATCTTGATTCTAATGGGAGTTTTTGGTTTTGTTTAAGTTATATTAAGATGCTCATGTAAACATTCTTTTAGTGTTTTAATGAAATTTGATTTCAGCATTATTTATTGTGATCTAAATAATGGTCCCAAATAAGTTTATGACATATTTGTTGGATCCCGATGGATCTAGGGTTTGTTATATTGAATTTAGAACCAACCTCGTTCTTACCTTTGGCAGCGGAAGAAGATGGTGAACGAGATCAGTGGAGCAACGCAACGCTTTTCCTCTACCAGATACACACGCACGCTCGCTGGAAACGGGATGCTAGTGCCGGATCAATGGGGATCGAAAGGTTCTGGTGTGTCTAGTGTTTCTGTCAAGAAAACTGGACGGCTCTGTTGTTTAGGTCGAACTAAACATGTTTTATTTGACCTAAACGTGCTTAACGGGCCAGACTCAATTAAGCCATAACCCGAAAAGCCTGTTCGGAAAATCCGAACTGTGTCGACCGACACACAAGCTGTGTCGATCGACACAACACCTTTATATCGATTCTTATGTGTATTTCAATACAAATAAGATGATCATTGCCACAATGATCATTCCCATGTCGTAGCTTCCAGTTCGCTTAGGTGTGTGACCCTATAGGATCATATAATACTGGCAGTAAGTCCACGACCTACAGATTGCAAGAGGCTTCTAGCAAAGCATTGCAAACGCCCAGTATTATACGAATGTCAGATCTCGACACACAACTATCACAGGAGTGAGTACAGGTGTGATTTCAGGACACTATCCCAACAATCTCCCACTTGTACTGGAATAATCAATTCCTATAATCCTTTTGTCTCTATATCTCGATTTGGCATAGGGCAAGATTTGTGTCATCCTTATTAAGCCAACATCGTGTTTATCGAACTCCTGATCTCATACTGAACATTACAAACAACTGAACTACAGTTCGTTTGAGTGCGGCCACACATTCTCTCAGTATTCAATCTTCGATAGGCCCTGAGATATTTATCTCCCGTTTTTATAGGAGGGACAAATTCCATCTTGTTCCATCCCTGTTTCAACGCACACTTCATGATAATTTTGAACAGTGTCGTTATAGCCGCCAGTTACGGATCGACGTTAAACAAAGTCAAAATGTACCAATTCATATGCAAGAAAGCATGATGAACTCAGGTCTAAGGACTATACTCTATAGTCGTAATGAGAACCTCTTATGACACATATATTACTATCTTGTAGACTTCTCATTAGCGGGTCATGTCCGATCATATGTCCACTGACATATATCTATGTGACTGACTGCGATAATCATATCATTGGCTCCATGAAACTTAGCCAACAGTCACCTCACAATCTAGTCTCTAACGGTTGTCAGTGTCCCGATTCTACAACCTTGACTAGGGACAAAATAATTTATTAACTTATAGGGTTTCATGATCAAGTTCTCAACTTGATGACCTATAATATGTCATAAACTTATTTTGGGACCATTATTTAGATCACAATAAATAATGCTGAAATCAAATTTCATTAAACACTTCTAAAAGAATGTTTACAATAGCGTCTTATTATAACTAAAACAAAAACCAAAACTCCCACTAGAATCAAGATTACATCTTAAGATCTCTAATGCCTACAGCAGTCGTATGACTCTCATGCTTAGGCCTTGGGAGTGACTTGGTTAGAGGATCAGCGACATTCTCGTTTGTCGGAACTCGGCTGATCTTTACATCACCTCTATTGACAATATCACGAATCAGATGATATTTCCTCTCAACGTGTTTGGACTTCTGGTGTGACCTGGGTTCTTTCGCCTGAGCAATGGCTCCATTGTTATCGCAGAACAAAGCCACTGGCTCCAAGATACTAGGAACCACACCAAGTTCAGTCATGAACTTCTTGATCCAAACAGCTTCCTTTGCCGCTTCTGAAGCAGCAACATATTCAGCTTCCGTTGTGGAGTCAGCTACGGTATTCTGCTTAGAGCTCTTCCAGCTCACCGCACCGCCATTCAGACAGAAGACATATCCAGACTGTGATCGGAAATCGTCTCTGTCCGTCTGAAAACTCGCATCGGTGAATCCATTCACCACAAGTTCATCACTATCTCCATACACAAGGAACTTGTCCTTAGTATGTCTCAAATACTTGAGAATATTCTTGACAGCTGTCCAGTGAGCTTCACCTGGATCAGATTGGTATCTACTCGTCATGCTTAACGCGTAAGCTACATCTGGACGAGTGCAGAGCATGGCATACATAATAGATCCTATTGCAGAGGCATAAGGAATCCTATTCATGCGTTCTCGCTCAGCAGGTGTCGCCGGACACTGCTTCTTGCAGAGACTCTTGCCATGAGACATTGGTATGAAGCCCTTCTTGGAATCGTGCATCCTGAATCTGTGCAACACCTTATCTATATAAGTGTCTTGGCACAATCCAATCAGCTTGTTAGTTCTATCTCTGTAGATTCTGATTCCAAGAATGTATGCGGCTTCTCCCATGTCTTTCATGGAAAAACAACTTCCTAGCCAGGTCTTAATAGACTGAAGCAACGGAACGTCATTACCGAGGAGGAGTATGTCATCGACATACAGTACAAGAAATGCAATTTTTCTCCCACTTGTCTTCTTGTATACACATGATTCTTCTTCGTTCTTGATGAAACCGAATTGTTTTACTGCTTCATCAAAACGAAGATTCCAACTCCGTGATGCTTGCTTCAACCCATAAATGGATTTATGAAGCTTGCATACCTTCCCAGCGTTTTTAGGATCGACAAAACCTTCAGGCTGTGTCATGTACACATCCTCTTCCAGAATACCATTCAGGAATGCGGTTTTGACATCCATCTGCCAAATCTCATAATCATAATGAGCAATCGCTAGAAGAATCCGAATAGATTTAAGCATAGCTACTGGGGAATAGGTTTCATCATAGTCAATACCATGAATTTGTTTGAAACCTTTAGCCACCAATCTCGCTTTGTAAATCTGTACATTGCCATCCACGTCAATCTTCTTCTTGAAGATCCATTTACACTCAATGGCTTTTACACCACTAGGTAAATCGACCAAGGACCATACTTGGTTTTCTGACATGGATGTCATTTCGGATTTAGAGGCTCCAAGCCACTTTTCGGAGTCCGGGCCCATCATTGCTTCCGCAAAGGTCGCTGGTTCGTCACCTTCAATGACCATCAGATCATTTGAATTGGTTACGAGAAATCCATAGTATCTCTCGGGTTCGTGACGGATCCTTCCGGATCTGCGAACTTCAGGCTCCACAGGCGCCGGTTCCACATAACTTTGTGGATCCAACTGCTGCTCTTCCTCAATAGGTTGGGCAGTCTCCTGTGCATCTTGAATTTCTTCGAGATGTACTTTACTCCCACTGTTTTTCTTAGAGAGAAACTCCCTCTCAAGAAAAGAACAGTCCCGAGCAACAAATACTTTGTTCTCAGATTGGTTGTAAAAGTAGTATGCCTTGGTTTCCCTAGGATAACCAACGAAATAGCATTTATCTGATTTGGGTGCAAGCTTGTCGGAGATTAAACGTTTGACATAAGCCTCGCAACCCCAAATCCTTAGGAAAGACAGACTAGGAACGTTCCCAGTCCACAGTTCATGTGGTGTATTTTCTACTGATTTAGATGGTACTCTATTCAGTGTAAACGCAGACGTTTCTAGAGCATATCCCCAAAAGGATAGTGGAAGATTAGAATGACTCATCATAGACCGAACCATATCCAATAAAGTTCGATTTCTCCTCTCCGACACTCCATTCCATTGGGGTGTACCAGGAGGAGTGAGTTGTGAAACGATTCCACACTCGCTCAGATAGTCGCTGAATTCTTGGCTCAAGTATTCTCCTCCGCGATCCGATCGCAGAATCTTAATACTCTTGCCAAGTTGATTCTGTACTTCATTCTTGAATTCCTTGAATCTATCAAAGGATTCTGACTTGTGTCTCATCAAATAGACATAGCCATACCTACTGAAATCATCAGTAAAGGTAATGAAGTACTTAAAGTTTCCTCTGGCAGCAGTACTCATTGGCCCACATACATCAGTATGAACAAGGCCCAATAAATCACTGGCCCTTTCATTTGGTTTGTTGAAAGGGGCTCTAGCCATTTTGCCCACCAAACAAGACTCGCATTTCTCACATGATTCAAAATCAAATGAGCCCAGAAGCCCATTTCGATGGAGCCTCTGGATGCGTTTCTCATTGATATGGCCCAAACGACAATGCCATAAGAAAGTCGGGTTTTCGTCATTGGACTTAGACCTCTTTGTATTTATGTTAAAGACAGGCATTTCTTGGTTTAATACATATAACCCATTATCTAATGGGGCGCTACCATAAAAAGTACCATCACGATTAAAAGAACAAACTTTATTCTTAACAGCAAAATCAAAACCTTCCAAATCCAAAACGGAAACTGAAATTATGTTTCTGCTAATCGCAGGTACATAGTAGCAATTATTCAAAATTAAAACCATGCCCGAAGGTAAAGACAACTCGTAGGTGCCTACGGCCAGTGCAGCAACCTTAGCTCCATTCCCGACTCGTAGCTCTACTTGTCCTTTCTTCAGCGTCCTACTGTTTCTTAGTGCCTGCACATCAGTACAAATATGAGCACCGCAGCCGGTATCCAATACCCACGAAGTAGAACGAGAAGATATAAAACCAAGTTCGATAACATAAATACCTGAATCAGACGCGTCATACGTCTTCTTCAGCTTCTTGTAATCTTCCATGAACTTCTTGCAGTCTTTCTTCCAATGCCCCAACTGCTTGCAGTAGTTGCACTTATCCTCAGGAGAAGGCCCGGATTTGGGCTTCGGCTTGGGCTTGTCCTGACTTTCAGCCTGGACAACCTGGGCCTTACCCTTACCCTTCTTAGGTTTCTTAAACCTCTTATTCCCTTGTACCATCAGGACACTGGGAGTAGCCTTCTTGAGATTTGGTTCTGCTGTCTTCAGCATACCGTGCAACTCAGTCAATGTCTTAGTCATGTTTTGCATGTTGTAGTTCATAATGAACTTATCAAAACACGACGGCAATGACTGCAGAATCATGTCAGTGGCCAGCTCCTGGCTAATGGCACAATCCAGTTTCCCCAGGTTATCAATGTAACCCATCATTTTAAGGACATGAGGACTTACTGGACTGTCCTTAGCCAGCTTGCAATCCATGAGAGATTTAACCGTCTGGTATCTCTCTGTGCGAGCTTGCTCCTGAAACAAACCTTTCAGGCTGTTAATCATCTCAATGGGTGACAACACGTTCTCATATTGCTTCTGCAGCTCAGAGTTCATAGTCACCAGCATTAGACAATTAACACCTTTGACATCCGCTGAATGCTTATCCCAAGCATTCTTTTCTGTCTGCGGAGCATTGGAACGTGGCCTCTCGGTGAAAACTCTTTCAAGGACATATTCCTTGTTCTCTTGCCTAAGAACTATTCTCAGGTTCCGATACCATTCCAAGAAATTAGATCCATTTAGCTTGTCCTTCTCAAGGACGGATCTTAGTGAGAAAGTGTTGATGTGATTTGAGACAGACATAGCTGTAATTCAAACAAAAGGTAGATTTTATTTATAAAGCACAAGAAATGAGAATTCTTATCTAATAAGAAAACTCGCATTGTATTCAAACTATGTTTCCTCATATGAATACAATGTGCCAAGATCCTCAGATTACTAAAATTCGAGTGGGCGACTCGCCGTTACTCAAGCTTTAGTTATCTAGGTAAGCAAATCATTGCTAATTGTACTCAGTACAACTCTTGGTCGTGAATAAGACAAACTATGTCCAATCCACTCTGATGTCTCTGGGGCCAGAACTTCTGACAGTCCAGTCAAGTATAACCAATCTTTTATCTGTCTTGTGATCACTGACAGTTGCACTGCAAGTCTGTCACTGACCACATGCCTTACTCATTTTGCTGTAGATACCAAGGACTCCAAGGATACCCAACAACATCACGAGTTTTTGACAGTAGACAAGATCGGGCAAGACATCAAGATCACTTGATATTTAGTTGAGGAAAAGAACTATTTGTTGGAATTGTGTCCAGCAATCTCTGTACTGTCTCTATAACGTAAGAGTATGTCAGTGATCAGACATAAGTCATGCAATACTGGGGGTCATGATGGCTTGCTAGAGTCCGCTCATGATCTATAAGTCTTGGACTTATTACCTTTATTGTATGATCCCATATGGGTCACACGCTTAAGCTAGCAGGAAATAATGTTGAAAGGCATAGCAGAAGTACGACAAAAGTGCTAGGCATTTGTCGTACTAAGAGAGAATGAATAATGGGTCTGATTAAATGGGATTTAATCAGATTGGGCCCAAAAGCCCAAAAGGGAAAGAGAAGGCTTTTAATGTCTAAAAGCCAAGTCTCTTCTCCCCAACCCTAAGCCTCCCAGCCGCGATCTCTCTCTCTTTCTGGCGCCTCTCTTCCTCGTGGTCTAGCAGCCAGTTTCCGGTGATTGCGTGTGTGAGCCTTTGGAGGATTCATCCCTTGGTGTATCTCCCTGATCTCTGACCTGTTCATCAATTCCGCTGCAACAAACAGGTAAAAGGTGAGATCATAATGTTTCTAAATAAGAACACCTAGATCTAATGCATGTTTAGGTTGATATCAATATGAGAATTGAATCAGGATCAACCGAAACTTCCAACAGTGGTATCAGAGCCAGGTTCTTAGGTTTCTTGTTTTAGATTCAAGTTTAGGTTGTTTAATCTGCTTAGAATTGTTTTTGAATCAATTACTGATAAGATAAAACAGTTAAGAATCAGAATTGAACTCTAAACACACAAGAAAAATCGCAAAACATGAGGTATATGACTCAGATTTGCGATCGGCCGGGTATTGGATCGACCGGCTTGGCCGGTTGGTGATTATGGCCGAGAGGTATGGCCGGTTGGGTCGGGATCGGCTCATGGGCGACTGGATCGGACACGACGCACGGACGGATCACGGATCGCGTCGCGTGGTCGATCCGATCAGCCGAGGATCGCACGATCGATAGCGATCGGATCGTCGCGCCTCGTCCCGCCTGCGATCGTACCGTCTCACGTCCCGAGCTCGTCCCGTCCAGCTGCATCCCGATCGCGTGAGGCTCGGCCGTCCGTGGATCGTGGTTTGAACGCGGCTGGTCGGCTGTGATCGTGTGGACTAGGTCACGGCCATGGATGGTTCGTGACCGGTTCGATTTCGGTTAGCTGGTTCGGTTTAAAACTTGATTAAAATCAACGTTTCGGTTTAATAAACAGATTTAATAATTTTATTAAATCTGGTTAAACCGGAATAAGAAATCCAATGTCGAAAGAAATATTGGATTTAGTGCCTAAACCAGGAATTTCTAATTTGATTTGGTTGGACCAAATAAATTGAGAAATTCCGGTTTAGTAAATAACCGGTTGACAATTGTGGTCATCGTAGTAATTAAAACTTGGTTAGACCAGTTTTAATGAACCAGACCGGTTATGTCAATTAATTGGACAATTGGGTCATGTCTTGGACATGGACCAATTCTTGGGCCTCGGGCCAAGAAGTTAAAACAATTGGGCCAGTTAATTGAGTCTTTCTTCAGATTAATTTAAAATTTATTTTATAATATTATAAAGTCGATTTTAAATTAAAGTTTCCGAAATTTTATAATTAGAAAGTTTCTTAAAATAGAAGTTTCTGATTTTGCGGGTTTTGGATTTTAAAGAAGTTTCTAAAGTTAGAAAGTTTCCAGTTTTAGAAAGTTTCCAATTTTAGAAAGTTTCCAAAAATAGTAGGTTTCCATAAATAGAAAGTTTCCCGAAATAGTAATCTTCTATTTTGGGAATGATTTTAATAAACCTACGAACCTCAAACAATATCAAGCGTTGGATGTCTTGTCCAGGCTATGTCAGCTGTCAAAGCCCATTCAATTGCATTCATGGCCTTACAGTGTGAGGATGTCTGCTTTTGCGTGGGTAAGACGGTTTGTGATTCATAAATGTCATTGGGAGTCCCAGACATTAATGATTACATGACTGTATGGTCCGGTTTTCTTGACTAGGCCATCGGGAGTCCCGGGCCTTGAGACATCAGAGTGGATTGGGCCTCGGGCCCAGATTCACAACCAAGAGTTATATCACGGATATAATTAGCCGATATAGGGCTTACCAATATAAGCTAAGGTTGGGTGACGGCCAGTGGCCCACTTTGATCTTAGTTATATGTGGATCTTGGAATCATTATATTCTATTGAGGGTAACTTATGTTATTGAATATAATGCATGATTAATCATATTATACTTTAATACGAGATTAATCATTTTGAACATATAACTAATAACCTTTTTATTTATATATTTCAGATATGACTACTACAAGCACTCAAAACACATTCTCGATCCGGTCTGTTCTCGAGAAGGAGAAGCTGACTGGAACGAACTTCCTGACATGGTCAAGGAACTTGAGGCTGGTCCTCAAGCAGGAGAAGAAGGATTATGTCCTTCGAGATCCCCTCCCTGAGAGGCCTCTTGCCAATGCTGCCAGGACTCTGCACAATGCTTGGGAAAAGCATTCGTCAGATGAAAATGATGTTTATTGCCTGATGTTGGTGACAATGACTCCTGAGCTGCAAAAACAGTTCGAAAGTGTATTGTCTCCAATCGAGATCATGGCAAGCCTGAAATCGCTTTTTCAGGAGCAGGCTAGGACCGAGAGGTTCCAGACAGTTAAGAACCTCTTGGACTGTAAGTTGGCTGCGAATGCGGCAGTGAGTCCTCATGTGTTGAAGATGATGGGTTATCTCGATCATCTTCACAAACTCGACTGCCCAATCAGCCAGGAACTTGCCTGCGACATCATTCTGCAGTCTTTACCTGCAAGCTATGATCAGTTCATTCTGAACTTTAACATGCATGGCTTGAGTAAGACACTGCCTGAGCTTCACGGAATGCTCAAGACTGCAGAGCCCAACTTGAAGAAACCCGCCAAGGACCCCAATGTACTTATGGTACAAAAGGGCAAGGGGTTTAAGAAGTCTTCTGCTAAGGATAAGGGAAAGGCCAAGGGTGTCCAAGTCGAGGACAAGGACACGCCAAAGCCCAAGCCCAAGTCCAAGGCTGGGCCTACTGACATGTGCAGGTTCTGCAAAGAACTGGGGCATTGGAGAAGAGATTGTAAGAAATTCCAGGAAGGTCTAAAGGAATTAAAGAAGAAGACTTTCGAGACTTCTTCATCAGGTATTTTTGTTATAGAAGTTAATACAACTACTTCTGATAATACCTCATGGGTCATGGATACTGGTTGTGGGGCTCATATTTGTACTAATATGCAGGCACTCAGCAACAGTAGAAGGCTGAAGCAAGGACAAGTGGAACTACGAGTTGGGAATGGAGCGAAAGTTTCAGCACTAGCTGTAGGAACTTACTTGTTGTCTTTACCTTCGGGATTGATTTTAGAACTTAATAATTGTTATTTTGTACCTGCTATAAGCAAAAATATTATTTCAATTTCTTTGTTGGATTTGGAAGGTTATGATTTTTCAGTTAAGAATAAATTATGTTCCTTCAATCGCAACAATTTGTTCTATGGTTCTGCCCCTCTTACGAATGGGCTTTACATACTCGATCAATCCGCGCCAATTTATAACATTAATACAAAAAAAGGTTTAAACCTAATGAGGAAAACCGAACGTTTCTATGGCATTGTCGTTTAGGGCACATCAGCGAGAAACGCATCAAGAGGCTCCATTCGAATGGACTTCTTGGCTCATTTGACTTTGAGTCATGTGAGAAATGCGAATCCTGCATGATGGGCAAAATGACACGGGCCCCCTTTAATAAACCTAACGAGAGGGCCAGTGACTTATTGGGCCTGATACACACTGATGTGTGTGGCCCAATGTCCACTAATGCAAGAGGAAACTATCAGTACTTCATTACCTTCACTGATGATTTCAGTAGGTATGGATATGTTTATTTGATGAAACATAAGTCTGAATCTTTTGAAAAGTTCAGAGAATTCCAAAATGAAGTACAGAACCAACTTGGCAAAAGCATTAAGGCTCTTCGGTCCGACCGAGGAGGAGAATACTTAAGCCAAGAATTCAGTGATCATCTGAGAGAGTGTGGGATCGTATCCCAACTCACTCCTCCTGGAACACCTCAATGGAATGGTGTGTCTGAGAGGAGAAATCGGACCTTATTGGATATGGTTCGATCTATGATGAGTCACACAGACCTTCCAATATCCCTTTGGGGATATGCTCTGCTAACAGCAGTGTTCACTCTAAATAGAGCGCCATCAAAAGCAGTAGCAAAGACACCATATGAATTATGGACTGGAGAAGCTCCAGTGCTGTCTTATCTAAGAATTTGGGGTTGTGAAGCCTATGTTAAGAGATTAATCTCAGATAAGCTTACACCAAAATCTGATAAATGCTACTTCATTGGTTATCCACGGGAAACCAAGGCTTATTACTTCTATCTACGTTCCGAGAACAAGATCTTTGTTGCCCGGGATTGTAACTTTCTTGAGAGAGAGTTTCTCTCTAAGAAAGACAGTGGGAGTAAGGTACTGCTTGAAGAAATTCAAGATGAACAGGATACTGCTCAACCTAATGAGGAAGAGCAGCAGGAGGATCTACAAGAAATTGTAGAGCCTGAACCTGTAGTACCTGAAGTTCGAAGATCCGGGAGGATCCGTCACGAACCCGAGAGATATCAGGGATTCCTCGTGACTGACTGTCATGATCTTTTGATCATTGATGGTGATGAACCATCGAACTTCAATCAAGCCATGATGGGACCAGATTCCTCTAAGTGGCGCAAGGCCACTGATTCCGAAATGGACTCCATGTCGGTCAACCAAGTCTTTTCGTTGGTTGACTTACCCGTTGGTGTAAAAGCCATCGAGTGCAAATGGATCTTCAAGAAGAAGATTGACGTGGATGGAAATGTCCAGATTTATAAAGCCAGGTTGGTGGCAAAAGGTTTCAGACAAGTTCACGGTGTGGACTACGATGAAACCTATTCACCGGTGGCTATGATGAAATCTATTAGGATTCTACTAGCAACTGCAGCTTTTCATGATTATGAAATTTGGCAGATGGACGTGAAAACCGCCTTCCTGAATGGTATTCTGGAAGAGGATGTGTATATGACGCAACCTGACGGTTACATAGATCCAAAGAATGCTGGGAAAGTATGCAAGCTTCATAAATCCATTTATGGATTGAAGCAAGCATCGAGGAGCTGGAATCTTCGTTTTGATGAAGCGATCAAGCAATTTGACTTCATCAGAAACGAAGAAGAACAATGCGTGTATAAGAAATCTAGTGGGAGCAAGATTGTATTTCTTATCCTGTATGTCGATGACATACTGCTTCTCGGAAACGACGTTCCAATGTTGAAGTCTGTAAAAGACTGGCTTGGAAGTTGTTTTTCCATGAAAGACATGGGTGAAGCCGCATACGTTCTTGGAATTAGGATCTATCGGGATAGACCTAAGAGGCTGATAGGCTTGTGTCAAGACTCATACATTGACAAAGTCCTACAAAGATTCAGCATGAAAGATTCCAAGAAGGGTTTCACGCCAATGGTACATGGCACAACGCTAAGCAAGAAGCAGAGCCCTACGTCGGCTGCTGAGCTTGAGCGCATGAAGAATATTCCTTATGCATCTGCAATAGGATCTGTCATGTATGCCATGATCTGTACTCGTCCTGATGTTGCTTATGCATTGAGCATGACGAGTAGATACCAGTCAAATCCAGGTGAAAACCATTGGATTGCCGTAAAGAACATATTGAAGTATCTGAGACATACTAAGGATAAGTTCTTAGTGTACGGTGGAAGTGATGTGCTTAAAGTCAGTGGATTCACGGACGCAAGTTTCCAGACAGACACAGATGATTTCCGGTCACAGTCCGGTTATGTCTTTTGTCTGAATGGCGGTGCAGTAAGTTGGAGAAGCTCCAAGCAGGACACCGTTGCTGATTCCACTACAGAAGCTGAATATATCGCCGCCTCAGAAGCAGCGAAGGAAGCTGTTTGGATACGAAAGTTCATTATGGAACTAGGTGTGATACCAGATGCGGCTGAGCCTCTGGCACTGTTTTGTGACAACAATGGTGCTATAGCTCAGGCAAAGGAACCAAGATCACACCAGAAATCCAAGCATGTTCAAAGAAGATATCACTTGATACGTGACATCATTAATAGAAAGGAAGTCAAGATCAGCCGAGTTCCGACAGATGATAATGTCGCTGATCCGTTGACAAAGCCACTCCCAAGGCCTAAGCTCGAGTTTCTGACTGAAGCTGTAGGCATTAGAAACATTGAAATGTAATCTAAATTTGAGTGGGAGTTTTGTGAGCTTTATTTTAGTTATTTGATATGTTCTTGTAAAACATTATTTTATGTTTAATGAAATTATTATTTCAAGATTATTTTAACTGTGATGAAATAATCGTTCCAAAATGATATGAACCATTTTATAGGTCATCGAAGTAAATGACTTGATCTTGAGTCATCAAAGTCATTTAGCTTGATCATGAGATCCTATATTTGATAAATGTTTTATATCATCATGTCCCTAGTCGAAGGTTGTTGAAACTGGAACACCAACAACCGTGTGAGACTGGATTGGTACGTGACTTATGACAAAGTCTCAGTGTGTCATAGATGCACGGCATCAAAGTCAGTACATAGGTGTATGTTGGGAACATACGACCGGAAAAGACCCGACTATAAGAACTCTTCAGGATATTTATATCTGTGTCATAAGAGATTCTTACTACGACTATAGAGTATAGTCCTTAGACCTGAGTTCACATGCATGTGACTGCACATGGACTGATGTACTTTGATCATTGTCTAACGCTATTGTTCTGTGATAGCTATAAGGACCTTGTTTGGGTGCATTATGAAATGAGTAGTTTACAGTGATGGAACAAGATGGGATTTGTCCCTCCAATATAAATGGAGTGAATATCTCTAGGCCAATCGGAGATTTGAATACTGGAAAACGCATGGCCATGCTCAAACGGACTTTCCCGAGTCGTTTGTATTGTCAGTATCAAATCAGAGTCCGATGAACAAGATTAGGCTTTATAAGGATGACACTAATCTTGCCTTATGACTAATCGAGATATTGAGACGAAAGGGATTATGAATACAGAGATTCCAGTTCAAGTGGGAGATTGTTGGAATTGTGTCCAGCAATCTCTGTACTGTCTCTATAACGTAAGAGTATGTCAGTGATCAGACATAAGTCATGCAATACTGGGGGTCATGATGGCTTGCTAGAGTCCGCTCATGATCTATAAGTCTTGGACTTATTACCTTTATTGTATGATCCCATATGGGTCACACGCTTAAGCTAGCAGGAAATAATGTTGAAAGGCATAGCAGAAGTACGACAAAAGTGCTAGGCATTTGTCGTACTAAGAGAGAATGAATAATGGGTCTGATTAAATGGGATTTAATCAGATTGGGCCCAAAAGCCCAAAAGGGAAAGAGAAGGCTTTTAATGTCTAAAAGCCAAGTCTCTTCTCCCCAACCCTAAGCCTCCCAGCCGCGATCTCTCTCTCTTTCTGGCGCCTCTCTTCCTCGTGGTCTAGCAGCCAGTTTCCGGTGATTGCGTGTGTGAGCCTTTGGAGGATTCATCCCTTGGTGTATCTCCCTGATCTCTGACCTGTTCATCAATTCCGCTGCAACAAACAGGTAAAAGGTGAGATCATAATGTTTCTAAATAAGAACACCTAGATCTAATGCATGTTTAGGTTGATATCAATATGAGAATTGAATCAGGATCAACCGAAACTTCCAACACTATTCTTATCTTGATTTATATTCACTATATATATCAAAAATAATAACTTTTAATTAAAACATTTAGTTTTGTTAAGTTTAGATTCATCTAATACTTTTAGGATTAAATTATTCTGGTTCATGCAAATTTGTGGTCAAACCAACATGTCTGCGGACGTTGTGTCGATCGACGCCAACCATTGGTATCGATCGACGCAACTCTATTTAAACCGTTCTTCGATAACCGGTCGAACCGGATCGAATTTACTTAACCGATTCAATTCCATTGAACCAGTTCGGTTTAATGGTCCATGTCGATCGTCACACACTGTGTGTCGATCGATATGACCAAACCAGAATCAATTTGGTTAATAAAATTAACCGAGCTAGATAACCGGTACAATCCAATTGAACCGATCTATCTGATCGCATTGCCTGTGTCGACCGACACACCCAGTGTATCGATCGACGCAACACGATTACGGGTACTCGATCTCAGATCGAAACCCTAGAATTATTTACGGATTTTTGCTTTGTATCGACCGACACACGTTTTGTGTTGATCGATACTGTGCGATAAACCCTAAATTTTATTCGCGAGTTTTCGCTCTGTGTCGACCGACACACGCTTTGTGTCGATCGACACCCTGCGACAAACCCTAAAATTTTACAATTTGCGCCGCGGCGTGTCGACCGACACACGCTTTGTATCGATCGACACAGTGCGATTACAACAGTTCATCGTTTTTCAACAGAGACAAAATCCGAGATTTATTCTATGAAAACACGATTCAGCAAGCAATATACAGATCAACAACATCAAGTTTCGATTTTATATTACCAGTTTCAATAGCTAAACCCTAAGCATGCTCTGATACCACTGTTGGATCCCGATGGATCTAGGGTTTGTTATATTGAATTTAGAACCAACCTCGTTCTTACCTTTGGCAGCGGAAGAAGATGGTGAACGAGATCAGTGGAGCAACACAACGCTTTGCCTCTACCAGATACACACGCACGCTCTCTGGAAACGGGATGCTAGTGCCGGATCAATGGGGATCGAAAGGTTCTGGTGTGTCTAGTGTTTCTGTCAAGAAAACTGGACGGCTCTGTTGTTTAGGTCGAACTAAACACGTTTTATTCGACCTAAACGTGCTTAACGGGCCAGACTCAATTAAGCCATAACCCGAAAAGCCTGTTCGGAAAATCCGAACTGTGTCGACCGACACACAAGCTGTGTCGATCGACACAACTGAAGGATTATGTGTTTTTCCATGGTTCAATTCTCAGATTGCAACCTAACACATATTTAATCAAGGATCTAGGTTCTTGTAAATGAATCATAAACACAAACCTGGACATTACCTTTTGCAGCGGAATGATTGTAATGTCGAGATCAACGAACAGATGATTACCTGTTCCTCCTTGGTATCCACACGCTTACAAGCACGGATGGCTGCTAGACCGGATGGGTTTCATCAGAGAGAGAGACTAGAGAGAGATAGGCCCTGCGGCCACAGCTCCTCCAAATCGCCAAAAATGAACATTAGGGTTTGCAACCCTTGTTGCAATCATTTATTCACTAATGGGCCCAAGTTTAATTAATTAATTAAACTAATGGCTCATTAGTCTTTTGGGCCCAAGACACAAATTAGACAAAAGCCCATTTGTTGTCTGCCCAACTCTCTGTACAAATACAGTAAATGCCTTAGCATCTTACCGTATTCATTCCATCTTAACTTTTCCGTTAGCTATGGTGTGTGACCCTTTGGGATCATACAATACTGGTAATAAGTCCTAAACTTATAGATCAAGAGCGGACTCTAGCAAGCCACCATGATCACCCAGTATTTATGACTTATGTCTGATCTCGACATTTATCATACTTTCTAGAGATAGTACAGTAGATTTCAGGACATTCCCAACAATCTCCCACTTGTACTGGAATCCTACATTCCCTAGTCCTTTTGTCTCAATATCTCGATCTGGCATAAGGCAAGATGCGTGTCATCCTTATATAGCCAGACCATGTTCATCGGACCAGATTTGATACTGACAATGCAAACGACTTGGGCAAGTCCGTTTGGGAGTGGCCACTCTCTTACCAGCTATAAAGTCTCCGATTGGCCTAGAGATATTACCTCCGTTAAACGGCAGGGACAAATCCCGTCTTGTTCCATCACTATGAACTACACACTTTATAATACACCCAACCAAGGTCCTTATAGCTCCCAGTTACGAAACAGCGTTAGACAATGATCAAAGCGCATCACTCCATGTGCAGCCACATGCATGCGAACTCAGGTCTAAGGACTATACTCTATAGTCGTATATGAGAACCTTATATGACACAGATATTAATATCTTGTAGAGTTCTCATCAGCGGGCCATGTCCGGTCATATGCTCCCCTACATATACCTATGTGTCGACTTTGATGCCGCGCATCTATGACCCCTCGAAACTTGGTCATAAGTCTCAACACAATCTAGTCTCAAGTGGTTGTTGGTGTTCCAATTTCAACAACCTTCGACTATGGACACTATGATTTATGTCATTTCGTTAAATATGGGGTTTCAGGATCAAGTCTACTCATGTACTTCGATGGCCCATATATAATGACATGAATCATTTTGGAACGATTATTTATATCACAGTTAAAATAATCCAGAAATCATAAATTTCATAAACATAAAATATTATGTTTACATGAACCTTTCAAAACAACTAAATAAAGCCCTTTACAAACTCCCACTGAAATTAAGACTACATCTTAATTTTACTTATCCTACAGCTACAGTCCGCGACTCGTGCTTAGGCCTAAGGAGTGGCTTCGTTAATAGATTTAGCAACATTCTCATTTGTTGAAACTTGCTGATCTACTTAACACCTCTATCATTTATCTCTCGGTATAGGTTATACCTACCCTCAAGGTGTTTGGACCTCTGATGTGCAGCTAGCCTCATCTATGCTGTGAATCACATCAAGTTCAGTGATGAACTCTTCTATCCAAACAACCTCTTTCGCCGCTTCTCAAGCTGCGAAATGTTCAGCTTAAGTCATGGAGTCAGCAACAGTGCCTTGCACCGCCATACAGACACGAGATATAGCCGGACTGTGACCGGGAATTATCTTTGTCTATTGGAAACTTGCCTTTCAGACTCTATCGACTTGTAGCACCTCACTTTCTCCGTAAATCAAGAACTTATCCTTAGTATTTCTCAAATACTTTAGGATATTCTTTACGGCAATCCAGTGATTCTTTGCTGGATTTGACTGGTCTTTACTTGTCTTGTTTAACATTAAAGCAACATCAAAACAAGTACGTGTCATGGCATACATGATAGATCCAATTGCCGACGCATATGGAATCCTATCCATGCTTTCAAGCTCAGCAGATATCGTAGGACACTGCTTCTTGCTTAACGTATTGCCATGTGACATTGGCATAAAACCCTTCTTGGATTGCTGATTACATGTAGGACTTTGTCAATTTAAGAATCCTGTCTTTGTCCTACCAGCTCTTTTGGGTTTCTATCTTTAGATCCAAAATCCAAGAACATACGTGGCTTTACCCATGTCAATCATAAAACCAACTCCCAAGCCAGTCCTTTACCGACTGCAGCATTGGGACGTTATTTTCGAGAATCAGTATGTCATCGACATACATTATGAGAAATGCAACATCGCTCCCACTTATCTATTAGTATACGCACAGTTCCACTTCGTTCCTGTTCAAGTCAAAACTTTGACTACTTCAACAGAACGACGATTCCAACTCCGATATGTTTGCTTCCATCCATGAATGGATCAATGAAGCTAACTTACACATAGTGTAATTTTTCGGAGTCCGGGCTCACTTTCGCTTCTTTGAATTTCGCAGGTTAGTCACTTTCAATGATCATCAGATCATGTGAACTTTCAATGATCATCAGGTTCAACTAATGACGAGAAATCACTCTCGGATTAGTGACTGATTCATTCAGATCTGCGAACTTCAGGCTGTACAGGTGTAGATTCTACAGAAATCTGTAAATCCATCCGCTGCTCTCCCTCAACGGGTTGAGTAGCCTCCTGTATTTCTCGAATTTCTTCGAGTTACACTTTTACTCCCACTGTTCTTCTTGGAAAGTAACTTCCCTTCTTAGAAAACAGAATGGACGTAAAAGGTAACAAGCCTTGGTTTCCCTAGGACAACCAGCGAAGTAGCACAACTACAAATACTCAGTAAAGACGAATTTGGATCGATTCCAGTCCACATTTATGTGGTGTCTTTCAACTGATATTGGTGGAACTATTTCAGCGTAAACTTAGATGTTACTAGAGCGTTATTCTTAAAGAATTATCATGGAAGATTCGTGTGACTCATCTTTAATCATTTCTAATAAGATCTGATTCTTTCTCACAGAAACACCTCAAGGTTTTCAGGAGAAATGAGCTGTGAAACGACTTCATACTCATTCAGATGATCACACCATCAATGACTTAAGTATTCTCACTCGTGATCTAATCCAGAGTCTTAATACTTCTGTCACTCAGATTCTATACCTCATTCTGGAACTCTTTGACCATTTCAAAGAATTCTGACTCGTGTCTCATCAAATGAACACAGTCATACTCACTGAAGTAATCAGTAAAGATAATGAAGTACAGGAAATTTTCTTTGGCATTACTGCTCATCGGGCCACATACATGAGTATGTTCAAGGTCCAATAAGCCTTTGGGCTTTTCTCTAGCTCGGCTAAGATGGGCCCTTTGTCTTTTGGTCCAGTAAGCAGAATTCAAGTCTCATAAGATATCCGATCAAATGAGCCCAAAAGTCCATAACTATGGGATTTCTGAATCCGACTCACTCTATGTGACCAAAACATTTACGCCAAGAAAAATAAGGTTTAATTCATCAGATTTAAACCAATTCGGTATTTATGTTACATTTAGGCACTCTTTGGTTTAAGATATAAAACCCATTCCTTGAATAGGGTGCTACAATTAACATTTCATTAAGATCAAAAGAACAAAACTTGTCTTTATCAAAATGAAAAACATTCAAATTCTTCACAAGAAAATGAAAAACAACTCTGCTTAAAGCAGGTACATTGTAGCAATTACTTAATACAAAACCAAGCCTCAAAGGCATCTACAAGTGAAAACCCTACGGCTGAGGCAGTGTCAATAGCTCCTTCCAGACACGCAGTTCCACTTGCCCTTCCTTCAACGTTTTACTGTTGCTCAGGCTCTGCATATTATAACAAATATCAGTGCCACAACCAGTATTCAATACCTATAAGGTATAACTTGAAGTAATAACATGAATACCTGAGGAAGTAGTCTCATACATCGACTTCAACTCCTCATAATCTTCCATGAATTTAATGCAATCTCTCTTCCAATGCCCAGTCTCTTTACAGTAGCAGCACTTACCAACGTAAGAGGTATCTGACTTGGGCTCAGAAGACACACGCTTGCCATGATTCAAAATCTGGACAACTTGTCTTCACCCTTGTCAGCACTAGGTTTTGTAAACCTACCCTTCTCCTTCATGAGATTGTACAGGGTACTCTTCACGTTTGGCTCAACTGTTTTGAGCATATCATGCAGTTCAGTCAACGTCTTCGTTAAGCCTTTGTTGATATAGTTCCTTCTGAACTTATCATAGCTTGACGGCAGTGACTGCAGAATGATCTCAGTTGCCAATTCTTGGCTAACTTGATAATCCAATTTCCTCAGGTTATCAATGTAACCCATCATTTTACTGACATGAGGACTTACTGGATGATCATTTGGTAGCTTGCAGCTAGTGAGAGATTTAACCAACTGGTATCTCTCCACTCTTACCTGCTCCTGAAATTTCAATTTCAGGTTGCTGATCTTCTCTATTGGCGACTCCATGTTCTCATATTGCTTCAGCAAATCTGAGTCCATGGTAGCCAATATCAGACCACGCACATCTACCGTATCATCATAATGCTTATTCCAAGCATTACGTACTGCATGAGAGGCATTGGACCCGATCCTCACGGGGAGAGCTCTCTCAAGGACATAGTCCTTTCTCTCCTGCCTAAGGACTAGCCTTACGTTCCGCGACCAAGTCAAGAAATTTGATCCGTTCAGTTTGTCCATCTCAAGGACAGACCGGATCGAGAAAGTGTTTTGTTTGTTTGTGCTCGTCATAGCTGAAATTTAGAGATAAATAGAGTTTTAGTTATTTAGTTCATAAAAGAGTAATCTTAATAACTTATAAGAAAACTCGCATTGCATTCAAAATTTCTTTGTTTAACCTCATAAGAATGCAATGATTCCGAGACCCATGTTCAGCTAAATCCAAAGTGGGCCACTGGCCGTCACCCGGAATTAGCTTTACTTGGTAAGCATACACACAGCTAGTTATAACCATATAACTCTCGGTTGTGGATTGGGCCCAAGGCCCAATACACCAGATGTCTCAAGGCCCGGGACTCCCGATGGCCCAGTCAAGTAAACCAATCTCTTACAGCCAAATAATCACTAATCTCTGGGACTCCCAATGAAATTAGTGACTATATACTACTTTACTTACGCGAAAACAGACACCTCACACTGTAAGCCATATCTGTAATCGAATAAGCGTTAAGTATCTGACAAGATTGGAAAGACATCCAAGCTTGATATTGTTTTTGAGGATTTTCAGTTTTATTTCCAAAAATAGAAGATTACTATTTTGGAAAACTTACTTATTTTAGAAACTTTCTAAATTTAGTAACAGAAATTTAATATTTTATTAAAGTTTTCGGATGGGTCACAAATTATAGGCCCAATTCTTGGCCCAAGACCACAGAATTCCAGTTGGCCCAATAATTTGACATAACCGAGTCGGTTCATTAATTCTGGTCCGAGACCAAATTAACTACTAAATCCAACTGGTTATTTACTAAACCAGACCAGCTCTAAATTATTTGGTCCAACCAAATCAAACTTAGACCAGCCTTCGGTTTAGGTTAAAATTCAATTTTGAATTTAAATCCGGTTTAACCAGAAATTAAATAATACCAATTGTATTAAATAATTTCCAGCAAACCGCGATTTTGGGTTAACCGCTTGAACCACCAATTAAATTGGATCGGTTCAGTTAAGTCCAAAACCGGGAAGAAACACCTAGTGTTTTAGCCAATTTTGACCTAACTTGCGGTTTAAGGCTCTAAACACTCGATTAACCGCCAATTAAATGGACCGGTCTAATCGGTGCGGTTTGGGCAACGAACCGCGAAGCTCGGTTTAACCGATTGACTATTCGCGGGACGTAAAAATTTAACGGGCCAAACGATCGTTGCGTCCAGCCATGGCCGATCGATCCTCGCCCATCCGTGATCCACGATCACACGGCCATCCCGCACTCTCGAGAACCGATCGATCACAAGCTCACGATCAACATGATCGATCATTGCTCGATCGGTCATCTCTTGCGGATCAAGCAATCGATCATAACATGATCGACTAACACTTGCGGCCCATTAACGATCGATCAGCATGAATTTGATCACATCATGATCGTGAATCGATCGCATGATGAGATCGATTCATCAACCGACCCTCTCGCTTAGATCATTATCATCGGCCCATCAAGCATCTTTATCGATCGGTAATTATTGATGCCGATCGATCATAAGATCATATATGAACCATCGATAAATGATCTATACCAAGCCGAGACTTTATTAACAATTAGGGTTAATGATTTCTTAATTCAAGCCAATCGGCTTCAACAAAGCTCGATCAAACAAGACTTTATAATAAGCCGATTTTGATTAATTGGTTTCTAATCAATTTAACTCATAATTGATTCTTAAACAACCATATAATCCAAATTACAAGCAACCTTATGAACCTGGCTCTGATACCACTGAAGGATTATGTGTTTTTCCATGGTTCAATTCTCAGATTGCAACCTAACACATATTTAATCAAGGATCTAGGTTCTTGTAAATGAATCATAAACACAAACCTGGACATTACCTTTTGCAGCGGAATGATTGTAATGTCGAGATCAACGAACAGATGATTACCTGTTCCTCCTTGGTATCCACACGCTTACAAGCACGGATGGCTGCTAGACCGGATGGGTTTCATCAGAGAGAGAGACTAGAGAGAGATAGGCCCTGCGGCCACAGCTCCTCCAAATCGCTAAAAATGAACATTAGGGTTTGCAACCCTTGTTGCAATCACTTATTCACTAATGGGCCCAAGTTTAATTAATTAATTAAACTAATGGCTCATTAGTCTTTTGGGCCCAAGACACAAATTAGACAAAAGCCCATTTGTTGTCTGCCCAACTCTCTGTACAAATACAGTAAATGCCTTAGCATCTTACCGTATTCATTCCATCTTAACTTTCCCGTTAGCTATGGTGTGTGACCCTTTGGGATCATACAATACTGGTAATAAGTCCTAAACTTATAGATCAAGAGCGGACTCTAGCAAGCCATCATGATCACCCAGTATTTATGACTTATGTCTGATCTCGACATTTATCATACTTTCTAGAGATAGTACAGTAGATTTCAGGACATTCCCAACAACAACACCTTTATATCGATTCTTATGTGTATTTCAATACACATAAGATGATCATTGCCACAATGATCATTCCCATGTCGTAGCTTCCAGTTCGCTTAGGTGTGTGACCCTATAGGATCATATAATACTGGCAGTAAGTCCACGACCTACAGATTGCAAGAGGCTTCTAGCAAAGCATTGCAAACGCCCAGTATTATACGAATGTCAGATCTCGACACACAACTATCACAGGAGAGAGTACAGGTGTGATTTCAGGACACTATCCCAACAATATTATAGGTCATCAAGTTGAGGACTTGATCATGAAACCCTATAAGTTAATAAATTATTTTGTCCCTAGTCGAGGTTGTAGAATTGGGACACTGACAACCGTTAGAGACTAGATTGTGAGGTGACTGTTGGCTAAGTTTCATGGAGCCAATGATATGATTATCGCAGTCAGTCACATAGATATATGTTAGTGAACATATGATCGGACATGACCCGCTAATGAGAAGTCTACAAGATAGTTATATCTGTGTCATAAGAGGTTCTCATTACGACTATAGAGTATAGTCCTAGACCTGAGTTCATCATGCTTTCTTGCATATGAATTGGTGCATTTTGACTTTGTCAAACGTCGACCCGTAACTGGCGACTATAACGGCACTGTTCAAGTATATCATGAAATGTGCGTTGAAACAGGGATAGAACAAGATGGAATTTGTCCCTCCTGAATAACGGGAGATAAATATCTCAGGGCCTATCGAAGATTTAATACTGAGAAAATGTGTGGCCGCACTCAAACGAACTGTAGTTCAGTTGTTTGTAATGTTCAGTATGAGATCAGGAGTTCGATAAACACGATGTTGGCTTAATAAGGATGACACCAATCTTGCCTTATGCCAAATCGAGATATAGAGACAAAAGGATTATAGGAATTGATGATTCCAGTACAAGTGGGAGATTGTTGGGATAGTGTCCTGAAATCACACTTGTACTCACTCCTGATGATAGTTGTGTGTCGAGATCAGACATTCGTATAATACTGGGTGGTTGCAATGTTTTGCTAGAAGCCTCTTGCAGTCTGTAAGTTGTAGACTTACTGCCAGTATTATATGATCCTATAGGGTCACACACCTAAGCAAACTGGAAGCATGAAAGTGGGAATGATCATTATGGTAATGATCATACTTATGTGTATTGGATACACATTTACATAGAGTCTTACAATGTGTGTGTCGATCGATGCATGAGTGCGTCGATCGATGCAGGCTTTTCGTGGAGGTGTGTCGATCGACACAGTAAGTGTATCGATCGTTGCACATCGGGTTCCGAAACTGATGTTTCAGATTAATGACGTAACCGAGCCGGGATTGTCCGACGGTTTGGTGATGTCATTTCCAGGTCGATATATAAGGTCTTATATGGTCGACCTGAACCCTAGCCGTCTCCTTTTTTTCCTCTGACAAAAAAGCAGAAACTCAAAAACTCTGAGATCCCACACAATTCGGTACTAGCATCCCGTTGTTCCAGCTTGTGTGCGTGTGTATCTGGTAGAGGCAAGGCGATTGCGTTGCTCCACTGATCTCGTTCACCATCTCAATTCCGCTGCCAGAAAGGTAAGAACGAGGTTGGTTTCATTCAATATATCAAACCCTAGATCCTAGGAGATCCAACAGATATCAACTAAGAGAAGTCCAAACGTGTTTGGGGTGGAGGACTTAGAGGAGGTCGTTGGTCGAACTCCTTGGTTTTGGCTAACGAGCTCTTCGAAACGGGCATTAATGCGCCGTTCCTGTTCGGCGAGCTGGGTAGCTAGGGCACGGTTAGCGATTTCTTGGGCCCGGGTGTTAGCCTCGTTGCTTCTCGTTTGATTTACCAAAAGGTTGAGCATCTTACAAATTTCAGTGAGGTCATCCGAACTTTATCGCAGAGGCACCGAAGGTTGTTGCAGTCTGGATCTGAGTGTCCCGGATCCGCCTTGTGATGAGGAGGCAGAGTTGGAGTCAGTCCTCATCCAGACCCAGTTCCTGTTTGGATCATTAGTTCCTGACAAGAAATTTGTCGGAGTCTGGCTCGTCGCGACTGTTTGAACGACTGGGCCGATTGGTACCAATGTCGTGGAGACAGAGGCTGAGCTCTTCATCACGCCATCGGTCTAACACTTGGTGTTTACTCCGATGGTGTTCTGGGGAACATTTTCGACCACTTGCTAGTGATCGACTGAGATGCGGTGAGGAAAGACCCGAGTCGGTCAGGATTCATCTCGATCTATCGAACCCTAGATCTGATTCTCAAGATAGAAATATTTACGGTAGTCCCCACAATCGGTGCTAAATGTGAGATCGTGATTCACACCAAGGATTTGTATTTCGTGGATTTGGCTTTTGAATGAAGGAAGAATGTAAATTTCCTATGGATCAAAGATGTATTTAGGATTGAATGTCAAGATCGAACTTATACAATCGAAATGAAGTATACAAATGCGATTAAAGCTATTAGTCGAAGTGTTTTCTGTAAAAGTTGGAATGCCTATGAGTGAGCTTTCTTATCCTTTAAATAGCATTGATATCGATCTTCTCGTTCCGATCTTCCAGCATCTCGTTAGCGACGATCTCCTCCTCTCTCCTTGATTCACGGATACTGTTTCAACGATCAATGACTTGATCCTCAATCAAAGCTGCCGTCGAAGTCGATCTTGACAAGCTCGACTTGTCTTGTCCGATACGTCGATCCATTTAGACCCCTGCCGATCTATGGCTAAATGGGCTCGAGTCGTAGCTTGGGCCTCCATTCTCATTGTTTTATGGGCCGGACTTTCTATAGGGAAATTCAGTAACAACAATAGCCCCCCAGCCCATTAATTCGATGGTTCGAGGTTAATGGGAGATAGCTAACATCGGGAAGCCGCACACCGTTTTTGGTAATGATGCCCTAATGACTATGTCGCCCCTGCCGTAGATCTTGTTTCAGATGGATGGCCGAGATACGGGGCATGTGCTCGTTTGGATAACTTACAGCGCGTGAATGATTTCGAGGAGGTAATAATTAAGATTTCACCATCTACCGTCGATCTGGTCGACCATTGAAAGGTCAAGATCTGGGATCATAATAAATTTATAGACCTCGATTGCGGGGTGGTGACGTGGTATTCCGCAGCTAATTTGTGACTGTCGATCTCGAATCAACGGTTAAGATCGTGAGAATACGAAAGATCTCCAAGATTTCGATCTCTTTGAAAGATGATTAGATTACTAATCATCATTACGAATTCAAAATCAGGCGGTTAGGATATGAGGATACAGAGAATCTCATCAATCTCGAGGAAAAGAAACGTGAGTGTTCTTTAAATAGAAGTTACCCCTTCACGATTCCTACTACAGACTGCACTACAAATTGCCAAGTAACTCCTTCTCCCTCTCCATTTCAGCTTTTGTCCTTTCTCGCTCTATCAATTTTATAATATTTCTAAAATTTTGAGTTTTATAGAAAGAGAAAGACTTTCTTCTTCTTCTTCTTCTTCGACGAGAGAACTTAGAGTTGTTATGGCGCCGAAGAAGCATATAATTTTGGGTATTTCATCGTCAGCGGAACCGTACGGCCCGCATCCGCCGTCTTCATTGAACTCGGGTCATTTGCAAACGCTGAGGATGAAATGTCGGATCCCGGCGGGAGTTGAGATGGTGATTCCGTTTTCGACGGAGTCACCGGAAAAGATCAGGGAGGGCTACTGCTGCGCTTCCTACACCTATTTCAATGTGTGGGCTTTTCTTCCCGATCCCCTGCCTCGTCTTATGGGTTTTGGCCCAGCTTCAGTTGGCCTTCCCGCAGATGACCCCGGATTTTATCTGATATGTTATCGGCCTAGGGGTTAGAGCCATCAAGGAGGGGATAGAGTTCAGAGTCAAGAAGCTCGTAAGAGTCCGTTCAGTTAAGCACAATATTTGACCTCCGGGAACTTACTATCTCTCCCCTCGCTTTGGGAAGATTGTGGAGGAGACCCCCGGGAGAGATTTCTGGAGAGAGAGATATTTCTTTTCCAAGATCAATAGCCATTCGGTCGGAGAATTCGACTTATCCGTTATCCCAACTCGATAGGCTGTTAGCGTCGGTTAGACTTAGGGTTTTTATATTGGTCCGTCTTTTCGCTAATAAGAACACCAGACTGCAACTGACTTTCTTTATTTTGGAATTGTTTTGCAGAGACCCCCGATTCAGTTGCCTTGAATCCGATCACAGAGGATCTAATAGCTCGCCTAAAGCGAGGCGGACGTCGACTGGACGCACTTCTCCTCAGAGCGCATACATGCTGTTCTAGGGTCCGAGCCCTCGTAGACTAATATGCTCTAGAAGTTTTGATCCTATACTACTGCAAGTGCACAGTTATGCAGATGTAGTACTTAGGTATCGAATCCACAGAGACTCCGGTCAACGATAGATATTAGAACAGTCGAGATTAAACTAAGATGAAAGCAATGTGAAGTAACTAAAAAGCAAACAAGAAAGTAAATCAGATAGCGAGATTGGTTTTGTAAACATTTAACTTAAAGCGCTAAGTCTAGGGCGTTCTCAGGAAATCAGACAAGCAGATAAATCATTCAGTCAGGATCTAATTAAGCTCAGTTCTAGAACTCAAAACACGGATATAGAATTAACCAACTGTCGTTGCGAGAATTCTCTAAGTCTAAATGCAGTAATCCAAATTCCTTTGCAACTACTAACAGATTAAACCAGCATTAATTCCAAGTTCGATATGTTCACAATTAAACTAAACCAAATTCCTTTGCGAGTAATTTAATTGCTCAACCTAAATAGTTCAGATTCTAAACCACACTGTCGTGTCGTATTTAGCAACCTAAGATCTAGATTCTAAGTGATTATGTTAGAACTAGCATTAAACACAATTTAGATCGAAGAACTACTATAGTTATGAATCCTTAACTGAATTAATTATATCTAGCAAGTCATGAAATCCTATGTGAGAAACCCTAAACCTAACTATGAATCTACTCAGACATAGATGACGTAAACATAATTAATGAAATAATAGATTGCATATAAGATAAAAGAGAAGTAAAAGGGTTCGAAATCTTCTCCAAAAATCAGATGAAGTACAAGTTCAGATCAGCCCCAAAATCTCTCTCTAACTCTCAGCTCAAAGTATGAATGCTTAATGAATAACAAAGTCTAAAACCTAATTAATATAGCCTAATCACGTCTTGGGGCTTCTGTGTAAATATCTGGAACTTCCGGGCATTTCTGCAATATCTCATAACTTCATAACTCTCGCGAGTCTGGCCCATTCGCGCTGTGCATCGATCGATGCAGGTGTGCAACGATCGATGCAGGTGTGCAACGATCGATGCAGTCCTCTGTTCTGGACAGTGAGCTTCACCTCTCGGGTCAAATCTCCAATATGTACCAAATAGCTCCAAAATCTTCACTTTTGCTCCAAACGTGCGTGTACCTAATAAGACCTGCAAAAGACTCTAAAGAAACACTAATAGACTCTAAAACACACTTATATCATGGTCTAAAACTAGTAAAACCCATGATATATCAACTCCCCCACACTTAGCCTATGCTTGTCCTCAAGCAAAACAAAGAACTAGACATGGTGAAGAGGTTTGAAAACTTTCAGAAACTCTTTTCATCTTTGAAGCAACAACACTCAGATTCCCCTTAGTAAGCCACTGAAAGATTTCACCTGCAGACATCAAGACCAACATATACTTCCCCCACACTTAGCAACTTTCCTAAGTAAACTCCACAATCACATTAACGCATTCAAATTCACCCTACTGACTTCTGCAAGTATTTAAGTGCGGTCTCACCTAAGGAGTATCGATCTAAGGGCACATGGACTCTTACCTTGTCAGCTCTAGACCACCATACTGTCTTTCTTTGGTCCATTTCTTCTCTTTTCCCTTCCTTAACAACTGATTTTTTCCCACTGGGTATCATTTTTTTTTTTTTATCAGTGTTCTTCCCGTTTTGGGGTGTACTTTGGACACATTCCATGGATCACACGGAAGGTAATAGTGGTAGCTACCACTCCCGTGACCACTTCGGAGCTACTAGCTCATCCTCAGTTTATTATCTTTTTTTTTTACTTTATGGAAGGGGATAAGGGAACCAAATAGGACAGGTTTACAGGCTGTGTCAGAACTAACAAAGGAATCTGACACAAAGTATACCAAGCCCTTAGGTGAGATAAGTCAGTATTTAGATGAAGTCAGTAAAAGGATCCTCTGATACCTGAAGCGATGTGGGTGTTCTCAGTAGGCTGATCCGTGTCTGGGTTTTCTAATAGTCATAGATTGATCTGCAAACTCATCCCAATGGTTACTTAAGTTCCTGCAAGTGCCGTTAATCTTCTCAAAAATTCATCGCTTCTTACTTAAACCATTTTGACTCGATAAAACAAATTTGGAAAAACACACTGACTCTAAGAAAACAGAAAGATAAAGTCAGTAGCACCTCCCCCACACTTAAGACACACTGTCCCCAGTAGTGTCAAGCGAAGGATTGATAAAAAGAAAGAAAAATTAGTTAATGGATGTGTTGAGTTATGTCTGATTTTTACCTCTCTCGCACATGCATCGATCGTTACATAACTGTATCAACCGTTTCTAGGCGACTTTTCGTCGTGTGTCGATCGTTGCTCAGGACCGCAACGATCGCTGCAATGCGATTTCTTTCGTGTTGTGACGATCGACACAAGGTGTGTCGATCGACGCACTGCGATTTCTCCGAGACCTGCAGACAAAACTTCACCAAAAACAGAAACAAAACGTAAAATCCTATAAAATCACTAAAAAATAAAAATTAAAATGCAAAAACGAAACAGTGGGTTGCCTCCCACTCAGCACTCTTTGAATGTCAATAGCTTGACGTTTTTGCTGATCTAGGTAGAGGGTGCATCATCCAGAGGCAGAATCTGTCCTCCTGGAATCTCGGCCTTAGCCCAATAATGTTTTACCCTCTGTCCATTCACAGTGAATTCATTACCTTCCTTGCTGGTTAGAACGACAGCTCCATATGGACGTACCTCCTTGATCGTGAAAGGACCAGACCACCTTGATTTCAACTTACCTGGAAACAAATGCAAACGAGAGTTATACAAAAGTACCTGATCATTAGGCTCAAACTGTCTAGAGACAATCTTCTTGTCATGATAAGCCTTAGTCCTTTCCTTGTACAACTTTGAGTTCTCATTGGCAAAATGTCTAATCTCATCCAACTCATTAAGCTGCACTAATCTCCTCTCTGCAGCAGATTTAAGATCAAAGTTCATCTGCTTTAATGCCCATGCTGCTTTGTGCTCAAGCTCTACCGGCAGATGACATGCTTTTCCATACAGCAGATGAAATGGAGTGGTCCCAAGTGGTGTCTTGAATGAAGTCCGGTAAGCCCATAATGCATCATCTAGCTTTGCTGCCCAATCCTTTCTTGTCTTCCCAACTGTCTTCTCTAGGATCTCCTTAATCTGTCTGTTAGAAACCTCGACCTGTCCACTAGTCTGAGGGTGATAAGGAGTAGCCACGCGATGATGAACCCCATGCTTCTTCAACAGCTTTTCGAAGACCTTATTAATAAAATGAGATCCTCCATCACTAATCACTATCCGAGGTACTCCAAATCTAGGGAAAATGATGGTCTTAAACAGCTTAATGACCACTGAAGAATCATTGGTTGGACTAGCTATTGCTTCCACCCACTTAGAAACATAGTCCACAGCAACCAAGATGAACTTATTCCCATAGGATGAGGGAAAAGGACCCATAAAATCTATGCCCCAGCAATCGAAAACCTCAACCTCCATGATGAAATTCTGAGGTATCTCATGCTTCTTACTGATTTTTCCCCTCCTCTGACAGGCATCACAATGGGAGATAAAAAAAATGAGTGTCTGCAAACATCGTAGGCCACCAGAAATCTGCTTGTAGAACCTTAGACACAGTCTTGAAAGTAGCAAAATGTCCAGCATAATCTGATCCATGACAGTGGAATAGGATGTCCGGAACCTCTAATTCAGCAACGCATCTCCTGTAAAGACCATCCGAACAGTGCTTGTAGAGATAAGGCTCATCCCAATAGTATCGTCTGAGCTCCCTGAAGAAATTCTTCTTTGCATACCCTTTCAAATCATCTGGTTCAGTCTCTGCTACCAGGTAATTGGCTATATCTGCATACCAGGGTCGATCGGTGGTTGCGACAGCAGCAACTTCGAAGTCATAATTCCCAATTCGAAACTTGAAAGAATCTGGGTTCGTATTCGCACTGCATCGACCGACGCAAAGGTCCGCATCGATCGTTGCTTCCCCGATACTTGCATCGATCGTCGCCAATGTGGCATCGATCGACGCAAGGCGATTATCCCGACAGTTCTTAACCTCTCTGCCCAAATCCATATGGAAAACTGTCCCGACCATATTGACGTTTTTCTCAGGCAAGAAATCGTTAATGGGGACGTCTTCTTCAACCAGAATCCTCGACAGATGGTCAGCGACTTCATTTTCAACTCCCTTCTTGTCTCTCACTTCAATATCAAACTTCTGAAGCAGCAGGATCCATCTCAAGAGCCTTGGCTTAGCATCTCTCTTCTGCATTGGATACTTCAGAGCTGAATGGTCAGTGTGTACAATCACTTTAGAGCCGACAAGATAGGGGCGAAACTTCTCAAATGCAAAGACAACAGCCAACAGCTCCTTCTCTGTAGTGGCATAGTTTCTTTGCGCATCATCTAGTGTCCTACTAGCATAATAGATAGCATGAAGCTTCCTATCCTTCTTCTGTCCAAGAACAGCTCCTACAGCATAGTCACTTTCATCACACATAACCTCAAAAGGTAGATCCCAATCCGGTGGCTGAACTATTAGAGCGCTCACTAATGCTTGCTTAATCTGTTCAAATGCAGTCTGACAACTGCATTGAACTCAAATTTGGTATCCTTACATAGCAAAGCAGTTAGTGGCCTAGCAATCTTACTAAAATCCTTGATGAACCGTCTATAGAAGCCGGCGTGTCCAAGAAAACTCCTTACTGACTTTACCGAATCAGGTGCCTGAAGGCTGGTCATTACCTCAATCTTAGCATGGTCTACTTCGATCCCTGCTTCAGACACTTTATGTCCAAGTACAATGCCATCTCTGACCATGAAATAGCACTTCTCCCAATTAAGTACTAAGTGTTTCTCCTCGCATCTAGCTAATACCTTGCACAGATTATCTAAACACTCATTATAAGATGGTCCGTAGACTGAAAAGTCATCCATAAATACCTCCATAAAATCCTCAATCATATCGGTGAATATGGACATCATGCATCTCTGGAAGGTGTCTGGTGCATTGCAGAGTCCAAAAGGCATCTTACCGTAAGAAAATGTGCCATATGGGCAAGTGAAGGTGGTCTTTCCCTGATCTTCTGGATGGATGGGAATCTGAAAGAAACCTGAATATCCATCAAGGAAACAATAATAGGGGTGATTTGCTAACCTCTCCAGCATCTGATCAATGAAGGGTAAAGGGAAATGATATTTCCTTGTTGCAGCATTGAGTTTCCTGTAATTTATACACATCCGGTGTCCGGTCACAGTCCTAGTAGGGATCAGCTCATTCTTCTCATTCTTCACAACCGTAACTCCACCTTTCTTCGGCACTACATGGACTGGACTTACCCAATCACTGTCTGAAATAGGATAGATGATCCCAGTATCTAGGAGCTTCATGATTTCCTTTTTAACCACATCCTTGAGGTTAGGATTAAGCCTCCTTTGATGCTCTACTGAAGTGTTAGACTCATCCTCAAGATGTATCCTATGCATGCACAGCTCCGGAGAGATACCTGAAATGTCATCAAGAGAATAGCCAAGAGCTTTGCGATGCTTGCGCAGCTTGCTTAGCAGTAAAGTGAGCTCTGTGTTGTTTAAACTAGCATTATTTATCACTGGATATGTTGAATTAGGTCCAAGAAATGCGTACCTTAGCCCGGATGGAAGTTGTTTCAGCTCAATTTTCGGAGCTTTCTCCTCTGCCCAGTCTCTGTCGACTTGCAACGATCGATGCTCAGATAGTGTCGATCGATGCATCGTCGCGTCAGACACTTCCACTTGCATTATCTGCTCAGCAACATCCATTAGCTTCGTGTAACAGATTGCGGGCTCGTCTTGCAGATACTCCAGCTCCATTATAGAACTCAGTAAAGCTCTTTCCAGTGGATCCTCAGCATGGGTTCTATGAAAATAATCCGCAGCCAAATATCCGAGAGTATCCACGTAAAATGTCTGACCGGGAGACAGCTCCTTACCACTTATCAATGTTACCACATTGCATTGATACTTGGGATTAGCATCAGTTCGCCCTGGAAGATATCCATCTTCCCTCTTAACATGTCCAGCTGTCTGTGCAACTTGAGCATCAAGCCTTTTTACATGTGAGCTCAAGGATTCGAATTTCCCATTCAAATCATCATACACCCAATCCAGTCTTTTGTTGACATCCACAGAAATCTTGGTTTGTCCCTTTAGCAGCTGCTCCATCATTGTCTCCTTCTTACGCTCATGAGTATCAGGAGGTGTTTGGTAAGAGGAGGATCCATAAGTCTTCTGATTTCCTTGTTGGAAGGTCTTCTGAAAACCAGCTTTTTGTCCAGCGCTGAAGAATCTATTACCTTGCTGTCCTCCAAACTTGTTTCCTTGAAAACCAGATCCTCCGATGTAGTTCACATCCTCTTCTTGATCATTTTCTTCAGCATTGATCACCTCAACATCTTGAGCAAAATGGACAGCTTTCTTCTCAGCTAGAAGATTGCAAACTGTGTCCAACTTAGATATAATATCAGCTATCTCCGAATTCTCCATCTTTCCACCGGAATTCTTCCTTCTCTCATCAGTAGTCTTGCAGCTATTACTGCTTATTAGATTATCTATCAACTGCTTAGCTTGAGCAGGAGTCCTAGTGTTAAAGTTGGCATTGCTAGAGTTGTCCAAAGCAGTCTGATATGGAAGATCTATTCCTCTAAAGAAGATACCCAGCAATGTTACCTCAGTGAATCCATGATGAGGGCAGTCACGTTGGTACTTCTTAAACCTCATCCAGGCAGTCTTAAGAGGCTCTGTAGGACCTTGGGTGAAGGTGAGAATGTCCTGTCTGGACTGATCAGAGCGAGCATCATCATAGAAATGCCGCAGAAACTCACTCTTTAAAGCAGCCCAAGTAGCAAACGTTCCAGGTGAAGTTCTTTCAGCCAGGCTGCAGCATCTCCAGCGAGAGAGTAGGGGAAAAGTTTGAGAAACAGATAATCTTGGCACACTCCATCATACTTCATTCCAGTGATTATGTCCTCAAACTGATCAATGTGATCCATAGGCTGCTCCGTCGGGAAACCATGGAAGGCATTCTGCCTCATCAGAGAGTAGTAGATGGTCTTGATTTCAAAATCATTCCTCTCAAATTCAGGAGGTACAAGAGCTGACCGGTTAGCATGAAACTCATCCGGACGGTTGTAGTCAGCCAAAGTCCTCTCATGAACGACCATCTGTCTACCTTGGGCCTGTCCTTGGCCTTGATGGTTCCGCTCCTGTTGCACTGGCTCAGGAGGATCATGGATAACATTTCCTTCAGCATCAATCCTCTGCCCAACAGCATTGTGAGGATTGTTCTGTGGATCCCTCTATACACCTTGAGCATCGGGTATCAAAATCAAGCGTTCACGTACCATCCTTGCTCGTAGTTTTTTCCTATTATTTCTCTCTAGTTGTGCAAGTTCTTCAAGTATGAAATTAACGAGATTCGAGTTATGATTACTTCTGGTCTCACGTGTCTGCATAAACCGTCTGTAATCGCAGTGCAACGATCGATGCAATGATCGACTCAACTCAGAATCGCCTAGTGACGATCGATACAAAGGTGCAACGATCGACACTATGCGAAATCAGTACCTGCGACAGAGAGAAAACAGAGAAAAAATTAGTAACTAAAAACAAAAATTTAAAAAATCCTAGTCTAAACCCTAGGTTCCAATCTATCGAGGACTCAAAAGAGTCCCCGGCAATGGCGCCAAAAACTTGATATGCTCTAGAAGTTTTAATCCTATACTACTGCAAGTGCACATTTATGCAGAAGTAGTACTTAGGTATCAAATCCACACAGACTACGGTCAACGATAGATATTAGAACAGTCGAGATTAAACTAAGATGAAAGCAATGTGAAGTAACTAAAAAGCGAGCAAGAAACTAAATCAGATAGCGAGATTGGTTTTGTAAACAGTTAACTTAAAGCGCTAAGTCTAGGGCGTTCTCAGGAAATCAGACAAGCAGATAAATCATTCAGTCAGGATCTAATTAAGCTCAGTTCTAGAACTCAAAAAACGGATATAGAATTAACCAACTGTCGTTGCGAGAATTCTCTAAGTCTAAATGCAGTAATCCAAATTCCTTTGAAACTACTAACAGATTAAACCATCATTAATTCCAAGTTCGATATGTTCACAATTAAACTAAACCAAATTCCTTTGCGAGTAATTTAATTTCTCAACCAAAATAGTTCAGATTCTAAACCACTGTCGTGTCGTATTTAGCAACCTAAGATCTAGATTCAAAGTGATCAGGTTAGAACTAGCATTAAACACAATTTAGATCGAAGAACTACTATAGTTATGAATCCTTAACTGAATTAATTATATCTAGCAAATCCTATGTGAGAAACCCTAAACCTAACTATGAATCTACTCAGACATAGATGATGTAAACATAATCAATGAAATAATAGATTGCATATAACATAAAAGAGAAGTAAAAGGGTTCAAAATCTTCTCCAAAAATCAGATGAACTACAGGTTCAGATCAGCCCCAAAATCTCTCTCTAACTCTCAGCTCAAAGTATGAATGCTTAATGAATAACAAAGTCTAAAACCTAATTAATATAGCCTAATAACGTCTTGGGGCTTCTGTGTAAATATCTTGAACTTCCGGGCACTTCTTCAATATCTCATAACTTCATAACTCTCGCGAGTCTGGCCCATTCGCGCTGTGCATCGATCGATGCATGTGTGCAACGATCGACGCAATCCTCTGTTCTGGACAGTGAGCTTCACCTCTCGGGTCAAATCTCCAATATGCACCAAATAACTCCAAAATCTTCACTTCTGCTCCAAACGTGCGTGTACCTAATAAGACCTGCAAAAGACTCTAAAGAAACACTTATAGACTCTAAAACACACTTATATCATGGTCTAAAACTAGTAAAAACCATGATATATCACAGACTCCTCGAGTTCGACCGCAACCTTGGATTGCTCTAGTTCCTGACCTATCAACGTCTCCTCACATAATTCGCCTCCTCGTCGTATCGTAGAGAAAGTAGAGACAAGTAAGAGTTAATATCGTCTTGTATGTCTGATAATATGACGAATTATAGGAGTTGACCGACTTGTGATTGTTTTTTCGATAGGTCGGACTGTATCAGTGATATATCATGGTTTTTACCCATTTTATACCATGATATAGATGTGTTTTTAGTGTCTTTTGTGTTCGTTTAGAGTCTTTTACAGGTTTAATCAGGTTTGGAGCTAATTGGAGATATTTGGAGCATTTTGGGACTTTTGGGACGTTTTGGCCGAGAGCTTAACTCACTGTCCGATTTATTGATCAAGCATCGACCGACACACCTTGTGCATCGGTCGACACACTAGCGAGATGGGCCGTACGCGTCGGTTTAACAAGTTATGAAGATTTGCAAAGAGGCCCAGAATAGTTCCAGTATTTACACAGAATCCCCAGCCGAGATTAGACTTATATATAGAGGATTTTGGTGTTTAATTTACTTACGCTTTCATACTTAGAGCTAAGAGATTTTTAGAGCTTTTGGGGCTGATCTATTTCCTGTATTCACTTATTTTGGAGAAGATTTCGAACCCCTTTGATATTTTATTCTCTTATATGCAATCTATTATTTCTATGATTATGTTTTCATCAATCATGTCTGAGTAGATCCATAGTTAAGTTTAGGGTTTCTCATTAGGGTTTGATGACTTGCTAGACTTGTTTAATTCAGTTAAGGATTCATATGATTAGAATGTTCTTCAAACTAAACTGTGCTTAATGCTAGTTCTAACCTGATCAATTAGAATCTAGATCTTAGGTTGCTAAATTCGACACGAGAGTGTGTTTTAGAATCTGAACTATTTAGGTTGAGCAATTAAATTATTCGCAAAGAGATTTGGTTTAGTTTAATTGTGAACATATCGAACTTGAACTTAATGCTAGTTTAATCTGTTAGTAATTGCAAAGAGATTTGGGTTACTGCACTTAGACTTAGAGAGTTTTCGCAAAGAGATTTGGTTAATTCTATTTCCGTGATTTGAGTTCTAGAACTGAGTTTAATTTGATCCTGACTGATTAACTTGTCTGCTTGTCTGATTTCCTGAGAATACCCTAGGCTTGACGCTTTTAGTTTATTGCTTTCACAACCAACTTGCTACTGATTACTTTCTTGCTTCACAATTTATTTACTTCACTATCTGCTTATTTCTAGTATTAATCTCTACTGTTCTGATCTATTGAGACCTAGTGTCCCTGTGGATTCGATAACCCTATATACTACTTTGACGATACTGTGCACTTGCAGTTTAGAATAGGGTAAAACTTAGAACCTATCAATCAGATAGAAACTTGGTAGCTAGTACCCCTCCGCAAGAGAAAATGTCTCGTAGAGGAACCACTCGTCGTCACATGAAGGATCCAATCGACTTAGTGAAGAAGGTCAAGAGAGGAGACCTGAGCGACACTATCTTCTTAGTCCTCGGGGAACCACTTCTTCCGCCAGCTCCTCATCTGGAGGAAGAGATTCAGGAGTCTGAGCTCCTGCTCTACGTGCAAGCCGACCAAGGGATCGTTCCAAGTCAATCCAAGGAGTTGGTTCAATTAATCTCCCACTGAAACGGTTCCGGGGGCTCGAATGGTCGAAAAAACGGTGGATCTCATCCTCTTACCCCCGAAGCATCAGCGAACTGACGCAGAGGTGAGCTTGGGGAGAGCTAGCCAAGACCTGGGGTAGAGGCCGACTTCCTCGTGAAGCGACAAAGAAGATCCTTTCGGACAAAGAGCACGACGTCAAGGTCGCAGTTCTTGCCAAGATGAAGGAGTTTAACGAACAGTACCTGGAGATCCTTAACGGGATCAAGGAGAAGAGTAACAAGAGAAAAGTCAAGACTAGCACCGAGATCCGTATTCAGGAGGACCTCGCCAACATCAAACTTATCACCGAGATTGCTGCTGGCGAGCTGGACCTGGCTCAGGAGGTCCTGAAGTTGGCCAAGAAGAAGTAAATCGCGACTGAGGAGATGAATACCACGGCCGATTCCAACTTTAGCATCAGCATGCTCAATCTGCCGGCGATGTCCGATGACTCAGTTGTTCTGGTGAATCCTCTTCCTCACTCCACTCCCCATCTCGACCAGTATTGGTCGAATATCCTGAGGGAGACTAGAATCAGCTCGAGGGTGAGCGACGAGGTCGAGGGAATGGTCGCTGAGGATGCCAAGCAGACAATCGATCGAACTGATGCTTTCGTTTAAAATTTATTTAAGTACTTTGTGTTTCCCTAAAGGGCTTTTAATTTTTTTTGTCGAACCTGTGTTGCCCGAAAGGGCTTTTAATCTTTTGGTGTTTGCCTTATAAGGGCTTTTTGTAATTTTGAGGACATCACATCCTCTCTTTTGAGTCGAACTTGCCTTTAGTATTTGTTTCTTGTCTTGGTACTTTTGCGCCTTAGTCGTTTTGTTGCAACTTTAGGGAGATCGTACTTTGGGGCTTTTAATTCGATCGAACTGTTTCTGAGCGAGTCAAGTAGAGACACGGTTGCTCTGAACTATTCGAGCTCGAACTGCTTGGAATTTTCCTTAGGAAAATTTAGACCAAAACATTGTATCGAGCTCTAGCCGACTCTGAATTATACGTCAAGCTCGAATAATCAAGCTAATTTCGCTTTGCCGTAGGAGTATCTCCATCAAGAGTTTCACTAAGTAGCGACAAAGATGTGAATTGAGCTCGAGCAGAAGTCTCGAGGTGTTATCGAGTAGGGTTTCCTTTTATATGAGAAATCATTTTTCGCAAGTTTGACCATACGCGATGTCGATCGGTGGTTATCTTGTACACAGGAGGAGGTGCCCCACAGTTCTTCTAGCTGTAACGGTTGAAGAATTTTGAGTTAAGTAATGTCGATCAAGCGTTTTACTTTGGGCTCGCATACCTTTTGAGGACCGTTTATGGGTTGCTTTTTGAAGATCGTGTTAGATCTTGGGGTTGGCATTGCTGAGATCGCTTGTTTTGAAGGATCATTTCAGATCGCTTAGTTTAGAAGGATCAATTCAGATCGCATGTTTGAAGAAATCATTTCAGATCGCATGTTTGAAGAGATCCTTTTAGATCGCTTGTTGAGAGGCCGTTTCAGTTCGCTGGTTTGATGGGATCATTTCAGATCGCATGTTGAAGAGATCGTTTCAAATCGCTTGTTGGAAGACAAAGAATTTTATTAAAAATAATTTTGACTTTACAAAGGTAGTGAACTAAATAAATGATCAATTTCGAGTAGCAAGTAGGATTGCAGAATGTTCCTCGAGTTGGTCGAAATCATATGTCGATGAGAGAGTTGTTTAGAGGGGCGGCTGCGCTCAAGGTCGATAAGCCATTTCATAGTTGGATTATGGGGTGTATTCTGAGCCCAATTACTTTTTTGAGGTTGTTGATATTTTAAGGTCGTAGCTTGGGTTTTTGGGTTTCCACGACTTGATTCGGCAGACCCCATCCCGAACAACATGGGTGACCTAGTAGGGTCCTTCCCATTTTGCCCCTAACTTTCCAACGTGTTCTTCCTTTTTTATGGTCGAACACTTTACGTAAGACGAGCTCTCTTACCTAAAACCTTCGTGTTTTAATCCTGGAATCATAATAGTGAGTTGAGGCTTGTTGGTAATTCTAGATTCGGTCTAGTGAGAGGTTCCTTCTTCCATCGGCAAGATCGAGCTCATTATTATTATCTGATTGTTCAGCTCCTAGTGCTGTGGGAATTCTTTTTTCGAATGCTAGACACAAGGATTTCTGCCTGTACTACGGCCTCGATACCGTAAGCAGGGAGAAGGGAGTCTCTCCGGTGGATTTGCGAGGAGTAGTCCAGTAGGCCCAAATCATAGTTGGGAGTTCATCACTCCAGCTCGATTTTCATTCGTCAAACCTTTTATTGAAGTTGCTCATGATCGACTTGTTAGCTGCCTCTGCCAAACCGTTTCCTTGAGGGTAACAAGGTGTCGAGTAGGTCAGCTTGATGTTCCAAGTTCTACAGATTGTTTGGAAAGTGTTTGATATGGACTGTGATCCGTTGTCGGTGACGATCGCATGGGGTATCCCGTGGCGACATATGATGTTATGCCAGACGAACTCCTTTACGTGGACGTCTTTGATTTTTTTATATGACTCGGCTTCGATCAACTTGGTGAAGTAGTCCGTCATAACAAGGAGGGACATTACTTTCTTTTTGCCTGATGCGACTAAAGGTCCCATGATGTCCATTCCCCATCGCATAAAAGGACAGGGTGACGAGATCGAGGAAAGTTTCTCGGATGGTTGGTGGATAATCGGGGCGTGCCTCTGGAACTTGTCACATTTATTGCAAAAGTACTCGCACTCGGATGCCATGGTCGTCCAGAAGAAGCCTTGCCTCTTGATCTGTATGGCTAGAGCTCGTCCTTCGAAATGATTTCCGTAGGATCCCTCATAAGGTTGTGTGATCACTGTTCAATCCTGCTTGCCTTCGAGGCATTTGATATACGGTCCGGATAGGCATCTTTTGAAGAGCTCTCCTTATGTGTCAAAGTATCTCGCGCTTTGCGCTTTGAGTTTTCGTGCCTCCCATTTGTCGTTGGGGACCTCGCCGTCGGTGATGTACCAAATAATGATCAGTTAGGAGTCGCTGAAAGCGTTTACTTCTCAGGCTCCTATTGCTATAGCTAGCCTGAGTCAGACTATCAACGCTTTGTATTATGCTTCGTTGTTCGATGCAGCGAAGCCTAGCTTGAATGATTGTTCCAGTACTTCTCCTGTGGGAGATACCAGTTTTACTCTGACCCCGGATCCTTGTCTCAAGGACACGCCATCGACATGGAAATTCAATCTCTTCGCAGAGACTGGAACGAGATCGATAGTAGGGGAGTTTGACTATGAAATCGGCCAATACTTGGGATTTTATATCTAAAACAAATGCGGAAAAAACTATGAAAACGCCCCAAGCACTAGTCCCAAAAAAGCATCCATCTACTCGGTAAGCTCACTTAAAAAGAACGGAAGCAAAGAGGGGTGAGCAACATGGGAGTCACTCAGAGAGGTATGGATGCTAAAAAGAAAGTCCACGGACTCGGTCCAAGCACTCAAAATAAAGTAGTCTAGCCTAAACACGCACAATCCGGCGCCTAATGTGCCCAAGCAGCAAACAAGGTTCCTAGCGAATCAAGTGACTCCCACACCACTCCACTGAGTCTCCATGATGGATATGTGTCCACCGCACCGCCCAGAGGTTGCTTTATCGATCTTGGGACCCCGGAAACAGATCGACTTTGGCTATCTTGTCCCCGCATACAGTACGGCCCAAGTATAGAACTTCGTTACGTAAATTGAGGCTTAAAACGGCAAACGAGGAGTTACAGAATAGCTGTCACCTTAGCAATGGGTAAATGAGTAATTTGGAGACTCCTAATGCTCAATCGGGATCCAAATCTGAAATCAGGGGGGGGGGGGGAAATCGAGTGAAATATGCTTTCGCTTGACCTAAACCAAATAAGGGATGAGCTAGTTCAATTGAAAAAGTTACCCAATCCAAACCATGTCTAACCACTTAAACCGAATTCAAATTAACTAAACTAGATCTAATTGATTAAACCAACGAATTAAACTAAACTGTTTTTAAAAATTAATTTAAACCAATTAAAGTAGATGAAATTGATTGGAATCACATAAACCAGATTAAACCTGATGAAATTGAATTGAACCAGCTAACCGAATTAAACTAGCCTGAACCAGTCAACCCACTAGTCAACCGAGTTGACTCAGTCAATCGCCGAGTCAACTCACTGAGTCACCAACAAGGTATGGCGGATTAAGCGATGGAGTTTATCTAAAAAGTCAGCGGCGGCGATGGCGGACCGGCGGCGGCACGTGGGTTCATGAAATATGTTGACAAAAACTAATTATGAAGATAACAATTATTTTCCGGTCCAGCTCCGAGCCCACAACTTGATTTTCTAATAAAAAGTCATATAACCCATGATGAACATCTTCGACACTCGAGGGCTGACAGAAGACTTGGTTTTTGTCATGAATGTGCACGTCATTGTATTAGAAAGAATAGAAATATGCTAGATTGTAAGCAAATTAAGTGTTATTGTGATTACAGAAGCTATTACTCGGTTAAAAGATCGATTTGATAAACAAATATTAAGCATAAAAATACAAAATGATTTCACATAAGTTAAAATGTATATTTTAAAACAAATCATGGTTTTATTTTATAACTATATTTCATTGCTTCGTATGTTATCTTATTTTATTGTATATATAAAAAATAATAATGGAACATTATACTTATGTTTTAATTGTTTTGATATATTTTATTTTAATTATTGATGAGATATCTAAGATATATTTCTGAAAATGTAGGCCCGTAAAAAGAATTTTCTTAAATTTATTTAGAATATGAAATAAACACAGTCGTTACACTCAAAATTTTAGAACTAATGGTGGTAAATTTAAAATTTCATAAATTATTATGATGTAATTATAATACATAATTGATATCTACAATGTTTAATGTGAGTGATATATATGAAAAAAAATTTCAGTACAGTCTGAGTAATAATCAACACAGTTGGAATTTTTTTGATTTTATGCGCATAATTTAATTAGTTTTTCAAAACATCATAGAGACTGCCAAACGACTATTGAGTGATATATATACACGAGTAACATCGAACTTAAAAAAAAATTAGTTTATGAGTTTTAATTTAGCGGTTTAAAAGTTCAAATTCAAACGTCGATATTTTAATGAATAAAATTAAAGAACCAAATTACGATTATCTTTCAAACAACATATAATAACATCATATCAAATATATTTTACAATCTGGTTTTTTATTGGATTTAATAATTAAAACTGGCTACGAATTTAATTGTCTTTTCACCTTAAATAATGAGCTGATTACAATTAATAATTATATTAATTTATATTTCTAGAAATAAAATTTTCAAAAGAGCAGTTTTTGTTGTGTTTATCAATACAATAAAACTGTTGATTTTATTAACTAATCATAAGTAACATAAGTTAAAACACAAATAAATATGACATTATAAATTCTATAAATTTCACAAGAGAAAATTAAAAATAAAGTTGAAACCAAAGTCGATTATTCCTAAATACATCTGAATTTCACAAAGAAAAATGAAAACATATGTTTTGGTTTCAACTCTTCTAGTTTTGGTTTTATCATGTAAGTTTATATTCATAAATAAAAATAATACATAAAATTCTTTGAATTTTTTACTAATTAAAATATATGAAATAACTCTAAGCATGTTTATAAATTTTATAGGTTCATCAAATATGTTGACAAAATTTAATTATGAAGATAACAACTATTTTTCCGGTCCAGCTCCGAGCCCACAACTTGGTGCATCAAATATCCTAGAAAAATATATTTATGAAAATAACGGTATAGCAGCGAGTCCTCAACTAGATTTTCTAATAAAAAGTCATCTAACCCATGATGAACATCTTCGACACTCGAGGGCAGACAGAACACTTGGTTTTTGTCATGAATGTGCACGTCATTGTATTAGAAAGAATAGAAATATGCTAGATTGTAAGCAAATTAAGTGTTATTGTGATTACAGAAGCTATTACTCGGATAACAAATCGATTTATAAGCATAAAAAAACAAAATGATTTCACATAAGTTATAATATATTTTTAAAACAAATCCTGGTTTTATTTTATAACTATATTTCATTGCTTCGCATGTTATCTTATTTTATTTTATATATAAAAAATAATAATGGAATATTTTACTTTTGTTTTAATTGTTTTGATATATTTTATTTTAACTATTGATGAGATATCTAAGATATATTTCCGAAAACGTAGGCCCGTAAAAAGAATTTTCGCAATTTTATTTAGAATATGAAATAAACACAGTCGTTACACTCAAAATTTTAGAACTAATGGTGGTAAATTTAAAATTTCATAAATTATATTGATATAATTAAAATACATAATTGATTTGTACAATGTTTAATGTGAGTGATATATATGAAAATTTTATTCATTAAAGTCTGAGTAATAATCAACGCGATTACAATATTTTTGATTATATGCATATAATTTAATAAGTTTATTAAAACATCATAGAGACTGCCAAACGAGTGTTGAAGGATATATATACATGAGTAACATCAAACTTTTTTAAAAATATAGTTTATGAGTTTTAATTTAGCAGTTTAAAAGTTCAAATTCAAACATCGATATTTTAATGAATAAAATTAAAGAACCAAATTACGGTTATCTTTCAAACAACATATAATAACAACATATCAAATATATTTTACGTTCTGGTTTCTTAATGCATTTAATAATTAAAACTGGTTAGGAATTTAATTGTCTTTTCACCTTAAACAATGAGCTGATTACAATTAATAATTATATTAATTTATATTTCTAGAAATAAAATTTTCAAAAGAGCAGTTTTTGTTGTGTTTATCAATACAATAAAACTGTTGATTTTATTAACTAATCATAAGTAACATAACTTAAAACACAAATAAATATGACATTATAAATTCTATAAATTTCACAAGAGAAAATTAAAAATAAAGTTGAAACCAAAGTCGATTATTCCTAAATACATCTGAATTTCACAAAGAAAAATGAAAACATATGTTTTGGTTGCAACTCTTCTAGTTTTGGTTTTATCATGTAAGTTTATTTTCATAAATAAAAATAATACATAAAATTCTTTGAATTGTTTACTAATTAAAATATATGAAATAACTCTAAGCATGTTTATAAATTTTATAGGTTCATCAAATATGTTGACAAAATCTAATTATGAAGATAACAACTATTTTTCCGGTCCAGCTCCGAGCCCACAACTTGGTGCATCAAATATCTTAGAAAAATCTATTTATGAAAATAACGGTATAGCAGCTAGTCCTCAACTTGATTTTCTAATAAAAAGTCATCTAACCCATGATGAACATCTTCGACACTCGAGGGCAGACAGAACACTTGGTTTTTGTCATGAATGTGCACGTCATTGTATTAGAAAGAATAGAAATATGCTAGATTGTAAGCAAATTAAGTGTTATTGTGATTACAGAAGCTATTACTCGGATAACAAATCGATTTGGTAAACAAATAATAAGCATAAAAAAACAAAATGATTTCACATAAGTTATAATATATTTTTAAAACAAATCCTGGTTTTATTTTATAACTATATTTCATTGCTTCGCATGTTATCTTATTTTATTTTATATATAAAAAAATAATAATGGAATATTTTACATGTGTTTTAATTGTTTTGATATATTTTATTTTAACTATTGATGAGATATCTAAGATATATTTTCGAAAACGTAAAAAGAATTTTCCCAATTTTATTTAGAATATGAAATAAACATAGTCGTTACACTCAAAAATTTAGAACTAATGGTGGTAAATTTAAAATTTCATAAATTATATTGATATAATTAAAATACATAATTGATTTGTACAATGTTTAATGTAAGTGATATATATGAAAATTTTATTCATTAAAATCTGAGTAATAATCAACGCGGTTACAATTTTTTTGATTATATGCACATAATTTAATAAGTTTATTAAAACATCATAGAGACTGCCAAACAGGTGTTGAGGGATATATATACACGAGTAACATCGAGCTTTTTAAAAAAAATTGTTTATGAGTTTTAGTTTAGCAGTTTAAAAGTTCAAATTCAAACATCGATATTTTAATGAATAAAATTAAAGAACCAAATTACGGTTATCTTTCAAACAACATATAATAACAGCATATCAAATATATTTTACGTTCTGGTTTCTTAATGGATTTAATAATTAAAACTGGTTAGGAATTTCATTTTCTTTTCACCTTAAACAATGAGTTGATTACAATTAATAATTATATTAATTTATATTTCTATAAAAGAGCAGTTTTAGTTGTGTTTATCAATACAATAAAACTGTTGATTTTATTAACTAATCATAAGTAACATAAGTTAAAACACAAATAAATATGACATTATAAATTCTATAAATTTCACAAGAGAAAATTTAAAATAAAGTTGAAACCAAAGTCGATTATTCCTAAATACATCTGAATTTCAAAAAGAAAAATGAAAACATATGTTTTGGTTGCAACTCTTCTAGTTTTGGTTTTATCATGTAAGTTTATTTTCATGAATAAAAATAATACATAAAATTCTTTGAATACTAATTAAAATATATGAAATAACTCTAAGCATGTTTATAAATTTTATAGGTTCATCAAATATGTTGACAAAATCTAATTATGAAGATAACAACTATTTTTCCGGTCCAGCTCCGAGCCCACAACTTGGTGCATCAAATATCCTAGAAAAATCTATTTATGAAAATAACGGTATAGCAGCGAGTCCTCAGCTTGATTTTCTAATAAAAAGTCATCTAACCCATGATGAACATCTTCGACACTCGAGGGCAGACAGAACACTTGGTTTTTGTCATGAATGTGCACGTCATTGTATTAGAAAGAATAGAAATATGCTAGATTGTAAGCAAATTAAGTGTTATTGTGATTACAGAAGCTATTACTCGGATAACAAATCGATTTGGTAAACAAATAATAAGCATAAAAAAACAAAATGATTTCACATAAGTTATAATATATTTTTAAAACAAATCCTGGTTTTATTTTATAACTATATTTCATTGCTTCGCATGTTATCTTATTTTATTTTATATATAAAAAATAATAATGGAATATTTTACATGTGTTTTAATTGTTTTGATATATTTTATTTTAACTATTGATGAGATATCTAAGATATATTTCCGAAAACGTAAAAAGAATTTTCCCAATTTTATTTAGAATATGAAATAAACATAGTCGTTACACTCAAAAATTTAGAACTAATGGTGGTAAATTTAAAATTTTATAAATTATATTGATATAATTAAAATACATAATTGATTTGTACAATGTTTAATGTGAGTGATATATATGAAACTTTTATTCATTAAAGTCTGAGTAATAATCAACGCGGTTACAATTTTTTTGATTATATGCACATAATTTAATAAGTTTATTAAAACATTATAGAGACTGCCAAACGACTGTTGAAGGATATATATACACGAGTAACATCGAACTTTAAAAAAAAATAGTTTATGAGTTTTAATTTAGCAGTTTAAAAGTTCAAATTCAAACATCGATATTTTAATGAATAAAATTAAAGAACCAAATTACGGTTATCTTTCAAACAACATATAATAACAGCATATCAAATATATTTTACGTTCTGGTTTCTGAATGGATTTAATAATTAAAACTGGTTAGGAATTTAATTGTCTTTTCACCTTAAACAATGAGCTGATTACAATTAATAATTATATTAATTTATATTTCTAGAAATAAAAATTTCAAAAGAACAGTTTTTGTTGTGTTTATCAATACAATAAAACTGTTGATTTTATTAACTAATCATAAGTAACATAAGTTAAAACACAAATAAATATGACATTATAAATTCTATAAATTTCACAAGAGAAAATTAAAAATAAAGTTGAAACCAAAGTCGATTATTCCTAAATACATCTGAATTTCACAAAGAAAAATGAAAACATATGTTTTGGTTTCAACTCTTCTAGTTTTGGTTTTATCATGTAAGTTTATTTTCATAAATAAAAATAATACATAAAGTTCTTTGAATTTTTTACTAATTAAAATATATGAAATAACTCTAAGGATGTTTATAAATTTTATAGGTTCATCAAATATGTTGACAAAATTTAATTATGAAGATAACAACTATTTTTCCGGTCCAGCTCCGAGCCCACAACTTGGTGCGTCAAATATCCTAGAAAAATATATTTATGAAAATAACGGTATAGCAGCGAGTCCTCAGCTTGATTTTCTAATAAAAAGTCATCTAACCCATGATGAACATCTTCGACACTCGATGGCAGACAGAACACTTGGTTTTTGTCATGAATGTGCACGTCATTGTATTAGAAAGAATAGAAATATGCTAGATTGTAAGCAAATTAAGTGTTATTGTGATTACAGAAGCTATTACTCGGATAACAAATCGATTTGGTAAACAAATAATAAGCATAAAAAAATAAAATGATTTCACATAAGTTATAATATATTTTTAAAACAAATCCTGGTTTTATTTTATAACTATATTTCATTGCTTCGCATGTTATCTTATTTTATTTTATATATAAAAAATAATAATGGAATATTTTACATGTGTTTTAATTGTTTTGATATATTTTATTTTAACTATTGATGAGATATCTAAGATATATTTCCGAAAACGTAAAAAGAATTTTCCCAATTTTATTTAGAATATGAAATAAACATAGTCGTTACACTCAAAATTTTAGAACTAATGGTGGTAAATTTAAAATTTCATAAATTATATTGATATAATTAAAATACATAATTGATTCGTACAATGTTTAATGTGAGTGATATATATGAAAATTTTATTCATTAAAATCTGAGTAATAATCAACGCGGTTACAATTTTTTTTTATTATATGCACATAATTTAATAAGTTTATTAAAACATCATAGAGACTGCCAAACATGTGTTGAGGGATATATATACACGAGTAACATCGAACTTTAAAAAAAAAATAGTTTATGAGTTTTAGTTTAGCAGTTTAAAAGTTCAAATTCAAACATCGATATTTTAATGAATAAAATTAAAGAACCAAATTACGGTTATCTTTCAAACAACATATAATAACAGCATATCAAATATATTTTACGTTCTGGTTTCTTAATGGATTTAATAATTAAAACTGGTTAGGAATTTAATTTTCTTTTCACCTTAAACAATGAGTTGATTACAATTAATAATTATATTAATTTATATTTCTAGAAAAGAGCAGTTTTAGTTGTGTTTATCAATACAATAAAACTGTTGATTTTATTAACTAATCATAAGTAACATAAGTTAAAACACAAATAAATATGACATTATAAATTCTATAAATTTCACAAGAGAAAATTTAAAATAAAGTTGAAACCAAAGTCGATTATTCCTAAATACATCTGAATTTCACAAAGAAAAATGAAAACATATGTTTTGGTTTCAACTCTTCTAGTTTTGGTTTTATCATGTAAGTTTATTTTCATAAATAAAAATAATACATAAAATTCTTTGAATTTTTTACTAATTAAAATATATGAAATACCTCTAAGCATGTTTATAAATTTTATAGGTTCATCAAATATGTTGACAAAATTTAATTATGAAGATAACAACTATTTTTCCGGTCCAGCTCCGAGCCCACAACTTGGTGCATCAAATATCCTAGAAAAATATATTTATGAAAATAACGGTATAGCAGCGAGTCCTCAGCTTGATTTTCTAATAAAAAGTCATCTAACCCATGATGAACATCTTCGACACTCGAGGGCAGACAGAACACTTGGTTTTTGTCATGAATGTGCACGTCATTGTATTAGAAAGAATAGAAATATGCTAGATTGTAAGCAAATTAAGTGTTATTGTGATTACAGAAGCTATTACTCGGATAACAAATCGATTTGGTAAACAAATAATAAGCATAAAAAAATAAAATGATTTCACATAAGTTATAATATATTTTTAAAACAAATCCTGGTTTTATTTTATAACTATATTTCATTGCTTCGCATGTTATCTTATTTTATTTTATATATAAAAAAAATAATGGAATATTTTACATGTGTTTTAATTGTTTTGATATATTTTATTTTAACTATTGATGAGATATCTAAGATATATTTCCGAAAACGTAAAAAGAATTTTCCCAATTTTATTTAGAATATGAAATAAACATAGTCGTTACACTCAAAATTTTAGAACTAATGGTGGTAAATTTAAAATTTCATAAATTATATTGATATAATTAAAATACATAATTGATTTGTACAATGTTTAATGTGAGTGATATATATGAAAATTTTATTCATTAAAATCTGAGTAATAATCAACGCGGTTACAATTTTTTTATTATATGCACATAATTTAATAAGTTTATTAAAACATCATAGAGACTGCCAAACATGTGTTGAGGGATATATATACACGAGTAACATCGAACTTTAAAAAAAAAATAGTTTATGAGTTTTAGTTTAGCAGTTTAAAAGTTCAAATTCAAACATCGATATTTTAATGAATAAAATTAAAGAACCAAATTACGGTTATCTTTCAAACAACATATAATAACAGCATATCAAATATATTTTACGTTCTGGTTTCTTAATGGATTTAATAATTAAAACTGTTTAGGAATTTAATTTTCTTTTCACCTTAAACAATGAGTTGATTACAATTAATAATTATATTAATTTATATTTCTAGAAAAGAGCAGTTTTAGTTGTGTTTATCAATACAATAAAACTGTTGATTTTATTAACTAATCATAAGTAACATAAGTTAAAACACAAATAAATATGACATTATAAATTCTATAAATTTCACAAGAGAAAATTTAAAATAAAGTTGAAACCAAAGTCGATTATTCCTAAATACATCTGAATTTCACAAAGAAAAATGAAAACATATGTTTTGGTTTCAACTCTTCTAGTTTTGGTTTTATCATGTAAGTTTATTTTCATGAATAAAAATAATACATAAAATTCTTTGAATTTTTTACTAATTAAAATATATGAAATACCTCTAAGCATGTTTATAAATTTTATAGGTTCATCAAATATGTTGACAAAATTTAATTATGAAGATAACAACTATTTTTCCGGTCCAGCTCCGAGCCCACAACTTGGTGCATCAAATATCCTAGAAAAATATATTTATGAAAATAACGGTATAGCAGCGAGTCCTCAGCTTGATTTTCTAATAAAAAGTCATCTAACCCATGATGAACATCTTCGACACTCGAGGGCAGACAGAACACTTGGTTTTTGTCATGAATGTGCACGTCATTGTATTAGAAAGAATAGAAATATGCTAGATTGTAAGCAAATTAAGTGTTATTGTGATTACAGAAGCTATTACTCGGATAACAAATCGATTTGGTAAACAAATAATAAGCATAAAAAATAAAATGATTTCACATAAGTTATAATATATTTTTAAAACAAATCCTAGTTTTATTTTATAACTATATTTCATTGCTTCGCATGTTATCTTATTTTATTTTATATATAAAAAAAATAATGGAATATTTTACATGTGTTTTAATTGTTTTGATATATTTTATTTTAACTATTGATGAGATATCTAAGATATATTTCCGAAAACGTAAAAAGAATTTTCCCAATTTTATTTAGAATATGAAATAAACATAGTCGTTACACTCAAAATTTTAGAACTAATGGTGGTAAATTTAAAATTTCATAAATTATATTGATATAATTAAAATACATAATTGATTTGTACAATGTTTAATGTGAGTGATATATATGAAAAATTTATTCATTAAAATCTGAGTAATAATCAACGCGGTTACAATTTTTTTGATTATATGCACATAATTTAATAAGTTTATTAAAACATCATAGAGACTGCCAAACATGTGTTGAGGGATATATATACACGAGTAACATCGAACTTTTAAAAAAAAATAGTTTATGAGTTTTAGTTTAGCAGTTTAAAAGTTCAAATTCAAACATCGATATTTTAATGAATAAAATTAAAGAACCAAATTACGGTTATCTTTCAAACAACATATAATAACAGCATATCAAATATATTTTACGTTCTGGTTTCTTAATGGATTTAATAATTAAAACTGGTTAGGAATTTAATTTTCTTTTCACCTTAAACAATGAGTTGATTACAATTAATAATTATATTAATTTATATTTCTAGAAAAGAGCAGTTTTAGTTGTGTTTATCAATACAATAAAACTGTTGATTTTATTAACTAATCATAAGTAACATAAGTTAAAACACAAATAAATATGACATTATAAATTCTATAAATTTCACAAGAGAAAATTTAAAATAAAGTTGAAACCAAAGTCGATTATTTCTAAATACATCTGAATTTCAAAAAGAAAAATGAAAACATATGTTTTGGTTGCAACTCTTCTAGTTTTGGTTTTATCATGTAAGTTTATTTTCATAAATAAAAATAATACATAAAATTCTTTGAATTGTTTACTAATTAAAATATATGAAATAACTGTAAGCATGTTTATAAATATTATAGGTTCATCAAATATGTTGACAAAATCTAATTATGAAGATAACAACTATTTTTCCGGTCCAGCTCCGAGCCCACAACTTGGTGCATCAAATATCCTAGAAAAATCTATTTATGAAAATAACGGTATAGCAGCGGGTCCTCAGCTTGATTTTCTAATAAAAAGTCATCTAACCCATGATGAACATCTTCGACACTCGAGGGCAGACAGAACACTTGGTTATTTTCATGAATGTGCACGTCATTGTATTAGAAAGAATAGAAATATGCTAGATTGTAAGCAAATTAAGTGTTATTGTGATTACAGAAGCTATTACTTGGATAACAAATCGATTTGGTAAACAAATAATAAGCATAAAAAAACAAAATGATGTCACATAAGTTATAATATATTTTTAAAACAAATCCTGGTTTTATTTTATAACTATATTTCATTGCTTCGCATGTTATCTTATTTTTTTATTTATAAAAAATAATAATGGAATATTATACTTGTGTTTTAATTGTTTTGATATATTTTATTTTAACTATTGATGAGATATCTAAGATATATTTCCGAAAACGTAGGCCCGTAAAAAGAATTTCCCATTTTCATTTAGAATATGAAATAAACACAGTCGTTACACTTAAAATTTTAGAACTAATGGTGGTAAATTTAAATTTTCATAAACTATATTGATATAATTCAAATACATAATTGATTTGTACAATGTTTAATGTGAGTGATATATATGAAAATTTTATTTATTAAAGTCTGAGTAATAATCAACGCGGTTACAATATTTTTGATTATATGCACATAATTTAATAAGTTTATTAAAACATCAAAGAGACTGCCAAACGAGTGTTGAGGGATATATATACACGAGTAACATCGAACTTTAAAAAAAATAGTTTATGAGTTTTAATTTAGCAGTTTAAAAGTTCAAATTCAAACATCAATATTTTAATGAATAAAATTAAAGAACCAAATTACGGTTATCTTTCAAACAACATATAATAACAGCATATCAAATATATTTTACGTTCTGGTTTCTTAATGGATTTAATAATTAAAACTGGTTAGTAATTTAGTTGTCTTTTCACCTTAAACAATGAGCTGATTAAAATTAATAATTATATTAATTTATATTTCTAGAAATAAAAATTTCAAAAGAGCAGTTTTTGTTGTGTTTATCAATACAATTAAACTGTTGATTTAATTAACTAATCATAAGTAACATAAATTAAAACACAAATAAAATGACATTATAAATTCTATAAATTTCACAAGAGAAAATTAAAAATAAAGTAGAAACTAAAGTCGATTATTCCTAAATACATCTGAATTTCACAAAGAAAAATGAAAACATATGTTTTGGTTGCAACTCTTCTAGTTTTGGTTTTATCATGTAAGTTTATTTTCATAAATAAAAATAATACATAAAATTCTTCAAATTGTTTTCTAATTAAAATATATGAAATAACTCTAAGCATGTTTATAAATTTTATAGGCTCATCAAATATGTTGACAAAATCTAATTATGAAGATAACAACTATTTTTCCGGTCCAGCTCTGAGCCCACAACTTGGTGCATCAAATATCCTAGAAAAATCTATTTCTGAAAATAACGGTATAGCAGCAAGTCCTCAACTTGATTTTCTAATAAAAACTCATCTAACCCATGATGAACATCTTCGACACTCGAGGGCAGACAGAACACTTGGTTTTTGTCATGAATGTGCACGTCATTTTATTAGAAAGAATAGAAATATGCTAGATTGTAAGCAAATTAAGTGTTATTGTGATTACAGAAGCTATTACTCGGATAAAAGATCGATTTGGTAAACAAATAATAAGCATAAAAAAACAAAAGATTTCACATAAGTTATAATATATTTTTAAAACAAATCCTGGTTTTATTTTATAACTATATTTCATTGCTACGCATGTTATCTTATTTTATTTTATATATAAAAAATAATAATGGAATATACTTGTGTTTTAATTGTTTTGATATATTTTATTTTAACTATTGATGAGATATCTAAGATATATTTCCGAAAACGTAAGTCCGTAAAAAGAATTTTCCCAATTTACTAAGAATATGAAATAAACACAGTCGTTACACTCAAAATTTTAGAACTAATGGTGGTAAACTTAAAATTTCATAAATTATATTGATATAATTAAAATACATAATTGATCTGTACAATGTTTAATGTGAGTGATATATATGAAATTTTTTGTAACACCCGACTCATCATAACCCTAACTTGCAACTTACGTAATTCCAATAATCCAATAAATAACCAAACTGAAACATCTAGTCCAACAATGCAATAAACTAAAATAAAGTCGTAAATAATGTCTAACACAAATGCGGAAAACAACAATGAAAACGCCCAAAAGCACCCGTCCCAGCTAAGCATCTATCTACTCGGCAGGCTCACCTGAAAAGAGGGGAAGAAAGAGGGATAAGCAACAGGGGAGTCGCTCAGCGAGGTATTGGATGCTAAAATGCAAGTCCACGGACTTGGTCCTAGTCTCCAAATATAGTAGCTTAGTCTAAACATGAACAAGCACTGCACCTAAAGTACCCAAGAAACAAACAATGACCCTAGCTTTTGATGGAAATTGTGTCCCACCGCACCGCCCCTGGGACGCTTTATCGATCTCAATAGGACACGAAACAGTAGATCGACTCAGACCTGTCCGTGCCCCCGCACACAACGCGGACCTAGTACAGAGCTCACTCTCTGTACCCCGCACAGTCCTCACACCACTCCACATATATATCTCTCTTTGTATATTTATATATATAACAAGCAATTAACAATTAAGCGACAACGCAAGTAATGAGTTGAATCATCTATAATCCTATTTTCAATTTAACACACAACCTAAATCGACGTAGCAAACAAACAGATCACATTTAGTACTAAACGGCTGTATTGGAAGATTTATAGACTAAGTACGAAGGTTGCGGAATAGCCCTCACCTTAGCTTCGATCAGTTGAAACGAATCGACGATGAACTCGTACAAATGATAATCACAGTCAAATGACGAGGCGTTTCGAGTCACCTACTATAGCACACAATAATTAAATTGGTCAATTAATATACATATATATTATAAATATCCGTCGTATATTATATGCTAGCAAGGTTCCTAACATAGAACTATAAAAAACATGCTTAATAATATATATACACATGCTTAATAACATGCTACATTAAAACCAATTATATTATATGGCTGAGGAATGAACGAGCTTCACCTTGTTTGGATCGGTTTAGAGATAACCAAGGCTGAAACAAAATAACCACTATGATTTGAAGTGTGATCGTACAATCACGAACACGAGTGATGAACGATGGCCTGAGCTTTGGTGAGCAACACGTGTTACAGTTGCAGCCGTGTCACAGTTGCTCACCAAAGCTCAGGCCATCGTTCATCACTCGTGTTCGTGATTGTACGATCACACTTCAAATCATAGTGGTTATTTTGTTTCAGCTTTGGTTATCTCTAAACCGATCCAAACAAGGTGAAGCTCGTTCATTCCTCAGCCATATAATATAATTGGTTTTAATGTAGCATGTTATTAAGCATGCGTATATATATTATTAAGCATGTGTTTTATAGTTATATGTTAGTAACCTTGCTAACATATAATATACGACGGATGTTTATTATATATATGTATATTAAATGACCAATTTAATTATTGTGTGCTATAGTAGGTGACTCGAAACGCCTCGTCATTTGACTGTGATTATCACTTGTACGAGTTCATCGTCGATTCGTTTCAACTGATCGAGGCTAAGGTGAGGGCTATTCCGCAACCTTCGTACTTAGTCTATAAATCTTCCAATATAGCCGTTTAGTACTTAATGTGATCTGTTTGTTTGCTACATCGATTTAGGTTGTGTGTTAAATTGAAAATAGGATTATAGATGATTCAACCCATTACTTGTGTTGTCATTTAATTGTTAATTGCTTGTTATATATATAAATATACAAAGAGAGATATATATGTGGAGTGGTGTGAGGACTGTGCGGGGTACAGAGAGTGAGCTCTGTACTAGGTCCGCGTTGTGTGCGGGGGCACAGACAGGTCTGAGTCGATCTACTGTTTTGTGTCCTATTGAGATCGATAAAGCGTCCCAGGGGCGGTGCGGTGGGACACAACTTCCATCAAAAGCTAGGGCCATTGTTTGTTTCTTGGGTACTTTAGGTGTCGTGCTTGTTCATGTTTAGACTAAGCTACTATATTTGGAGACTAGAACCAAGTCCGTGGACTTGCGTTTTAGCATCCCATACCTCGCTGAGCGACTCCCCTGTTGCTCATCCCTCTTTCTTCCCCTCTTTTCAGGTGAGCTTGCCGAGTAGATAAATGCTTAGCTGGGACGGGTGCTTTTGGGCGTTTTCATCGTTGTTTTCCACATTTGTGTTAGACATTATTTACGACTTTATTTTAGTTTATTGCATTGTTGGACTAGATGTTTCAGTTTGGTTATTTATTGGATTATTGGAGTTACGTGAGTTGCAAGTTAGGGTTATGATGAGTCGGGTGTTACATTTTGGTATTAGAGCCGAATCCGAGGACGCGTGTGGAGTTAGTGAGGGCTCACACCGTCAAGGATAACGATCCTGGTGCGCAACGAGGGTGTTGCGCTCTGTGAGAGTGGGTGAATTGTAACATCCCGGTTTGTGGTATATGCGTAAAGGCTTAAATGAATTGATTTTGCTACCTATGTCACCAAGTGCACTTATCTTTTCCGGTCACTTGCCTGAAAGAACTCCAGAGTTAAGCGTGCTTGGGCTGGAGTTGTCCTAGGATGGGTGACCATCCGGGAAATGACTCGTGGTAGCATGTGTGTGAGGACAAAACACATGGGAAAAGGTCAGGGGGTGATTGTAGGGTCAGTAATTAATCGGTCGGGCCTACGAAAAATAATGCACCGACCGTCGGACAGGGGTGGGGCCCACGAGCCCGGAAGAGGGATGGGTTGTTGGGATTATGTCCTGAAATCACATTGTATTCACTCTAGAGATAGTTGTATTGTCGAGATCGGACAATTCATGTGATGCTAGGTAGTCATAATGTTTTGCTAGAAACCGCTTATGACAGATGAGTTGTAACTCATTTCCAGTATCGTGTGAACCTACAGGGTCACACACATAAGCAAGTTAGACATAGTTCGTATGGGATTGATCATTGGCATATGGTCTGGTCGATGTGTATCGGATACACATAGAATATGAGTTTTAATGAGGTGTGTCGATCGACACCATTGGGTGCGTCGGTCGACACAAGATGTGTGTCGATTGATATACCATGGATTTTACCGGTTTTAACCATGGTATATGCCTTATTTATCGAGTTTTATGTTATGTTTTGGAGTCTTTTTAGTATGTTTACAGGTTTAGACACATTTGGAGCAGAAGTGGAGATTTTGGAGCTGTTTGGTGTATTTTGGCGATTTGGTCCGAGAGACAGAGTTCACTGTCCAATTTTGGAGATTGCGTCGATCGTTGCACACCTACATCGATCGTTGCATATGCGAATGGGCCAGACTCGCCGATTTAATGAAGAATGCTGATTTTGCAGAAAAGCCCAGATATTTACACAGAAGCCCAAAACGTGTTTTAGCTATTATATAAGGGTTTTTAAGCCATTGTTTAGGCTACGCTTTCATTAAGTCTTATTTTATTTCAGAGAGCCTTAGGGGCTGATCTTGCTCTCGAAAGAGAGAGGATTTCGAACCCCTGTTGATTAATCTGTTTTATGATATTTGGTTTTCTACTTAAGATGTTTTCTGTTTCGATGAACATGTCTGAGTAGTTTACCTGTTAGGTTGAAGGATTCTCATTAGGGATTTCAGAGAATTATAGTTTAAATCAATCTGTAGAGATTTATATCTGCTAGTTCTTTATCTAAGTTGTTCTTAATGCTAAATCTGAAGTAGCTAATCAGAGTTATGATGTTAGGTTGATTAATTCAGCGGAAGTTGATTAATTTAACTAGAAAGAACTTAGATAAGCAATTAAACTATTCGCAAACGAAAGTTTGGTTTAGGATAATTGTGAACATATCAAACTTGGAATTAATGCTAGTTTAATCTGTTAGTTCTCGCAAACGAAAGTTTGGTTTGCTGCACTTAGACTTAGAGAATCATCGCAAAGGAATTTGGTTAATTCTATATCAGTGTTTGAGTTCTAGAATAGTTATTGATTGGATCTAGATAGATTGATTGCTTGCGTTCCTGATTTCCTGAGAACTCCTGAAACCTAACGCTTCGCCTCCTTGCTCACAAACTCGCCTGCTATTGATTTACTTTTCTGCTCTGCTTTTAGTTTAATCATCTTTGCTTTCTCCTAGTTTAATCACTTCTGTTTTTATCTATCGTTGACCAGAGTCCCTGTGGATTTCGATACCCTAAGTACTACAACTACATCACTGTGCACTTGCAGTTAGTATAGGGATAAAACTATACCTATCAAGTTTTTGGCGCCGTTGCCGGGGACTCTTTTGAGTCCTCGATAGATTTGAACTTAGGGTTTAGACTAGGTTTTTCGTTTTTTTTTTATTTTTTGTTGCTATTTTTTTTTTTTTTTCTGTTTTTGCGTTTCAGGTACGCCTGTAATCGCCTTGCATCGATCGACACTGTCCTGTGTGTCGATCGTTGCATTCTCGAGCTTGCATCGGTCGACGCTAATATGCATCGATCGACACATTGCGAAAGAATGATGGGAATGATGCAACAGATGTTGGAAAATCAGCAGAATAACTCGTTCTGCAGAGGCTATGGTTCCTATTCATTCACCAGAGATTATGAATCTCCATCATATCAGCCTGCACCTACACATAAGAGCAGATTGGAAATCATGATGGAGCAATATCTTGAGAGACAACAACAGATTGATATGTCCTTCAACTCAAAGATGGATGCGTTGTATGAAGACTTGAATGAGAAGTTCGAATCTTTGAGCACACATATGGAGGAGCTGGATGCAGCAATAGAGAGGCGGAATGAAGCTAGGAAAGCTGAACAGTGTAGATCCATCAAAGCTGTGACCTTAAGGGATGAGATTGAGTTGCTAGGTGAAGAAGAGAGCATAATCTCAGATTTTCTGGATGAATATTGTCTGCCTGATACATGCACCGATCGACACCCCCTTAGTGACGATCGACACGCCATTCTGACGGCAATTTCGAGTTCTTTCGAGAAACAGAATCGCCTTGCATCGATCGACACACATTATGCAACGATCGACACAGAACGCACACATGTCCAGAAACCTGCAACAGTGCCAGAACGAGCCTACAAGCCCCCAGTGCCATATCCTAAGGTTCCTAAACCTTCCAAACAAGAGATAGAAGTGGCTAACTGCATGAAAGTGATAGATAAGAAGGTGAATAAAACACCACCAGTTGAAACTTTGCGAGTTCATGCAAAGAAGATGATCTCCACTGATGGTCATCTGGAAGAAGAAGTTCAGATTGGTGGAACTACAGTATCTGATAGTGGAAAGAAGAAGATGGCGGTTCCTCTTAAACCTGCTCTAACATCTTCAGTACCTGCAACTGCTCATAAGCAGAAAGCCCCAAACATCAGATCTACATCAAAGGTAAGGAACAAATCATCTAAGCTTAAACCTTCTGATCATATTGTTTTGAATGCAGAAAAACGCAGTAGACCGCCCAAGCTTCGCTCCCGCCCTGATTCTGATTTCTCATTCCTTGGGAAGCCTCATGATCTGAATGCCTATACACCTCCTTGGATGAAGAGATATGCACAGAGACACTCAAAGTATCTGTTGAAACCGCCTTGAATCAAATCTCTTCCAATAGTCAAGCTAATGACTAAAAACAAGCGCTGAGTGGGAGGCAACCCACTGTTAGGTTCGTTTTTGTTTTTGTTTTCTTTCGTTTTGATTTGGTATTTTTAATTTTTCTGTTTAAGTGTGTTCAGAGCTGAGGGAAACAAGAATAATCGCATTGCATCGATCGACACACATTGTGCATCGGTCGATGCAGTCGCAATTTACGATTTAACTAATTGATTGCGGTTCAAACATCGGTTATCTACATAACTGCGAGCATAATCGCCGTGCATCGATCGACACCCTTGGGCATCGATCGACGCAGGGCGACGACATGTAAGTATTCTGCAACTTTTCGGTTTGTTTTTCAATTTGATTATTCTTTCACCGAGCTCATGCAATGATTACACTGGGGACAGTGTAGTTTAAGTGTGGGGGAGGAAGCTACTGATGCACGCTTTTGTTTTCTTAGGTTTTCAAAAACATTGTTTTATTGAGTCAAAATTTGTATGAAACTATGATTTTTCGAGGAAAATTTTCACTTGAACAGGAACTAAGTGACCATTGGACAGACTTGCAGAGCCTCTATGACTATTAGAAAACTCAGACACAGATCAACCTACTGGGAACACCCACATCACTTCAGGTATCAGAGGATCCTTTACTGACTTCACCTTAATACTGACTTAGATTTCTCACCTAAGGGCTTGGTATACTTTGTGTCGGATTCCCTGTTAGTTCTGACACAGCCTGTCAACCTATCCTATTTAGTTCCCTTCTCCCCTTCTATAAAGTAAAAAAAAAAGATAATAAACTGAGGATGAGTTCGTAACTCCGAAGTGGTCATGGGAATAGTAGCAAACACTATTATCTCCTATGCGATCCATGGAATGTGTCCAAAGTACACCCCATAACGGGAAGAACACTGATAAAAAAAATAAAATGATACCCAATGTGGGAAAAATCAGTTGTTAAAGAAGGGAAAGAGAAGAAAGGGACTAGAGAAAGATAGTATGGTGGTCTAGATCTGATAAGGTAAGAATCCATGTGCCTTTAGATCGATACTCCTTAGGTGAGACCGCACTTAAATACTTGCAGAAGTCAGTAGGGAGAATTTGAATGCTTGAATGTGATTGTGGAGTTTACTTGGGACAGTTGCTAAGTGTGGGGGAAGTACATTGTGGTCTTGAGTTCTGTAGGAAAGTTTTCAGTGGCTTACTAAGTGAATGTGATTGTGAAAGTTCCTAGGACGAAATGAGTTTCTGAGTTTACAAACTTCTTTTCTTATGCTTTGGTTCTTTACTTGCTTGAGGACAAGCAAGAGCTAAGTGTGGGGGAGTTGATATACCATGGATTTTACCGGTTTTAACCATGGTATATGCCTTATTTATCGAGTCTTATGTTATGTTTTGGAGTCTTTTTAGTATGTTTACAGGTTTAGACACATTTGGAGCAGAAGTGGAGATTTTGGAGCTGTTTGGTGTATTTTGGAGATTTGGTCCGAGAGACAGAGTTCACTGTCCAGTTTTGGAGATCGCGTCGATCGTTGCACACCTACATCAATCGTTGCATATGCGAATGGGCCAGACTCGCCGATTTAATGAAGAATGCTGATTTTGCAGAAAAGCCCAGATATTTACACAGAAGCCCAAAACGTGTTTTAGCTATTATATAAGGGTTTTTAAGCCATTGTTTAGGCTACGCTTTCATTAAGTCTTATTTTATTTCAGAGAGCCTTAGGGGCTGATCTTGCTCTCGAAAGAGAGAGGATTTCGAACCCCTGTTGATTAATCTGTTTTATGATATTTGGTTTTCTACTTAAGATGTTTTCTGTTTCGATGAACATGTCTGAGTAGTTTACCTGTTAGGTTGAAGGATTCTCATTAGGGATTTCAGAGAATTATAGTTTAAATCAATCTGTAGAGATTTATATCTGCTAGTTCTTTATCTAAGTTGTTCTTAATGCTAAATCTGAAGTAGCTAATCAGAGTTATGATGTTAGGTTGATTAATTCAGCGGAAGTTGATTAATTTAACTAGAAAGAACTTAGATAAGCAATTAAACTATTCGCAAACGAAAGTTTGGTTTAGGATAATTGTGAACATATCAAACTTGGAATTAATGCTAGTTTAATCTGTTAGTTCTCGCAAACGAAAGTTTGGTTTGCTGCACTTAGACTTAGAGAATTATCGCAAAGGAATTTGGTTAATTCTATATCAGTGTTTGAGTTCTAGAATAGTTATTGATTGGATCTAGATAGATTGATTGCTTGCGTTCCTGATTTCCTGAGAACTCCTGAAACCTAACGCTTCGCCTCCTTGCTCACAAACTCGCCTTCTATTGATTTACTTTTCTGCTCTGCTTTTAGTTTAATCATCTTTGCTTTCTCCTAGTTTAATCACTTCTGTTTTTATCTATCGTTGACCAGAGTCCCTGTGGATTTCGATACCCTAAGTACTACAACTACATCACTGTGCACTTGCAGTTAGTATAGGGATAAAACTATACCTATCATCGATCGACACCACTAAGTGTGTCGGTCGACAAAAGGCCGAAACCGAAACTGATGTTTCGGTTTATGTCGAGGTCGATATATAAATGGATTTGTAGATTCAACCTAGATGAACTGTGCGCCGCCCAGACAGTTTTTCTTAGAGAGAAAAAACACAGAAACCTCGAAAACTTAGTTCCCAGGAGATCCGATTCCCGGCACTAGCATCCCGGCGGATTCCAGCTTGTGTGCGTGTGGACTGCAGTAGAGGCGCAGCATCTGAGGCGCTCCAGTGATCTCGTATTACCCGATTCATCTTCCGCTGCCAATCTCCAGGTAATCGCGAGGTCAGATCTATGATTCAATTAACTAAACCCTAGATCCTAGGCTTAGGGAACATGACAGCAATTCGGAATCTGGTAGAATTGGCTCCAAAGTTCCATCAGTGGTATCAGAGCCTTAGGGTTTTACATTGAATCGAACCTGTTTATAGAATTTGATGAGTTAAATTCGTTCATTAGTGAATATGAGTTAGAACAGGTGAGATCGAATCTGATCAAAATCGACTCTGTGTTTTCGCACAGTGTCGATCGACACACTAGGTGTGTCGGTCGACACAAAGTGGCGAATTCGACAGAATAGGCGACTAGGGTTTTTTCGCGAAGAAAAACCGAAAACCTACTGTGTCGATCGACACAGGTTGAGTGTCGGTCGACACAGAGCAGATTCGGTACAGTGTCGATCGACACAGGTTGAGTGTCGGTCGACACAGACCTAGGGAATGGTTAATCGGTTCAATTGGATTGGACCGGTTATCATGCTTGGTTAAGTCCGAATAGATCGGTTTAAATTGGATGAATTGGTTCAATTGGATTGAACTGGTTATCTCAATTAGCAAGAACCGATGGGTTGAATCAGTTTGATTGGATAAAACGGTTCAATTGAATTGGACCGGTTATCGCAATCAGTTGAAACTGGTTAAAACGGTTTAAAATTGGATGAATTGATTCAATTGGATTGAACCAGTTATCGCAATTAGTATAAACCGATTTGAATGGTTAAGATCAGTTTGATCTGATAAGTCAGTTCAATTGGATTGAACCGGCTATCAAAACTGTCTTCGGTTAAGGTCTATGTCGACCGTCACACACGGGTTGTGTCGATCGACATGACCGGTTCAATGAACTGGGTTAATTGGATTAACCGGTTATTGAAGTCTGGTTTCATTTGGTAGTCTCGATCGACAGACATGGTCTGCGTCGATCGACACAATACTTGCAATTCTGGTTATTGAACCTTGAATTTGCAGAAACCAAACTAGACTTAAACCTTGATCAAATCTTAGCTTCAATGTGGTCAACTGTCAAGACTCATTTCATTGTGTGATGGTCTAGCCAAGAGCTTGGTGTCCACAATTACGTGAGTAAGGCAGGTAATTACCTAAGAGATTGATATGCTAACCTTTCAGAGTTTAGTTTCCTCAACTAAATATCAAGTAACCTTGATGTCTTGCCCAAATCTTGTCTACTGTCAAGACGTGTGTCGTTTGTTGGATAGCCTTGGAGTCCTTGGTATCCACTGCTATATGAGTAAGGCAGGTGATCATTGATAGACTTGCAGTGCGACTGTCAATGATCACAAGACTGAAAGGATTGGTTTACTTGACTGGGCTGTCAGAAGTTCTGGGCCCAGAGACGTCAGAGTAGATGAGACATGGATTGTCTTATCTACGACCAAGAGTTGTACTAGGTACAATTAGCAATGATTTGCTTACCTAGATAGCTAAATTTTGGGTGATGGCGAGTCGTCCACTCAGATTTTGGTGAAATATGGGTCTTGGATCATTATATTCATAGAGGAAACATGGTTTGAATATAATGCGAGTTTTCTTATTGAATAAGATTTCTCATGGAATACATAACTAAATCTTTGTTATTCTTGGATTTCAGCTTATGTCTAAGGCTACTTTCTCATTGCGATCCGTCCTTGAGAAGGACAAGTTAAATGGATCGAATTTCCTGGATTGGTATCGGAATTTGAGAATAGTTCTCAAGCAGGAGAATAAGAACTATGTCCTTGAGAAAGCTTTCCCCAAAAGGCTTGGGTCCAATGCCTCGCATGCAGTATATGATGCTTGGAATAAGCATTATATTGATGTGGTAGATGTGTGTGGTCTGATGTTGGCTACCATGAACTCGGACTTGAAGAGTCAATATGAGAACGTGGAGTCGCCAATAGAGATGATCACCAGTCTGAAACTGATGTTTCAGGAACATGCACGAATTGAGAGATACCATACGGTTAAATCTCTCATTGAGTGCAAGCTACCAAAGGATGCTCCAGTCAGTCCTCATGTCATTAAAATGATGGGTTACATTGATAACCTGGGGAAACAGGATTGTCCTGTTAGCCTAGAGTTGGCCACAAACATCATTCTGCAGTCACTGCCGTCAAACTATGATAAGTTTATTAACAGCTATATCAAGAAAGGCTTGACGAAGAAGTTGACTGAACTGCATGGCATGCTCAAGATAGCAGAGCAAAACATCATAAAGGGCAAGAAATTTGAGAAATTTTGTATAGACAAGGGTGGAGGCAAGGCCATTCAGATTTGGAATCGGGATAAGCATGTGTCATCCTTTAAGCCCAAGTCAGGCCCATCTGATGTTGACAAATGCTGCTACTGTAAAGAGTTTGGGCATTGGAAGAGAAATTGCATTAAATTCTTGGAAGATTCACATGAGATGGAGAAGATGTATGGTACTTCTTCTTCAGGTATTGTGTTATTAATTCAAGTTCTACGTATGTATTGGATACTGGTTGTGGTACTGATATTTTGAAATATGCAGGACCTAAGCGACAGTAGAACGTTGAAGAAAGGACAAGTGGAACTGCGTGTCTGGTATGAAGCAATGGTTGCTGCATGAGCCGTAGAGATTCTTCATTTGTAGGAGCCTTTCATACTTGGTTTTTGAAATTAAGTAATTGCTACTATGTATCTGCCTAGTGCAGAGATATCTTTCATTTTCTTGTAAGAATTTGGATGTTTTTCATTCTGATAAAATACAAGTTTTGCTCTTTTGATCTTAATGAAATATTATATGGTAGCACCCCTTTTGATAAATGGGTTTTATGTCTTAAACCAATATACTCTTGAATATAACATAAATACCAAACGATTTAATTCTGATGACTTGAACTCGTTTTTTCCTTAGCACAGTCGTTTTGACCACATAGAGTGAAGCGGATTCAAAGGTTCCATGTTATGTGCTTTAGGCTCATTTGATTGTAAATCATTTGAGACATGAATTCTGCTTGCTGGGCCAAATGACTAAGGCTTCTTTAGCAGAGCTAAAGAAAAAGGCCAGAGGATTATTGGGCCTTACACGTACGGATGTACGTGGCCCGATGAGCATTAATGTCAAAGGAAATCTTCAATACTTCATTAACTTATTGATGGCATCAGTAAGTATGGCTGTGTTCTTTTGATGAGACACGAGTAGAAATCTTTTGAGGAGTTCCGAAATGAAGTATAGAACCGATTTGACATAAGTATTGAGATCCTCGATTAGATCGCGGAGGAAAATACTTGAGTCAAGAGTTGGGTGATCATCTAAGTGAGTGTGAAGTAATATCACATCTCTTTTCTCCTAGAAAACCTAAATGGTGTTTCTGAGAGAATGAATCGGATCTTATTGGATATGCTCAGATTAATGATGAGTCACATGAATCTTCCATTATCTTTTTAAAATGCGCTCTAAAATGAATAAGTTTACACAAATTATGTTTCTATCAGAATCAGTTGAAAGACACCACATTGAATATGGACTGGGTGATTTCCAAGTATGTTTTACTGATTAATTGGGATTGCAAGGTTTGTGTAAGGCAGTTGTCAACAAACAAACTTGAACCCAAATCTGATAAGGGCTGCTTCGCCGGTTGTCCTAGGGAAACCAAGGCTTAGTACTCTTGCAACCAATCCGAAAACAAAGATTTGTTGTTCGGAACAGTGGGAGTAAAAGTACATATCGAAGAAATTCGATAAACACAGGAGGCTGCTCAACCTGTTGAGGGAGAGCAGCGGTGAGATCTACAAAGTACTGTAGGACCTACACCTGTGGATCCTGAAATTCGCAGATCCGAAAGGATCCGTCACTAACTCGAGAGTGATTTCTCGTAGCCGATTGTCGTGATCTGTTGATCATTGAAAAGTGACGAGCTTGCGAAATTCAAAGAAGCAATGGTAAGCCCCAACTCCGAAAATTGGCTGGGTATGCATGTTAGCTTCATCGATCCATTTCTGGATTGAAGCAGACATCTTGGAGTTGGAATCAATATTCTGATAATGTGGTCAAGAGTTTTGACTTGATCAGAATAGAAATGAAACCGTGCGTTTACAAGAAGACTAGTGGGAGCGTAATTGCAATTCTCACACCGTATGTACGTAATGTACTTAATCTCATAAACGACGTTCCGATGCTAAAATCTTATCAAGATTTGGGTCGGAAGTCAAATTTAACGATGGACATGGGAGAAGGCCGTGAAAGTTCTTGGAATAAGGATCCATTGGAATGGATCAGAAAGGCTAATTGAATCATGTCAAAATCCTTATGTTGATAAGGTATTGGACAGTTCATATGTGCTTAATTCCAAGAATGGCTTCATACCAAAGGTCTTATGGCAATAATCTAAGCGAGAAGAAGTGTCTTGGACACTGGCTGAGCTAGTAACAATATTAGCAATATGAAGTGTTTTTGAACACTAGCTGAACTAGTATTAATGAGTGTGATTGCTAATGCTGCTGCAATAGAATCAATCATGAATGCCATATTTTGCGCTCGTCTAGATGCAGCTTAAGCATAAAGCATGACGAGAAAATACCAATATGTTCCGGTAATAGTCACTGAACAGTTACCAGAAATATCTCAAGTGTTTGAGGAACACTAAGGATAGGTTCGTGGTGAACTGATAAAGTGACGAACCAGTTGAAAGTAGTTAGACAGACAAAGATGATTCCCGGTTCCCACCTGGTTATGTCTCTTTGTCTGAATAGCGGTGTTATATGTTGGAAAGGCTCCAAGCAGTGGACCGTAGAATAGTGCTTTTATCTGAATGGCGGTGTGGTTTGTTGGAATTGTTTCAAACAATAACAGCGCAGTCTCTCCCACAACCTAAGCACAAAATTTATTATGTTGCTGTAAGTATAAGATATCTGAAGAGATGATCTTGATTCTAGTGGGAGTTATTTTAGTTATGTTGTAATCTTTACATAGACATGCCATGGTAGTGTTTTTGTAAGTTAAAACTGACATCGGTATTATTTAATTATTGAATAATTAAATAATGGTCCCAAAGTATTTTATGTTCATCTTATAGGTCATCAAGTTGAGGACTTGGTCATGAAACCCTATAAGTACAAGATGACATGAAATTATGTTTGTCCCTAGTCGAGGTTGTTAAAAATGGGACACTAACAACCGCGCGAGACTAGCATGTGAGGTGACTGTTGGACTAAGTTTCATGGAGTCAATGATATGATTATCACAGTCAATCACATAGATATATGTTGGTGAACATATGATCGGACATGACCCGCTAATGAGAACTCCACATGATAGTTATATCAGTGTCATGGGAGGTTCTCATTACGACTATAGAGTATAGTCCTTAGACCTGAGTTCATCATGCTTTCTAGCATATGAATTGGTGCGTTTTGACCTTGTCGAACGTCGTTCCGTAACTGGCGGCTATAACGGCATTTCTTATGCGTATCATGAAGTATGTGTAGAAACAGGGATGGAACAAGATGGGATTTGTACCTCCTGTATAACGGGAGATAAATATCTCAGGGCCCATCGAAGATTTGATACTGAGAAAATGCATGGCCGTGCTCAAACGAGGTGATTGTCAGTCGTTTGTTTTATCAGTATAGATCAGGAGTTCGATGAACATGATGTTGGCTATAATAAGGATGACACAGTCTCTTGCCTTATGCCATATCGAGATATAGAGACGAAGGGATTATAGGAATAGGTGATTCCAGTACAAGTGGGAGATTGTTGGGATTATGTCCTGAAATCACATTGTATTCACTCTAGAGATAATTGTATTGTCGAGATCGGACAATTCATGTGATGCTAGGTAGTCATAATGTTTTGCTAGAAACCGCTTATGACAGATGAGTTATAACTCATTTCCAGTATCGTGTGAACCTACAGGGTCACACACCTAAGCAAGTTGGACATAGTTCGTATGGGATTGATCATTGGCATATGGTCTGGTCGATGTGTATCGGATACACATCGAATATGAGTTTTAATGAGGTGTGTCAATCGACACCATTGGGTGTGTCGGTCGACACAAGATGTGTGTCGATCGACACCACTAAGTGTGTCGGTCGACACAAGGCCGAAACCGAAACTGATGTTTCGGTTTATGTCGAGGTCGATATATAAATGGATTTGTAGATTCGACCTAGATGAACTGTGCGCCGCCCAGACAGTTTTTCTTAGAGAGAAAAAACACATAAACCTCGAAAACTTAGTTCCCAGGAGATCCGATTCCCGGCACTAGCATCCCGGCGGATTCCAGCTTGTGTGCGTGTGGACTGCAGTAGAGGCGCAGCATCTGAGGCGCTCCAGTGATCTCGTATTACCTGATTCATCTTCCGCTGCCAATCTCCAGGTAATCGCGAGGTCAGATCTATGATTCAATTAACTAGACCCTAGATCCTAGGCTTAGGGAACATGACAGCAATTCAGAATCTGGTAGAATTGGCTCCAAAGTTCCATCATGGGTGACTCACCGGTAGGGGCGTTACAATTTTATTCATTAAAGTCTGAGTAATAATCAACGCAGTTACAATTTTTTTGATTATATGCACATAATTTAATAAGTTTATTAAAACATCATAGAGACTGCCAAACGAGTGTTGAGGGATATATATACACAAGTAACATCGAACTTTAAAAAAAATAGTTTATGAGTTTTAATTTAGCAGTTTAAAAGTTCAAATTCAAACATCAATATTTTAATGAATAAAATTAAAGAACCAAATTACGGTTATCTTTCAAACAACATATAATAACAGCATATCAAATATATTTTACGTTCTGGTTTCTTAAAGGATTTAATAATTAAAATTGGTTAGGAATTTAATTGTCTTTTCACCTTAAACAATGAGCTGATTACAATTAATAATTATATTAATTAACATTTCTAGAAATAAAAATTTCAAAAGAGCAGTTTTTGTTGTGTTTATCAATACAATAAAACTGTTGATTTAATTAACTAATCATAAGTAACATAAGTTAAAACACAAATAAAATGACATTATAAATTCTATAAATTTCACAAGAGAAAATTAAAAATAAAGTAGAAACCAAAGTCGATTATTCCTAAATACATCTGAATTTTACAAAGAAAAATGAAAACATATGTTTTGGTTGCAACTCTTCTAGTGTTGGTTTTATCATGTAAGTTTATTTGCATAAATAAAAATAATACATAAAATTCTTCAAATTGTTTTCTAATTAAAATATATGAAATAACTCTAAGCATGTTTATAAATTTTATAGGTTCATCAAATATGTTGACAAAATCTAATTATGAAGATAACAACTATTTTTCCGGTCCAGCTCCGAGCCCACAACTTGGTGCATCAAATATCCTAGAAAAATCTATTTATGAAAATAACGGTATAGCAGCGAGTCCTCAACTTGATTTTCTAATAAAAATTCATCTAACCCATGATGAACATCTTCGACACTCGAGGGCTGACAGAACACTTGGTTTTTGTCATGAATGTGCACGTCATTGTATTAGAAAGAATAGAAATATGCTAGATTGTAATCAAATTAAGTGTTATTGTGATTACAGAAGCTATTACTCGGATAACAAATCGATTTGGTAAACAAATAATAAGCATAAACAAACAAAATGATTTCACATAAGTTATAATATATTTTTAAAACAAATCCTGGTTTTATTTTATAACTATATTTCATTGCTTCGCATGTTATCTTATTTTATTTTATTTATAAAAAATAATAATGGAATATTATACTTGTTTTTTAATTGTTTTTATATATTTTATGTTAACTATTGATGAGATATCTAAGATTTATTTTCGAAAACGTAGGCCCGTAAAAAGAATTTTCCCAATTTTATTTAGAATATGAAATAAACACAGTCGTTACACTCAAAATATTAGAACTAATGGTGGTAAATTTAAATTTTCATAACTTATATTGATATAATTAAAATACATAATTGATCTGTACAATGTTTAATGTGAGTAATATATATGAAAATTTTATTCATTAAAGTATGAGTAATAATCAACGCGGTTACAATTTTTTTGATTATATGCACATAATTTAATAAGTTTATTAAAACATCATAGAGACTGCCAAACGAGTGTTGAGGGATATATATACACGAGTAACATCGAACTTTAAAAAAAAAAATAGTTTATGAGTTTTAATTTAGCAGTTTAAAAGTTCAAATTCAAACATCGATATTTTAATGAATAAAAGTAAAGAACCAAATTACGGTTATCATTCAAACAACATATAATAACAGCATATCAAATATATTTTACGTTCTGGTTTCTTATTGGATTTAATAATTAAAACTAGTTAGGAATTTTATTGTCTTTTCACCTTAAACAATGACTGATTACAATTAATAATTATATTAATTTATATTTCTAGAAATAAAAATTTCAAAAAGAGCATTTTTTGTTGTGTTTATCAATACAATAAAACTGTTGATTTAATTAACTAATCATAAGTAACATAAGTTAAAACACAAATAAATATGACATTATAAATTCTATAAATTTCACAAGAGAAAATTAAAAATAAAGTAGAAACCAAAGTCGATTATTCTTAAATACATCTAAATTTCACAAAGAAAAATGAAAACATATGTTTTGGTTGCAACTCTTCTAGTTTTGGTTTTATCATGTAAGTTTATTTTCATAAATAAAAATAATACATAAAATTCTTTAAATTGTTTACTAATTAAAATATATGAAATAACTCTAAGCATGTTTATAAATTTTATAGGTTCATAAAATATGTTGACAAAATCAAATTATGAAGATAACAACTATTTTTCCGGTCCAGCTCCGAGCCCACAACTTGGTGCATCAAATATCCTAGAAAAATCTATTTATGAAAATAACGGTATAGCAGCGAGTCCTCAACTTGATTTTCTAATAAAAATTCATCTAACCCATGATGAACATCTTCGACACTCGAGGGCTGACAGAACACTTGGTTTTTGTCATGAATGTGCACGTCATTGTATTAGAAAGAATAGAAATATGCTAGATTGTAATCAAATTAAGTGTTATTGTGATTACAGAAGCTATTACTCGGATAACAAATCGATTTGGTAAACAAATAATAAGCATAAACAAACAAAATGATTTCACATAAGTTATAATATATTTTTAAAACAAATCCTGGTTTTATTTTATAACTATATTTCATTGCTTCGCATGTTATCTTATTTTATTTTATTTATAAAAAATAATAATGGAATATTATACTTGTTTTTTAATTGTTTTTATATATTTTATGTTAACTATTGATGAGATATCTAAGATTTATTTTCGAAAACGTAGGCCCGTAAAAAGAATTTTCCCAATTTTATTTAGAATATGAAATAAACATAGACGTTACACTCAAAATTTTAGAACTAATGGTGGTAAATTTAAAATTTCATAAATTATAGGGTTAATTGGATGAATATTATAAAAGTAGGTTAAAATTAAGTCTATGACAAGTTGACATGGAAATTAAGAAAATAGCTTAACACAACTAAAATGACACATAAAGTTGGACAATTTTACCCATGCATGCAGCTTTTCAGACCTGCAAAAAACACTTTTCAGATCTACAGAAAGTAATATGTTTTTGAGAAATTAGGTCTCATAGCTATAGATGAGACTCAAATTAGGTAAATAAAAAGTAGCTTTTGGGGAGGATGGAAAGTTCAATTTTGCCCATCACCATATCTTTTTTTACACTTTTGAATATTCACTCTATCTATGATGACTTTTGATTCGGCTGACATTGTACTACACAATGACCCCACCATGAATTTGTCTTCTTCCTTATCATTTCCTCTTCACCGTTTTGCTTCTGCATCTCTTCATCTAACCATTACACAAGCTTCTCTCTCTCTTTCTCTAGAAAATTAAAATCCAGTTTCTGCGCCATTACGACGTTCAAATATTTTTTCATCGAGAGCTTTAAAATCAGGGAGAGATGTCTGAGAATTGATTTTACGCCATTACGCCATTACGACGTTCAAATATTGCTTTAAATTTGGATTAGTGTTTGATTTCTGAGAATAAGTGTCGAGTGGCGAATCCAGACCCGACAGCTCCGGATCTGAATCCGGATCCGGCTCGTTCGACGGAAGATAGCTTTGAATCAGGTCTGCAATTCAGATTCAGAAGCTTTGAATCTTATTTGATGTTCTTTTGCTAATGGATTGGTATGGTTTTCAATGTTTGATGTGTAAAAGGTTATAAATTTCTTGATTATTTTGTGTTGTTTTATCATCAGCTTTTGAGGATGGAAGCAGAAACATCTTGGACTAATTATCATTACAACTACATTACATATGTCCCTGAAGTCTCAAAGTGGTGCAGCTTGTTCTTCGATCGGATTTGACTCTCGTTTGAGATGTGGGTGGGACTATTTTGTATAAAATATTTTACAAATACTTAACTACTTATAGTTGACTATAAAGTTTAGATTATTTTACAGAATAGTTGACTACTCATTACATAAACACACCACTAAATCTAAAAGTAAATTATATTTATTCTAATCTCATATTATTAGTTAGTGTTTTTTTATAAATGTAGTTGACTATTACGTCTAGTAGTTAACTATGTATGTTATAAAAAAGTAGTTGACTATCTTCTCAAAGTATTCAATGTAAATTATAAAATAGTTGAAAAATAGTTGGTTATGTTTTTTTGGTTATGTATATCCAGTATTCGAATACAATATAAAATAGACAACTATTTTGGTCGAAACAGACAAAAGTACCTGTCACTTTCCATCACTAGATATAATAGTCAATTACATTTATATTAAAGAAGTAAATGACTACTTTGTATATATTATTTTACAAAATAGTCAACTACTTATTTATTACGTAAAAACAACACATATAAAGAATAGTTACTATTTTGTATAAGCTATTTTACAAATAGTTGACTATAAAGTTTAGACTATTTTACAGAATAGTTGACTACTCATTACGTAAACACACCACTAAATATAAAAGTAAATTATATTTATTCTAATCCCATATGATTAGTTACTATTTTTTTATAAATGTAGTTGACTATTACGTCTAGTAGTTAATTATGTATGTTATAAAAAGTAGTCAACTACTTTTTCAAAGTATTCAATGTAAATTATAAAAGTATACAATATAAAGTAGACAACTATTCTGGTCGAAACAGATAAAAGCACATGTCACTTTCCATCGGTACTTTATATTTAAAAAAAAAAAATCATTATTTGCAGGTCTGAAAAGTACTTTTTGCAGGTCTGAAAAGCTGTCCATGGAAAAAGTAAGGGTAAAATTGTCCAACTTTGTGTGTCATTTTAGTTGTGTTGTGCTACAAACCTAATTTCAAGTAAAAACTTTTCATAGACCTAATTTTTGGTCCAAAACATAATATTGATGCAAATAACCCTATGTTTTTTTAATATAAAGTACCGATGGAAAGTGACAGGTACTTTTGTCTGTTTCGACCAGAGTAGTTGTCTACTTTACATTGAATACTTTGAGAAGCTAGTCAACTACTATTTTATAACATACATAGTTAACTATTTAGATGATATAAATTACATCATATCTTTAATAGTATACGACTATTTTACATGGATAAATTGTTGAAAAAGTAGTTAGATATTTTTGACATCCAATCTTAATTATACTCCATGATGTATTCGAATATTGGATGTAAATAGTCAACTATTTTATAATTTACATTGGAATACTTTGATAAGATAGCCAACTACTATTTTATAACGTATATAGTTAACTATTTAGATAAGATAAGTTATATCATATCTTTAAAAGTATACGACTATTTCGAATATTAGTTAACATTTTATAACGTATATAGTTAACTATTTAGATAAGATAAGATAAATTACGTCATATTTTTAAAAGTATACGACTATTTCACGTGGATATATTGTTGAAAAAGTAGTTGGATATGTTTGACATCCAATCTTAATTATACTCGACCACAATAGTTGTCTTTAAGATATTTTATACCTTATAGTCAATTACATTTATAAAAGAACCACTAAATTAATAATAGTGTACATTAGTATAAGTGTAATTTATCAACTACTTTTACATATAGATAACTATTTTGACATTTAACTATTATGTAAGATAGTATATACCTTATAGTCAACTACTCTTTAATACGTAATAAGTAGTTAACTATTTTTTTAAGATAGTTTACCCAAAATAGTTAACTATTTTTTTAATATGAATATCACTAGATGTAATAGTCAATGATATTTATAAATATATACAATAACTACTTCACGAAATAGTTATTTACGCACAATACTCATGAAAATAATTATTTACCATTACTAAAAATATCTATAGACATATGAGTTGTTGACTATTTTGTAAAATAGTCTATATAAAGTAGTTAACTATTTTTATTATAAAACACCATTAAATATATGAGTAGTTGACTATTTTATATAATATTTTTATACATAGTAGTTAACTACTTTTTAATATAAACATTAGTACTTATCTCTACAAATATATTTTTAAAATATAATTGAATATATTTTTTATAAGTAGTCAACTATTTTTCTCTAATAGGTAAATTATAGGGAAATATAAGTGACAAAATAATTAACTGTTTTTACAAGAAAATTGAATAGAAATAGGAAACTATTTTTTATCAACTACTTTTCTTAAGATACAATCAGCTTTCAAAAAAAAAAAAAAGATACAATCTGCTTTTGCCACACCTCGTCTTCTTCTTATTCAGCATTAAGACATAGGAAAAAGATAAAGATGAGACGCACATCCACACAAACTGCTGCAAATCAAAGTCAAAATTATTTGTAGGCAAACAGAGCAAATCATCCGATTGTATTGATTGAAACCCTGTCCTCGTTTTCGATGGGCTGCGTTCGTCAAAACATTCGTGTGAAAGAAAATCAGAAACATATATTGTGGGCTTAAAGATGTAGCCGTTTCGGCCTAATGAAACACTAAAACCCAACGATCCAGTCTTCACGATGTCCATTTTGAAAGTTTACAAGTAGGAGAACGACGAGTCAGACCTGAGAAGCAGTGGTGGTATGAGAGGATAATCGGTGAAACTTGCTTGGATTATTTGGATGCCGACGATGTTAATTGTTTTAATGACGTGCAGCTGTCCAGAGAAGTTGAAATTTTTAAACAAGAAAGTCACAACAAAAATATAAAAAATGTATCTTTAAAGATAAAGTACATTGTCAGATTAAATGAAAAAGTTGTTAGTGTTAGCGACCGTAAAAACGAGTGTGACAATTATATGTTGATGGACATTATTGAACTTTCCATCCTCTCAAAAAGTTGCTTTTTATTTTCTTAATTTTGGTCTCATTTATAGCTATGAGACCTAATTTCCCTATATTATATTGATATAATTAAAATACATAATTGATCTCTACAATGTTTAATGTGAGTGATATATATGAAAATTTTACTCATTAAAGTCTAAGTAATAATCAACGCGGTTACAATTTTTTTGATAATATGCACATAATTTAATAAGTTTTTTAAAACATCATAGAGACTACCAAACGAGTGTTGAGGGATATATAAACACGAGTAACATCGAACTTTAAAAAAAAAATAGTTTATGAGTTTTAATTTAGCAGTTTAAAAGTTCAAATTCAAACATCGATATTTTAATATATTTTACGTTCTGGTTTCTTAATGGATTTAATAATTAAAACTGGTTAGGAATTTAATTGTCTTTTCACCTTAAACAATGAGCTGATTATAATTAATAATTATATTAATTTATATTTCTAGAAATAAAAATTTCAAAAGAGCAGTTTTTGTTGTGTTTATCAATACATTAAAACTGTTGATTTTATTAACTAATCATAAGTAACATAAGTTAAAACACAAATAAATATGACATTATAAATTCTATAATTTCACAAGAGAAAGTTAAAAATAAAGTTGAAACCAAAGTCGATTATTCCTAAATACATCTGAATTTCACAAAGAAAAATGAGAACATATGTTTTGGTTGCAACTCTTCTAGTTTTGGTTTTATCATGTAAGTTTATTTTCATAAATATAAATAATACATAAAATTATTTAAATTGTTTACTAATTAAAATATATGAAATAACTCTAAGCATGTTTATAAATTTTATAGGTTCATCAAATATGTTGAAAAAATCTAATTATGAAGATAACAACTATTTTTCCGGTCCAGCTCCGAGCTCACAACTTGGTGCATCAAATATCCTAGAAAAATCTATTTATGAAAATAACGGTATAGCAGCGAGTCCTCAACTTGATTTTCTAGTAAAAAGTCATCTAACCCATGATGAACATCTTCGACACTCGAGGGCAGACAGAACACTTGGTTTTTGTCATGAATGTGCACGTCATTGTATTAGAAAGAATAGAAATATGCTAGATTGTAAGCAAATTAAGTGTTATTGTGATTACAGAAGCTATTACTCGGATAACAAATTGATTTGGTAAACAAATAATAAGCATAAAAAAATAAAATGATTTCACATAAGTTATAATATATTTTTAAAACAAATCCTGGTTTTATTTTATAACTATATTTCATTGCTTCGTATGTTATCTTATTTTATTTTATTTATAAAAAATAATAATGGAATATTATACTTGTGTTTTAATTGTTTTGATATATTTTATTTTAACTATTGATGAGATATACAAGATATATTTCCGAAAACTTAGGCCCGTAAAAAGAATTTTCCCAATTTTATTTAGAATATGAAATAAACACAGTCGTTACACTCAAAATTTTAGAACTAATAGTGGTAAATTTAAAATTTCATAAATTATATTGATATAATTCAAATACATAGTTGATTTGTACAATGTTTAATGTGAGTGATATATATGAAAATTTTATTCATTAAAGTCTGAGTAATAATCAACGCGGTTACAATTTTTTTGATTATATGCACATAATTTAATAAGTTTATTAAAACATCATAGAGACTGCCAAACGAGTGTTGAGGGATATATATACACGAGTAACATCGAACTTTTTAAAAAAAAAATAGTTTCTGAGTTTTAATTTAACAGTTTAAAAGTTCAAATTCAAACATCGATATTTTAATGAATAAAATTAAAGAACCAAATTACGGTTATTTTTCGAACAACATATAATAACAGCATATCAAATATATTTTACGTTCTAGTTTCTTATTGGATTTAATAATTAAAACTGGTTCTGAATTTAATTGTCTTTTCACCTTAAAAAATGAGCTGATTACAATTAATAATTATATTAATTTATATTTCTAGAAATAAAAATTTCAAAAGAGCAGTTTTTTTGTGTGTTTATCAATACAATAAAACTGTTGATTAATTAACTAGTCATAAGTAACACAAGTTAAAACACAAATAAATATGACATTATAAATTCTATAAATTTCACAAAAGAAAATTAAAAAAAAAGTAGAAACCAAAGTCTATTATTCCTAAACACATCTGAATTTCACAAAGAAAAATGAAAACATATGTTTTGGTTGCAACTCTTCTAGTTTTGGTTTTATCATGTAAGTTTATTTTCATAAATAAAAATAATATATAAAATTATTTAAATTATTTACTAATTAAAATATATGAAATAACTCTAAGCATGTTCATAAATTTTATAGGTTCATAAAATATCTTGCAAAATCTAATTATGAAGATAACAACTATTTTTCCGGTCCAGCTCCGAGCCCAAAACTTGGTGCATCAAATATCCTAGAAAAATCTATTTATGAAAATAACGGTATAGCAGCGAGCCCTCAACTTGATTTTCTAATAAAATGTCATCTAACCCATGATGAACATCTTCGACACTCGAGGGCTGACAGAACACTTGGTTTTTGTCATGAATGTGCACGTCATTGTATTAGAAAGAATAGAAATATGCTAGATTGTAAGCAAATTAAGTGTTATTGTGATTACAGAAGCTATTACTCGGATAATAAATCGATTTGGTAAACAAATAATAAGCATAAACAAAAAAATGATTTCACATAAGTTATAATATATTTTTAAAACAAATCCTGGTTTTATTTTATAACTATATTTCATTGCTTCGCATGTTATCTTATTTTATTTTATTTATAAAAAATAATAATGGAATATTATACTTGTGTTTTAATTGTTTTTATATATTTTATGTTAACTATTGATGAGATATCTAAGATTTATTTTCGAAAACGTAGGCCCGTAAAAAGAATTTTCCCAATTTTATTTAGAATATGAAATAAACACAGTCGTTACACTCAAAATATTAGAACTAATGGTGGTAAATTTAAATCTTCATAACTTATATTGATATAATTAAAATACATAATTGATCTGTACAATGTTTAATGTGAGTGATATATATGAAAATTTTATTCATTAAAGTATGAGTAATAATCAACGCGGTTACAAATTTTTTGATTATATGCACATAATTTAATAAGTTTATTAAAACATCATAGAGACTGCCAAACGAGTGTTGAGGGATATATATACACGAGTAACATCGAACTTTAAAAAAAAATAGTTTATGAGTTTTAATTTAGCAGTTTAAAAGTTCAAATTCAAACATCGATATTTTAATGAATAAAATTAAAGAACCAAATTACGGTTATCTTTCAAACAACATATAATAACAGCATATCAAATATATTTTACGTTCTGGTTTCTTATTGGATTTAATAATTAAAACTAGTTAGGAATTTAATTGTCTTTTCACCTTAAACAATGACTGATTACAATTAATAATTATATTAATTTATATTTCTAGAAATAAAAATTTCAAAAGAGCAGTTTTTGTTATGTTTATCAATACAATAAAACTGTTGATTTAATTAACTAATCATAAGTAACATAAGTTAAAACACAAATAAATATGACATTATAAATTCTATAAATTTCAAAAGAGAAAATTAAAAATAAAGTAGGAACCAAAGTCGATTATTCCTAAATACATCTGAATTTCACAAAGAAAAATGAAAACATATGTTTTGGTTGCAACTCTTCTAGTTTTGGTTTTATCATGTAAGTTTATTTTCATAAATAAAAATAATACATAAAATTCTTTAAATTGTTTACTAATTAAAATATATGAAATAACTCTAAGCATGTTTATAAATTTTATAGGTTCATAAAATATGTTGACAAAATCAAATTATGAAGATAACAACTATTTTTCCGGTCCAGCTCCGAGCCCACAACTTGGTGCATCAAATATCCTAGAAAAATCTATTTCTGAAATTAACGGTATAGCAGCGAGCCCTAAACTTGATTTTCTAATAAAAAGTCATCTAACCCATGATGAACATCTTCGACACTCGAGGGCTGATAGAACACTTTGTTTTTGTCTTGAATGTGCACGTCATTGTATTAGAAAGAATAGAAATATGCGAGATTGTAAGCAAATTAAGTGTTATTGTGATTACAGAAGCTATTACTCGGATAAAAGATCGATTTGGTAAACAAATAATAAGCATAAAAAACAAAATGATTTCACATAAGTTAAAATATATTTTTAAAACAAATCCTGGTTTTATTTCATAACTATATTTCATTGCTTCGCATGTTATCTTATTTTATTTTCTATATAAAAAATAATAATGGAATATTATACTTGTGTTTTAATTGTTTTGATATATTTTATTTTAACTATTGATGAGATATCTAAGATATATTTCTGAAAACGTAGGCCCGTAAAAAGAATTTTCCCAATTTTATTTAGAATATGAAATAAACATAGACGTTACACTCAAAATTTTAGAACTAATGGTGGTAAATTTAAAATTTCATAAATTATAGGGTTAATTGGATGAATATTATAAAAATATGTTAAAATTAAGTCTATGACAAGTTGACATGGAAATTAAGAAAATAGCTTAACACAACTAAAATGACACACAAAGTTGGACAATTTTACCCACGCATGCAGCTTTTCAGACCTGCAAAAAACACTTTTCAGATCTACAGAAAGTAATATGTTTTTTTAATATAAAGTACCGATGGAAAGTGACAGGTACTTTTGTCTGTTTCGACCAGAGTAGTTGTCTACTTTACATTGAATACTTTGAGAAGCTAGTCAACTACTATTTTATAACATACATAGTTAACTATTTAGATGATATAAATTACATCATATCTTTAATAGTATACGACTATTTTACATAGATAAATTGTTGAAAAAGTAGTTAGATATTTTTGACATCCAATCTTAATTATACTCCATGATGTATTCGAATATTGGATGTAAATAGTTAACTATTTTATAATTTACATTGGAATACTTTGATAAGATAGCCAACTACTATTTTATAACGTATATAGTTAACTATTTAGATAAGATAAGTTATATCATATCTTTAAAAGTATACGACTATTTCGAATATTAGTTAACATTTTATAACGTATATAGTTAACTATTTAGATAAGATAAGATAAATTACGTCATATTTTTAAAAGTATACGACTATTTCACGTGGATATATTGTTGAAAAAGTAGTTGGATATGTTTGACATCCAGTCTTAATTATACTCGACCACAATAGTTGTCTTTAAGATATTTTATACCTTATAGTCAATTACATTTATAAAAGAACTACTAAATTAATAATAGTGTACATTAGTATAAGTGTAATTTATCAACTACTTTTACATATAGATAACTATTTTGACATTTAACTATTATGTAAGATGGTATATACCTTATAGTCAACTACTCTTTAATACGTAATAAGTAGTTAACTATTTTTTTAAGATAGTTTACACAAAATAGTTAACTATTTTTTTAATATGAATATCACTAGATCTAATAGTCAATGATATTTATAAATATATACAATAACTACTTCACGAAATAGTTATTTACGCACAATACTCATGAAAATAATTATTTACCATTACTTAAAATATCTATAGACATATGAGTTGTTGACTATTTTGTAAAATAGTCTATATAAAGTAGTTAACTATTTTTATTATAAAACACCATTAAATATATGAGTAGTTGACTATTTTATATAATATTTTTATACATAGTAGTTAACTACTTTTTAATATAAACATTAGTACTTATCTCTGCAAATATATTTTTAAAATATAATTGAATATATTTTTTATAAGTAGTCAACTATTTTTCTCTAATAGGTAAATTATAGGGAAATATAAGTGACAAAATAATTAACTGTTTTTACAAGAAAATTGAATAGAAATAGGAAACTATTTTTTTATCAACTACTTTTCTTAAGATACAATCAGCTTTCAAAAAAAAAAAAAAAGATACAATCTGCTTTTGCCACACCTCGTCTTCTTCTTATTCAGCATTAAGACATAGGAAAAAGATAAAGATGAGACGCACATCCACACAAACTGCTGCAAATCAAAGTCAAAATTATTTGTAGGCAAACAGAGCAAATCATCCGATTGTATTGATTGAAACCCTGTCCTCGTTTTCGATGGGCTGCGTTCGTCAAAACATTCGTGTTGAAAGAAAATCAGAAACATATATTGTGGGCTTAAAGATGTAGCCGTTTCGGCCTAATGAGACACTAAAACCCAACGATCCAGTCTTCACGATATCCATTTTGAAAGTTTACAAGTAGGAGAACGACGAGTCAGACCTGAGAAGCAGTGGTGGTATGAGAGGATAATCGGTGAAACTTGCTTGGATTATTTGATTGCCGACGATGTTAATTGTTTTAATGACGTGCAGCTGTCCAGAGAAGTTGAAATTTTTAAACAAGAAAGTCACAACAAAAATATAAAAAATGTATCTTTAAAGAATAAAGTACATTGTCAGATTAAATGAAAAAGTTGTTAGTGTTAGCGACCGTAAAAACGAGTGTGACAATTATATGTTGATGGACATTATTGAACTTTCCATCCTCTCAAAAAGTTGCTTTTTATTTTCTTAATTTTGGTCTCATTTATAGCTTTGAGACCTAATTTCCCTATATTATATTGATATAATTAAAATACATAATTGATCTCTACAATGTTTAATGTGAGTGATATATATGAAAATTTTACTCATTAAAGTCTGAGTAATAATCAACGCGGTTACAATTTTTTTGATTATATGCACATAATTTAATAATTTTTTTAAAACATCATAGAGACTACCAAACGAGTGTTGAGGGATATATAAACACGAGTAACATCGAACTTTAAAAAAAAAAATAGTTTATGAGTTTTAATTTAGCAGTTTAAAAGTTCAAATTCAAACATCGATATTTTAATAAATAAAATTAAAGAACCAAATTACGGTTATCTTTCAAACAACATATAATAACAGCATATCTAATATATTTTACGTTCTGGTTTCTTAATGGATTTAATAATTAAAACTGGTTAGGAATTTAATTGTCTTTTCACCTTAAACAATGAGCTGATTACAATTAATAATTATATTAATTTATATTTCTAGAAATAAAAATTTCAAAAGAGCAGTTTTTGTTGTGTTTATCAATACAATAAAACTGTTGATTTTATTAACTAATCATAAGTAACATAAGTTAAAACACAAATAAATATGACATTATAAATTCTATAATTTCACAAGAGAAAATTAAAAATAAAGTTGAAACCAAAGTCGATTATTCCTAAATACATCTGAATTTCACAAAGAAAAATGAGAACATATGTTTTGGTTGCAACTCTTCTAGTTTTGGTTTTATCATGTAAGTTTATTTTCATAAATATAAATAATACATAAAATTCTTTAAATTGTTTACTAATTAAAATATATGAAATAACTCTAAGCATGTTTATAAATTTTATAGGTTCATCAAATATGTTGACAAAATCTAATTATGAAGATAACAACTATTTTTCCGGTCCAGCTCCGAGCCCACAACTTGGTGCATCAAATATCCTAGAAAAATCTATTTATGAAAATAACGGTATAGCAGCGAGTCCTCAACTTGATTTTCTAATAAAAAGTCATCTAACCCATGATGAACATCTTCGACACTCGAGGGCAGACAGAACACTTGGTTTTTGTCATGAATGTGCACGTCATTGTATTAGAAAGAATAGAAATATGCTAGATTGTAAGCAAATTAAGTGTTATTGTGATTACAGAAGCTATTACTCGGATAACAAATTGATTTGGTAAACAAATAATAAGCATAAAAAAATAAAATGATTTCACATAAGTTATAATATATTTTTAAAACAAATCCTGGTTTTATTTTATAACTATATTTCATTGCTTCGTATGTTATCTTATTTTATTTTATTTATAAAAAATAATAATGGAATATTATACTTGTGTTTTAATTGTTTTGATATATTTTATTTTAACTATTGATGAGATATCTAAGATATATTTCCGAAAACTTAGGCCCGTAAAAAGAATTTTCCCAATTTTATTTAGAATATGAAATAAACACAGTCGTTACACTCAAAATTTTAGAACTAATAGTGGTAAATTTAAAATTTCATAAATTATATTGATATAATTCAAATACATAATTGATTTGTACAATGTTTAATGTGAGTGATATATATGAAAATTTTATTCATTAAAGTCAGAGTAATAATCAACGCGGTTACAATTTTTTTGATTATATGCACATAATTTAATAAGTTTATTAAAACATCATAGAGACTGCCAAACGAGTGTTGAGGGATATATATACACGAGTAACATCGAACTTTTTAAAAAAAATAGTTTCTGAGTTTTAATTTAACAGTTTAAAAGTTCAAATTCAAACATCGATATTTTAATGAATAAAATTAAAGAACCAAATTACGGTTATTTTTCGAACAACATATAATAACAGCATATCAAATATATTTTACGTTCTGGTTTCTTATTGGATTTAATAATTAAAACTGGTTCTGAATTTAATTGTCTTTTCACCTTACAAAATGAGCTGATTACAATTAATAATTATATTAATTTATATTTCTAGAAATAAAAATTTCAAAAGAGCAGTTTTTTTGTGTGTTTATCAATACAATAAAACTGTTGATTAATTAACTAGTCATAAGTAACACAAGTTAAAACACAAATAAATATGACATTATAAATTCTATAAATTTCACAAAAGAAAATTAAAAAAAAGTAGAAACCAAAGTCTATTATTCCTAAACACATCTGAATTTCACAAACAAAAATGAAAACATATGTTTTGGTTGCAACTCTTCTAGTTTTGGTTTTATCATGTAAGTTTATTTTCATAAATAAAAATAATACATAAAATTCTTTAAATTATTTACTAATTAAAATATATGAAATAACTCTAAGCATGTTCATAAATTTTATAGGTTCATCAAATATCTTGCAAAATCTAATTATGAAGATAACAACTATTTTTCCGGTCCAGCTCCGAGCCCAAAACTTGGTGCATCAAATATCCTAGAAAAATCTATTTATGAAAATAACGGTATAGCAGCGAGCCCTCAACTTGATTTTCTAATAAAATGTCATCTAACTCATGATGAACATCTTCGACACTCGAGGGCTGACAGAGCACTTGGTTTTTGTCATGAATGTGCACGTCATTGTATTAGAAAGAATAGAAATATGCTAGATTGTAAGCAAATTAAGTGTTATTGTGATTACAGAAGCTATTACTCGGATAAAAGATCGATTTGGTAAACAAATAATAAGCATAAAAAAACAAAATGATTTCACATAAGTTATAATATATTTTTTAAACAAATCATGGTTTTATTTTATAACTATATTTCATTGCTTCGCATGTTATCTTATTTTATTGTATATATAAAAAATAATGGAACATTATACTTGTGTTTTAATTGTTTTGATATATTTTATTTTAACTATTGATGAGATATCTAAGATATATTTCCGAAAACGTAGGCCCGTAAAAACAATTTTCCCAATTTTATTTAGAATATGAAATAAACACAGTCGTTATATTCAAAATTTTAGAACTAATGGTGGTAAATTTAAAAGTTCATAAATTATATTGATATAATTAAAATACACAATTCATCTCTACAATGTTTAATGTGAGCGATATATATGAAAATTTTATTCATTAAAGTCTGAGTAATAATCAACGCGTTTACAAATTTTTTTGATTATATGCACATAATTTAATAAGTTTTTTAAAACATCATAGAGACTGCCAAACGAGTGTTGAGGGATATATATACACGAGTAACATCGAAATTTTTTTAAAAAAAATTAGTTTATGAGTTTTAATTTAGCAGTTTAAAAGTTCAAATTCAAACATTAATATTTTAATGAATAAAATTAAATAACCAAATTACGATTATCTTTCAAACAACATATAATAACAGCATATCAAATATATTTTACGTTCTGGTATCTTAATGGATTTAATAATTAAAATTGGTTAGGAATTTAATTGTCTTTTCACCTTAAACAATGAGCTGATTACAATTAATAATTGTATTAATTTATATTTCTAGAAATAAAAATTTCAAAAGAGCATTTTTTGTTGTGTTTATCAATACAATAAAACTGTTGATTTAATTCACTAATCATAAGTAATATAAGTTAAAACACAAATAAATATGACATTATAAATTCTATAAATTTCACAAAAGAAAATTAAAAAATAAAGTAGAAACCAAAGTCGATTATTCCTAAATACATCTGAATTTCACAAAGAAAAATAAAAACATATGTTTTGGATGCAACTCTTCTAGTTTTTGTTTTATCATGTAAGTTTATTCTCAAAAATAAAAATAATACCTAAAATTCTTTAATTATTTACTAATTTAAATATATGAAATAACTCTAAGCATGTTTATAAATTTTATAGGTTCATCAAATATCTTGACAAAATCTAATTATGAAGATAACACCTATTTTTCCGGTCCAGCTCCGAGCCCACAACTTGGTGCATCAAATATCCTAGAAAAATCTATTTATGAAAATAATGGTATAGCAGCGAGCCCTCAACTTGATTTTCTAATAAAATGTCATCTAACCCATGATGAACATCTTCGACACTCGAGGGCTGACAGAACACTTGGTTTTTGTCATGAATGTGCACGTCATTGTATTAGAAAGAATAGAAATATGCTAGATTGTAAGCAAATTAAGTGTTATTGTGATTACAGAAGCTATTACTCGGATAAAAGATCGATTTGGTAAACAAATAATAAGCATAAAAAACAAAATGATTTCACATAAGTTAAAATATATTTTTAAAACAAATCCTGGTTTTATTTTATAACTATATTTAATTGTTTCGCATGTTATCTTATTTTATTGTATATATAAAATAATAATGAAACATTATACTTGTGTTTTAATTGTTTTGATATATTTTATTTTAACTATTGATGAGATATCTAAGATATATTTCCGAAAAACGTAGGCCCGTAAAAAGAATTTTCCGAATTTTATTTAGAATATGAAATAAACACAGTCGTTACACTCAAAATTTTATAACTAATGGTGGTAAATTAAAATTTTCATAAATTATATTGATATAATTAAAAATACATAATTGATCTGTACAATGTTTAATGTGAGTGATATATATGTAAATTTTATTCATTAAAGTCTGAATGTCGATCAACACGGACTGAATGTCGATCGATACAGGTTTGTTGCGGTTGGGTCAGCAGAAGAACAAGTAACTGCAGGATTATAATGAATTTTTGCCGTTTAGTTTGCGGTTTAAGCAGTAGTTGGAAACAAACTGTGGAAAGAAGGGAAATGAAGTGTGTTGATCGTTGCGGTCCTGTGCGACGAACGACACACCCGATCCAATAAGAAGAAATTACAAGGTATGTGCTTAACCGTAAAATTTAATTGAACCAAGCCGGTTCATTAATCGCGATAAGCATCGACCGATGCACCCTATGCGTCGATCGGCGCACCTAAACACACGAGGTAAGCCTTTAAGTTTCTTTCTTCTTCTTCCTCATTTCTTCCTTGGCGACCCGAGAGCAAAATCGCCCTAAACCCTAAAATCTTCATTTCTCACTCGTTTTTGGTGATTCAAAGCTCCATTCCACTCAATTTTTACCCAACTTCTCATATCTATCACTCATTTCATCTGATTCCAAGGTATGTACTTTGAATCTAGATTTTTAGGTTTCAATTCTAAGGTGAAAATTTCGAAATTCATCAAATTTTCTGCCGATTCATGATATATTGATGCTTGTTTGAGGTTGTTAGAGATGGATTTGTGTTGCTTTAGTGATTTCATGGACAGATTTTGCAAGTTTTCCGAAAATCTCCAATTTGACGACGAAAATTTGCGATTCTCTAATTTAGGGCGAATTTAGGGCAGAATAGAGGAATTTAGACTGGTTTTGCTGCTGTTGATGGTTGCTTGTGATAATTTATACTGATTTTGATGCGTTTGTTGATCTTAGAGCCTTGGATTAATTTGCAAGTTTGTTCTTCTTGTGTCTTTGACTGCAGATGCCTCCACGTAAGAAGATGAACGTCCTGATGACACACATTTGCCTGTTATTTGGCTCTCACGCGCTTCATCGCCTTCTGCACCTATTCAGCATGTTCCTGGAGCATTGCAGTATCCTTGACCTAAAGAAGAGAATGATTTGATTCATATGTTGAGACAGTGGGCAAATGATCATAAGGACTGAGATAGAGAACTCATACTGTACTGATAGAGCGATATCTAAGCAGTGGGATGAGTACGATATGTTGTTCTACAATGCCTAGCTTGTCATGGATATCATGCCTACACGGTTTGCTCACTATAGGAATTTTCAGATGCTGAGTATCACTTAGGATGTGCAGTGGCTGATGCATGAAATAAGCTTGGTAACTATGCTTATGAGGAGCTATGAGCTCTATCCAGATCTTGTGAAGCAGTTTCTGGCTACATCCAGAGTATACTACACATATGGGATGCGTAAGAGAGAAAAATTAGGGACATTTGCCTTCATGTGCATGGGTGTCCGGTACTGCATCTCGATTTAAGATCTCTGTCGCATCTACGGGTTTAGTCTGGAGCCTATTATTTGCGTTCTCACCGCTGAGAGGAAAGATTCACAGGTTCAGTTCTTCTGGTCTCATTTTGGAAATGAGCGCTATCACTCGCGGACCTCCAAGCAGATGGTTATACGACATCTGATCTTAAGGTATGTTGTGCGTATTTTGGGGTACTGATATATCATGGTTTTACCTGTTTTAAGCCACGATATAAGTGTGTTTTAGAGTCTTTTATCGTGTCTTTATAGTCATTTCAGGTGTTTATTAGGTACATGCACGGTTGAAGGATTATTGGAGATATTGGAGCATTTTGGGCAAGTTTTGGAGCAAAGGCCGTGAGGAGCTGATTTCACTAAGTCTGGACGACCCTTGGTGTTTAGTTTTAGATACGCTTTCATACTATTAGCTTTTTAGAGAGAGAGAGAGAGACCGAGAGGCTGGTCGTTCTTGTACTCCAGAGAGAAGATTTTGAACCTCTTTTACTCTTTACTCTTTGATTTTATGATATATATTTATTCATTGATTTGTGTTTCATTAATCATGTATGAGTAGATTCATAGTTAGGTTTAAGGATTCTCTTAAGGGTTTTCATGACTTGCTAGATTAATTTATTCAGTTAAGGATTCATATATTATTTGTTCTTCAACCTAAATTGTTCTTAACACTAGTTTCTAACCTGATCACTTAGAATCTAGACTCCAGGTTTATAAATTGACACGAAAGTGTAATTTAGAATCTGATCTATTTAGGTTGAGCAATTTAATTATCTGCAAAGAAATTTGGTTTAATTTAATTGTGAACAAATCAAACTTGCATTTAAGGCTAGTTTAATTCGTTAGGAATTGCAAAGAAATTTGGGTTTCTCCTAATTAGACTTAGAGAATTCTCGCAACGAAAGTTGGTTAGTTCTATCTTGTGTTTGAGTTCTAGAACCGAACTTAATTTGATCATGACTGATAATTGATCTGCTTGACTGATTTCCTGAGAACTCCCTAGACTTGACGCTTTTAGTACTTGCTTTACAAAACCGTTCTTGCTACTGATTTACTTTCTGCTTAGTTATTTATTTTCTGATAAGTATCGCCAAGCTTAACTTGACATTCTATAGTCTATCGTAAGATTTCTTGAGTCTATGTGGATTCGACCCCTAGATACTACTAGTCACGCCTGTGCACTTGCAGTTGAACTTAGGGAAGTAAACTCTGAGCATATCAAGTTTTTGGCACCGTTGCCGGGGACTCATTTGAGTCTTCGATAGATTTGAATTTAAAGTTTAGACTAGGTTTTTTGTTTTTTGTTTTTGCTACTAATTTTTCTCTGTTTTTCTGTTTGCATATGTTTCAGGTCTGATATCACTTTGCATCGATCGACGCATACATTGAATCGATCGACACAAGGCGACACCCGAGTTGAATAGATCGTTGCATACTTTGCATCGATCGTTACAATGCGATTACCGACGGTTTATGCAGAAGCGTGAGACCAGAAGTGATCCGAACGCAAATCTCGTGAATCTGAGGCTTGCGGAACTTGCTAGACTAGAGAGAACAAACAGAAAAGGTCAACGAGAAAAGATGATGGACAATCACTTGATATTGAGACCTGATGCTGAGGGCGTTCTGAGAGACGACCAGAACAACCGGTACAATGATGCTGGGCAAAGGATTGATGCCCAAGGGAATGTGATCCGTGAACCTGCGCCTGAACAGCCCCAAGGTCAAGGGCAGATGATTGTTCTTCCTGCTGATGAGAGGACTCTTGATGACTACAACCGTCCCGATGAGTTTTATGCTAACCGGTCAGCAATTGTACCTCCTGGCTTTGAGAGGAATGACTTCGAGATCAAGACTGTCTACTCTTCTGAGGCAGAATCCTTTCCATGGTCTCCCACATGAGCAACCCATGTATCATATTGATGATTTTGAAGCTTTCATCACTGGAATGAAGTACAATGGGGTAAACTATGACTACCTGTATCTCAAACCTTTCCCCTATTCTCTTGTTGGAGAGGCTGCAGCTTGGCTGAAACAACTTCCAATTGGGAAGCTTACTACTTGGGATGTTGTGACGAGGGAGTTTTTGAGGCATTTTTATGATGATGCTCGCTCTGATCAGTCGAGACAGGATATTCTCACCTTCACCCAAGGTCCTACAGAGCCTCTTAAGTCTGCCTAGATGAGGTTTAAGAAGTACCAACGTGACTGTCCTCACCATGGATTCTCTGAAGTGACGTTGCTAGGAATATTCTTCAGAGGTATTGATCACCATTACCAGTCCGCATTGGATAATGCCAGTAATGGCAATTTCAATACAAGGACTCCTGAACAGGCTAGGACACTGATTGATAACTTGGTAAGCAGTAATAGCACCAAGACTGCTGAAAGAAGAAGGAAAGAGTCTGGTGGAAAGATCGATAATCTGGAGATTGCTGATATCAAGAACAAGCTGGACACTGTTCACAGTTTGTTGACTGGAAAGAAAGCTGTCCACTTTGCTCAGGAAGTTGAAGTGTTTGAGGCTGAAGGAGATCACCAGGAAGAGGATGTGAACTACATTAGTGGCTCTGGATTTCAAGGAAACAGGTTTGAAAATCAGCAAGGCAACAAGTTCTTTAATGGTGGACAGAAGAGTGCTTTCAAAAACAAACAGAACTCTTCTGGATATGGACAGACTGCTGGTTATCAGAAACCTTTTCAACAAGGTAATTCTTATCAGAGGACTCATGGATCATCCTCCTATCAGGCACCTCCTGCTGCTAGTGCTCACGAGAGCAAGATGGAAGCCATGATGGAGCAGTTGCTGGAGGGACAGACTAAGACTGATGTAGACTTCAACAAGAAGCTAGATGTTGTGTATGAAGATCTTAATGGGAAGTTTGAATCCTTCAGTACACATGTGAAGCAGTAGGATACACAAGTGAACCAGATTTCAAGCTTTGCCAAGGGGAAGAATGTCATGGACACCCACATCAAAGCTTGGCCAGTTCAGATTGATAATGGATCAACCCAAGGAGAGAAATTTGAGTTTAATACAGCTGAACTCGTCGAAGAAGCTGAAAAATTCGATAGACGTGATGAATTAATTGCATCGACAGTTGCACAAAATGCAGCAATCGTTGCATACCGTTAAGAATCAGCCTCACTTGTTTCTCGTTGTATTGCGGAAGAGGAGGCTTACAAGCCTACTACTCCTTTCCCTGAAGTGTTTGAGATATCTCAACAAGAGCTTGATGAAGCCAGACAGCTGGAAATAATGGATAAGAAGTTGGAAGAAGATCCACAACCTGATGATCCACCATATCACCCTTGTGTGCAGAGATACTTGGAGTAGATGCTTGCCTATGGACGAAGTGTTGAAAGATTGGGTGATAGTGATCCCTAAACAAGTCAGTGATGTGTTGCTGACTCAAATCCCCAAGAAGCTACCTGATCCTGGTATATTTGTGCTGAGTTGTTCCATCTTTGAGGATAGTTTCAGGCGTTCTTTGTGTGATTTAGGAGCTGCTGGAAATCTCATGCCATACTCTGTAGCAGAGAAACTGGGGATGACAGATTTTTCACCCACTAGGACCTCTCTGGTCCTCGCTGATCAGTCAATAAGGATTCCGGAAGGAGTTCTAGAGGATGTCCCAGTCAGAGTTGGAAACTACCTAGTTCCGACATATTTTGTGGTGCTTAAGTATGATAGTGAGCCGAAAGATTCTCTAATACTGGGAAGACCTTTCTTGGCCACAGCTGGTGCGAAGATTGATGTAAGGCAAGGTCTGATTGATCTCCATCTGGGAGATGAGCCTCTACACTTTGAGATGGATATGCTGCGCATGCCAAAGATTCATGGTCAAACTTTTAGCATTGAGGATGGACAGGAAGCGCAGAAGAGTGAGACTTTAGTTTCTGATCCTGGAGAGGAGAGGATGGTGGTTTCTTAAGATTCCACTCTAACATCTTCAGAGCTTGCAACTGTTTCTAAGCAGAAAGCTCCTAACATCAGAACCTCACCAAAGCAAGGGTACGCGTCTTCCAAACTCATTTCTATTAACCTTACTGCTGTTAGTGCAGGAGAACATTGCATCCCTTCGTTTCTTGGACAAGCTCACGCTGACAATGCTTACTCTCCACCTTGGATGAGGAGACTTTAGCAGAGGCACTCACAGCCTCTGTTGTAACCTACAGGAGCCTGATCTCATTCGTCCGGTCAAGCTAATGACCTAAAACAAGCGCTGAGTGGGAGGCAACCCACTGTTTTGTTTGTACATATTCTTTTTGGTGTTTTTCCTAGGATTTTACGTTTTGGTTTTGTTTTTGGTGAGTTTTGTTTGCAGATTACGAGTCTGAGAACTGCGTCGATCGCTGCGGTCCTGTGCAACGATTGATGCAAGTGGATATTTGACCAGGTAAATCGCCTTGTGACGGTCGTTTCGGTCCTGTGCAACGATCGTCTTAGGGAGAAATAGTACGAGAGACTGAAGTCGCTGTGTGTCGATCGTCGCGGTCCTGTGCAACGATCGACACATAATCACAATCGCCCTGCTACGATCGTCGCATTTATGCGCAACGATCGATGGAGGTGCGAAACAGGTAAAAACAGACATAACCCAACTCATCCCTTAACATTTTCTTCTTTTACCGACCCTAAACTTGACACTACTGGGGACAATGTGTTTTAAGTGTGGGGGAGGTGGTACTTGTGAGAGTCGAAACTCACACGGTCAAAACTTGTAGAGTAAAACTTTTAGGGAACAGAAAATTCAAGGAATAACCACTAAAAAAGCAAACCGGAGGACGTTTTATTGATAAGAAGTCAAAAAGAGTACAAAGATCGGAAAAGAGAGTAAAGGAATTGGAAAAGAAAGGACAAAAGAACTCAAAAACGGATAAGATAAACTGTTAAGTTCTTAAGTCTAGATCTAGGGTTTTTCGCTCTGCCTTTCTCCTCTGGCTTCTTCCCCTTTTTATAGCTTCGAGTTGTCGGCTTTTGAGAATATTTCCGCAAGATTTGCGGAAATCTTCCTGTTCTTATCTTTTTCCTTTTTTCACTAAAATATACATTTCTATCTCGGATTTTCCTTTTTCCAATCTCTTTCTTTACTTCTTCGTCTGTATGCGGCTCGACTCATTTGCCGGATGGGCCGAGATTTGGACGTTCCGAGTCCGTTAACGTAATCAACTTACTTATTTGGTTTAGAGTTTGTCGTATGCTTGAGCCCAAGTTCCCATTTCTCTCAATCTCGATCCATCAGCCCAAGTCATCGGTCCAAGAAAGTATGGCCTGATTTTTCCGAAGGTGGGTTGCGACAAGTTATGCATATCGGCAAATGTTTGGTTATCCGTTCGGAAAGTTCAGCTCGGAAAACAAGAAACGGTTTAGCTTGGAAATCTGAGATGGTTCGGCTCAAAGGTTCAACTCGGGATTTCTGGAAGGGCAACTCATGATCAAGATCGAGACGGGATGGGTTTAGATCCGAGCTGGTTTAGCTTTTCAGACCTGCAAAAAACACTTTTCAGATCTACAGAAAGTAATATGTTTTTGAGAAATTAGGTCTCATAGCTATAGATGAGACTCAAATTAGGTAAATAAAAAGTAGCTTTTGGGGAGGATGGAAAGTTCAATTTTGCCCATCACCATATCTTTTTTTACACTCTTGAATATTCACTCTATCTATGAGGACTTTTGATTCGGCTGACATTGTACTACACAATGACCCCACCATGAATTTGTCTTCTTCCTTATCATTTCCTCTTCACCGTTTTGCTTCTGCATCTCTTCATCTAACCATTACACAAGCTTCTCTCTCTCTTTCTCTAGAAAATTAAAATCCAGTTTCTGCGCCATTACGACGTTCAAATATTTTCTCATCGAGAGCTTTAAAATCAGGGAGAGATGTCTGAGAATTGATTTTACGCCATTACGCCATTACGACGTTCAAATATTGCTTTAGATTTGGATTAGTGTTTGATTTCTGAGAATAAGTGTCGAGTGGCGAATCCAGACCCGACAGCTCCGGATCTGAATCCGGATCCGGCTCGTTCGACGGAAGATAGCTTTGAATCAGGTCTGCAATTCAGATTCAGAAGCTTTGAATATTATTTGATGTTCTTTTGCTAATGGATTGGTATGGTTTTCAATGTTTGATGTGTAAAAGGTTATAAATTTCTTGATTATTTTGTGTTGTTTTATCATCAGCTTTTGAGGATGGAAGCAGAAACATCTTGGACTAATTATCATTACAACTACATTACATATGTCCCTGAAGTCTCAAAGTGGTGCAGCTTGTTCTTCGATCGGATTTGACTTTCGTTTGAGATGTGGGTGGGACTATTTTGTATAAAATATTTTAGAAATAGTTAACTACTTATAGTTGACTATAAAGTTTAGATTATTTTACAGAATAGTTGACTACTCATTACATAAACACACCACTAAATCTAAAAGTAAATTATATTTATTCTAATCTCATATTATTAGTTAGTGTTTTTTTATAAATGTAGTTGACTATTACGTCTAGTAGTTAACTATGTATGTTATAAAAAAGTAGTTGACTATCTTATCAAAGTATTCAATGTAAATTATAAAATAGTTGAAAAATAGTTGGTTATGTTTTTTTGGTTATGTATATCCAGTATTCGAATACAATATAAAATAGACAACTATTTTGGTCGAAACAGACAAAAGTACCTGTCACTTTCCATCACTAGATATAATAGTCAATTACATTTATATTAAAGAAGTAAATGACTACTTTGTATATATTATTTTACAAAATAGTCAACTACTTATTTATTACGTAAAAACAACACATATAAAGAATAGTTACTATTTTGTATAAGCTATTTTACAAATAGTTGACTATAAAGTTTAGACTATTTTACAGAATAGTTGACTACTCATTACGTAAACACACCACTAAATATAAAAGTAAATTATATTTATTCTAATCCCATATGATTAGTTACTGTTTTTTTATAAATGTAGTTGACTATTACGTCTAGTAGTTAACTATGTATGTTATAAAAAGTAGTCAACTACTTTTTCAAAGTATTCAATGTAAATTATAAAAGTATACAATATAAAGTAGACAACTATTCTGGTCGAAACAGACAAAAGCACATGTCACTTTCCATCGGTACTTTATATTTAAAAAAAAAAATCATTATTTGCAGGTCTGAAAAGTACTTTTTGCAGGTCTGAAAAGCTGTCCATGGAAAAAGTAAGGGTAAAATTGTCCAACTTTGTGTGTCATTTTAGTTGTGTTGTGCTACAAACCTAATTTCAAGTAAAAACTTTTCATAGACCTAATTTTTGGTCCAAAACATAATATTGATGCAAATAACCCTATGTTTTTTTAATATAAAGTACCGATGGAAAGTGACAGGTACTTTTGTCTGTTTCGACCAGAGTAGTTGTCTACTTTACATTGAATACTTTGAGAAGCTAGTCAACTACTATTTTATAACATACATAGTTAACTATTTAGATGATATAAATTACATCATATCTTTAATAGTATACGACTATTTTACATGGATAAATTGTTGAAAAAGTAGTTAGATATTTTTGACATCCAATCTTAATTATACTCCATGATGTATTCGAATATTGGATGTAAATAGTTAACTATTTTATAATTTACATTGGAATACTTTGATAAGATAGCCAACTACTATTTTATAACGTATATAGTTAACTATTTAGATAAGATAAGTTATATCATATCTTTAAAAATATACAACTATTTCGAATATTAGTTAACATTTTATAACGTATATAGTTAACTATTTAGATAAGATAAGATAAATTACGTCATATTTTTAAAAGTATACGACTATTTCACGTGGATATATTGTTGAAAAAGTAGTTGGATATGTTTGACATCCAGTCTTAATTATACTCGACCACAATAGTTGTCTTTAAGATATTTTATACCTTATAGTCAATTACATTTATAAAAGAACTACTAAATTAATAATAGTGTACATTAGTATAAGTGTAATTTATCAACTACTTTTACATATAGATAACTATTTTGACATTTAACTATTATGTAAGATAGTATATACCTTATAGTCAACTACTCTTTAATACGTAATAAGTAGTTAACTATTTTTTTAAGATAGTTTATACAAAATAGTTAACTATTTTTTTAATATGAATATCACTAGATCTAATAGTCAATGATATTTATAAATATATACAATAACTACTTCACGAAATAGTTATTTACGCACAATACTCATGAAAATAATTATTTACCATTACTTAAAATATCTATAGACATATGAGTTGTTGACTATTTTGTAAAATAGTCTATATAAAGTAGTTAACTATTTTTATTATAAAACACCATTAAATATATGAGTAGTTGACTATTTTATATAATATTTTTATACATAGTAGTTAACTACTTTTTAATATAAACATTAGTACTTATCTCTGCAAATATATTTTTAAAATATAATTGAATACATTTTTTATAAGTAGTCAACTATTTTTCTCTAATAGTTAAATTATAGGGAAATATAAGTGACAAAATAATTAACTGTTTTTACAAGAAAATTGAATAGAAATAGGAAACTATTTTTTTATCAACTACTTTTCTTAAGATACAATCAGCTTTCAAAAAAAAAAAAAAAGATACAATCTGCTTTTGCCACACCTCGTCTTCTTCTTATTCAGCATTAAGACATAGGAAAAAGATAAAGATGAGACGCACATCCACACAAACTGCTGCAAATCAAAGTCAAAATTATTTGTAGGCAAACAGAGCAAATCATCCGATTGTATTGATTGAAACCCTGTCCTCGTTTTCGATGGGCTGCGTTCGTCAAAACATTCGTGTTGAAAGAAAATCAGAAACATATATTGTGGGCTTAAAGATGTAGCCGTTTCGGCCTAATGAAACACTAAAACCCAACGATCCAGTCTTCACGATATCCATTTTGAAAGTTTACAAGTAGGAGAACGACGAGTCAGACCTGAGAAGCAGTGGTGGTATGAGAGGATAATCGGTGAAACTTGCTTGGATTATTTGATTGCCGACGATGTTAATTGTTTTAATGACGTGCAGCTGTCCAGAGAAGTTGAAATTTTTAAACAAGAAAGTCACAACAAAAATATAAAAAATGTATCTTTAAAGAATAAAGTACATTGTCAGATTAAATGAAAAAGTTGTTAGTGTTAGCGACCGTAAAAACGAGTGTGACAATTATATGTTGATGGACATTATTTAACTTTCCATCCTCTCAAAAAGTTGCTTTTTATTTTCTTAATTTTGGTCTCATTTATAGCTTTGAGAACTAATTTCCTTATATTATATTGATATAATTAAAATACATAATTGATCTCTACAATGTTTAATGTGAGTGATATATATGAAAATTTTACTCATTAAAGTCTGAGTAATAATCAACGCGGTTACAATTTTTTTGATTATATGCACATAATTTAATAATTTTTTTAAAACATCATAGAGACTACCAAACGAGTGTTGAGGGATATATAAACACGAGTAACATCGAACTTTTAAAAAAAAATAGTTTATGAGTTTTAATTTAGCAGTTTAAAAGTTCAAATTCAAACATCGATATTTTAATAAATAAAATTAAAGAACCAAATTACGGTTATCTTTCAAACAACATATAATAACAGCATATCTAATATATTTTACGTTCTGGTTTCTTAATGGATTTAATAATTAAAACTGGTTAGGAATTTAATTGTCTTTTCACCTTAAACAATGAGCTGATTACAATTAATAATTATATTAATTTATATTTCTAAAAATAAAAATTTCAAAAGAGCAGTTTTTGTTGTGTTTATCAATACAATAAAACTGTTGATTTTATTAACTAATCATAAGTAACATAAGTTAAAACACAAATAAATATGACATTATAAATTCTATAATTTCACAAGAGAAAATTAAAAATAAAGTTGAAACCAAAGTCGATTATTCCTAAATACATCTGAATTTCACAAAGAAAAATGAGAACATATGTTTTGGTTGCAACTCTTCTAGTTTTGGTTTTATCATGTAAGTTTATTTTCATAAATATAAATAATACATAAAATTCTTTAAATTGTTTACTAATTAAAATATATGAAATAACTCTAAGCATGTTTATAAATTTTATAGGTTCATCAAATATGTTGACAAAATCTAATTATGAAGATAACAACTATTTTTCCGGTCCAGCTCCGAGCCCACAACTTGGTGCATCAAATATCCTAGAAAAATCTATTTATGAAAATAACGGTATAGCAGCGAGTCCTCAACTTGATTTTCTAATAAAAAGTCATCTAACCCATGATGAACATCTTCGACACTCGAGGGCAGACAGAACACTTGGTTTTTGTCATGAATGTGCACGTCATTGTATTAGAAAGAATAGAAATATGCTAGATTGTAAGCAAATTAAGTGTTATTGTGATTATAGAAGCTATTACTCGGATAACAAATTGATTTGGTAAACAAATAATAAGCATAAAAAAATAAAATGATTTCACATAAGTTATAATATATTTTTAAAACAAATCCTGGTTTTATTTTATAACTATATTTCATTGCTTCGTTTGTTATCTTATTTTATTTTATTTATAAAAAATAATAATGGAATATTATACTTGTGTTTTAATTGTTTTGATATATTTTATTTTAACTATTGATGAGATATCTAAGATATATTTCCGAAAACTTAGGCCCGTAAAAAGAATTTTCCCAATTTTATTTAGAATATGAAATAAACACAGTTGTTACACTCAAAATTTTAGAACTAATAGTGGTAAATTTAAAATTTCATAAATTATATTGATATAATTCAAATACATAATTGATTTGTACAATGTTTAATGTGAGTGATATATATGAAAATTTTATTCATTAAAGTCAGAGTAATAATCAACGCGGTTACAATTTTTTTGATTATATGCACATAATTTAATAAGTTTATTAAAACATCATAGAGACTGCCAAATGAGTGTTGAGGGATATATATACACGAGTAACATCGAACTTTAAAAAAAAAATAGTTTCTGAGTTTTAATTTAACAGTTTAAAAGTTCAAATTCAAACATCGATATTTTAATGAATAAAATTAAAGAACCAAATTACGGTTATTTTTCGAACAACATATAATAACAGCATATCAAATATATTTTACGTTCTGGTTTCTTATTGGATTTAATAATTAAAACTGGTTCTGAATTTAATTGTCTTTTCACCTTAAAAAATGAGCTGATTACAATTAATAATTATATTAATTTATATTTCTAGAAATAAAAATTTCAAAAGAGCAGTTTTTTTGTGTGTTTATCAATACAATAAAACTGTTGATTAATTAACTAGTCATAAGTAACACAAGTTAAAACACAAATAAATATGACATTATAAATTCTATAAATTTCACAAAAGAAAATTAAAAAAAAGTAGAAACCAAAGTCTATTATTCCTAAACACATCTGAATTTCACAAACAAAAATGAAAACATATGTTTTGGTTGCAACTCTTCTAGTTTTGGTTTTATCATGTAAGTTTATTTTCATAAATAAAAATAATACATAAAATTCTTTAAATTATTTACTAATTAAAATATATGAAATAACTCTAAGCATGTTCATAAATTTTATAGGTTCATCAAATATCTTGCAAAATCTAATTATGAAGATAACAACTATTTTTCCGGTCCAGCTCCGAGCCCAAAACTTGGTGCATCAAATATCCTAGAAAAATCTATTTATGAAAATAACGGTATAGCAGCGAGCCCTCAACTTGATTTTCTAATAAAATGTCATCTAACTCATGATGAACATCTTCGACACTCGAGGGCTGACAGAGCACTTGGTTTTTGTCATGAATGTGCACGTCATTGTATTAGAAAGAATAGAAATATGCTAGATTGTAAGCAAATTAAGTGTTATTGTGATTACAGAAGCTATTACTCGGATAAAAGATCGATTTGGTAAACAAATAATAAGCATAAAAAAACAAAATGATTTCACATAAGTTATAATATATTTTTAAAACAAATCATGGTTTTATTTTATAACTATATTTCATTGCTTCGCATGTTATCTTATTTTATTGTATATATAAAAAATAATGGAACATTATACTTGTGTTTTAATTGTTTTGATATATTTTATTTTAACTATTGATGAGATATCTAAGATATATTTCCGAAAACGTAGGCCCGTAAAAACAATTTTCCCAATTTTATTTAGAATATGAAATAAACACAGTCGTTATATTCAAAATTTTAGAACTAATGGTGGTAAATTTAAAAGTTCATAAATTATATTGATATAATTAAAATACACAATTCATCTCTACAATGTTTAATGTGAGCGATATATATGAAAATTTTATTCATTAAAGTCTGAGTAATAATCAACGCGTTTACAAATTTTTTTGATTATATGCACATAATTTAATAAGTTTTTTAAAACATCATAGAGACTGCCAAACGAGTGTTGAGGGATATATATACACGAGTAACATCGAAATTTTTTAAAAAAAATTAGTTTATGAGTTTTAATTTAGCAGTTTAAAAGTTCAAATTCAAACATTAATATTTTAATGAATAAAATTAAATAACCAAATTACGATTATCTTTCAAACAACATATAATAACAGCATATCAAATATATTTTACGTTCTGGTATCTTAATGGATTTAATAATTAAAATTGGTTAGGAATTTAATTGTCTTTTCACCTTAAACAATGAGCTGATTACAATTAATAATTGTATTAATTTATATTTCTAGAAATAAAAATTTCAAAAGAGCATTTTTTGTTGTGTTTATCAATACAATAAAACTGTTGATTTAATTCACTAATCATAAGTAATATAAGTTAAAACACAAATAAATATGACATTATAAATTCTATAAATTTCACAAAAGAAAATTAAAAAATAAAGTAGAAACCAAAGTCGATTATTCCTAAATACATCTGAATTTCACAAAGAAAAATAAAAACATATGTTTTGGATGCAACTCTTCTAGTTTTTGTTTTATCATGTAAGTTTATTCTCAAAAATAAAAATAATACCTAAAATTCTTTAATTATTTACTAATTTAAATATATGAAATAACTCTAAGCATGTTTATAAATTTTATAGGTTCATCAAATATCTTGACAAAATCTAATTATGAAGATAACACCTATTTTTCCGGTCCAGCTCCGAGCCCACAACTTGGTGCATCAAATATCCTAGAAAAATCTATTTATGAAAATAATGGTATAGCAGCGAGCCCTCAACTTGATTTTCTAATAAAATGTCATCTAACCCATGATGAACATCTTCGACACTCGAGGGCTGACAGAACACTTGGTTTTTGTCATGAATGTGCACGTCATTGTATTAGAAAGAATAGAAATATGCTAGATTGTAAGCAAATTAAGTGTTATTGTGATTACAGAAGCTATTACTCGGATAAAAGATCGATTTGGTAAACAAATAATAAGCATAAAAAACAAAATGATTTCACATAAGTTAAAATATATTTTTAAAACAAATCCTGGTTTTATTTTATAACTATATTTAATTGTTTCGCATGTTATCTTATTTTATTGTATATATAAAATAATAATGAAACATTATACTTGTGTTTTAATTGTTTTGATATATTTTATTTTAACTATTGATGAGATATCTAAGATATATTTCCGAAAAACGTAGGCCCGTAAAAAGAATTTTCCGAATTTTATTTAGAATATGAAATAAACACAGTCGTTACACTCAAAATTTTATAACTAATGGTGGTAAATTAAAATTTTCATAAATTATATTGATATAATTAAAAATACATAATTGATCTGTACAATGTTTAATGTGAGTGATATATATGTAAATTTTATTCATTAAAGTCTGAATGTCGATCAACACGGACTGAATGTCGATCGATACAGGTTTGTTGCGGTTGGGTCAGCAGAAGAACAAGTAACTGCAGGATTATAATGAATTTTTGCCGTTTAGTTTGCGGTTTAAGCAGTAGTTGGAAACAAACTGTGGAAAGAAGGGAAATGAAGTGTGTTGATCGTTGCGGTCCTGTGCGACGAACGACACACCCGATCCAATAAGAAGAAATTACAAGGTATGTGCTTAACCGTAAAATTTAATTGAACCAAGCCGGTTCATTAATCGCGATAAGCATCGACCGATGCACCCTATGCGTCGATCGGCGCACCTAAACACACGAGGTAAGCCTTTAAGTTTCTTTCTTCTTCTTCCTCATTTCTTCCTTGGCGACCCGAGAGCAAAATCGCCCTAAACCCTAAAATCTTCATTTCTCACTCGTTTTTGGTGATTCAAAGCTCCATTCCACTCAATTTTTACCCAACTTCTCATATCTATCACTCATTTCATCTGATTCCAAGGTATGTACTTTGAATCTAGATTTTTAGGTTTCAATTCTAAGGTGAAAATTTCGAAATTCATCAAATTTTCTGCCGATTCATGATATATTGATGCTTGTTTGAGGTTGTTAGAGATGGATTTGTGTTGCTTTAGTGATTTCATGGACAGATTTTGCAAGTTTTCCGAAAATCTCCAATTTGACGACGAAAATTTGCGATTCTCTAATTTAGGGCGAATTTAGGGCAGAATAGAGGAATTTAGACTGGTTTTGCTGCTGTTGATGGTTGCTTGTGATAATTTATACTGATTTTGATGCGTTTGTTGATCTTAGAGCCTTGGATTAATTTGCAAGTTTGTTCTTCTTGTGTCTTTGACTGCAGATGCCTCCACGTAAGAAGATGAACGTCCTGATGACACACATTTGCCTGTTATTTGGCTCTCACGCGCTTCATCGCCTTCTGCACCTATTCAGCATGTTCCTGGAGCATTGCAGTATCCTTGACCTAAAGAAGGGAATGATTTGATTCATATGTTGAGACAGTGGGCAAATGATCATAAGGACTGAGATAGAGAACTCATACTGTACTGATAGAGCGATATCTAAGCAGTGGGATGAGTACGATATGTTGTTCTACAATGCCTAGCTTGTCATGGATATCATGCCTACACGGTTTGCTCACTATAGGAATTTTCAGATGCTGAGTATCACTTAGGATGTGCAGTGGCTGATGCATGAAATAAGCTTGGTAACTATGCTTATGAGGAGCTATGAGCTCTATCCAGATCTTGTGAAGCAGTTTCTGGCTACATCCGGAGTATACTACACATATGGGATGCGTAAGAGAGAAAAATTAGGGACATTTGCCTTCATGTGCATGGGTGTCCGGTACTGCATCTCGATTTAAGATCTCTGTCGCATCTACGGGTTTAGTCTGGAGCCTATTATTTGCGTTCTCACCGCTGAGAGGAAAGATTCACAGGTTCAGTTCTTCTGGTCTCATTTTGGAAATGAGCGCTATCACTCGCGGACCTCCAAGCAGATGGTTATACGACATCTGATCTTAAGGTATGTTGTGCGTATTTTGGGGTACTGATATATCATGGTTTTACCTGTTTTAAGCCACGATATAAGTGTGTTTTAGAGTCTTTTATCGTGTCTTTAGAGTCATTTCAGGTGTTTATTAGGTACATGCACGGTTGGAGGATTATTGGAGATATTGGAGCATTTTGGGCAAGTTTTGGAGCAAAGGCCGTGAGGAGCTGATTTCACTAAGTCTGGACGACCCTTGGTGTTTAGTTTTAGATACGCTTTCATACTATTAGCTTTTTAGAGAGAGAGAGAGAGACCGAGAGGCTGGTCGTTCTTGTACTCCAGAGAGAAGATTTTGAACCTCTTTTACTCTTTACTCTTTGATTTTATGATATATATTTATTCATTGATTTGTGTTTCATTAATCATGTATGAGTAGATTCATAGTTAGGTTTAAGGATTCTCTTAAGGGTTTTCATGACTTGCTAGATTAATTTATTCAGTTAAGGATTCATATATTATTTGTTCTTCAACCTAAATTGTTCTTAACACTAGTTTCTAACCTGATCACTTAGAATCTAGACTCCAGGTTTATAAATTGACACGAAAGTGTAATTTAGAATCTGATCTATTTAGGTTGAGCAATTTAATTATCTGCAAAGAAATTTGGTTTAATTTAATTGTGAACAAATCAAACTTGCATTTAAGGCTAGTTTAATTCGTTAGGAATTGCAAAGAAATTTGGGTTTCTCCTAATTAGACTTAGAGAATTCTCGCAACGAAAGTTGGTTAGTTCTATCTTGTGTTTGAGTTCTAGAACCGAACTTAATTTGATCATGACTGATAATTGATCTGCTTGACTGATTTCCTGAGAACTCCCTAGACTTGACGCTTTTAGTACTTGCTTTACAAAACCGTTCTTGCTACTGATTTACTTTCTGCTTAGTTATTTATTTTCTGATAAGTATCGCCAAGCTTAACTTGACATTCTATAGTCTATCGTAAGATTTCTTGAGTCTATGTGGATTCGACCCCTAGATACTACTAGTCACGCCTGTGCACTTGCAGTTGAACTTAGGGAAGTAAACTCTGAGCATATCAAGTTTTTGGCACCGTTGCCGGGGACTCATTTGAGTCTTCGATAGATTTGAATTTAAAGTTTAGACTAGGTTTTTTGTTTTTTGTTTTTGCTACTAATTTTTCTCTGTTTTTCTGTTTGCATATGTTTCAGGTCTGATATCACTTTGCATCGATCGACGCATACATTGAATCGATCGACACAAGGCGACACCCGAGTTGAATAGATCGTTGCATACTTTGCATCGATCGTTACAATGCGATTACCGACGGTTTATGCAGAAGCGTGAGACCAGAAGTGATCCGAACGCAAATCTCGTGAATCTGAGGCTTGCGGAACTTGCTAGACTAGAGAGAACAAACAGAAAAGGTCAACGAGAAAGGATGATGGACAATCGCTTGATATTGAGACCTGATGCTGAGGGCGTTCTGAGAGACGACTAGAACAACCGGTACAATGATGCTGGGCAAAGGATTGATGCCCAAGGGAATGTGATCCGTGAACCTGCGCCTGAACAGCCCCAAGGTCAAGGGCAGATGATTGTTCTTCCTGCTGATGAGAGGACTCTTGATGACTACAACCGTCCCGATGAGTTTTATGCTAACCGGTCAGTAATTGTACCTCCTGGCTTTGAGAGGAATGACTTCGAGATCAAGACTGTCTACTCTTCTGAGGCAGAATCCTTTCCATGGTCTCCCACATGAGCAACCCATGGATCATATTGATGATTTTGAAGACTTCATCACTGGAATGAAGTACAATGGGGTAAACTATGACTACCTGTATCTCAAACCTTTCCCCTATTCTCTTGTTGGAGAGGCTGCAGCTTGGCTGAAACAACTTCCAATTGGGAAGCTTACTACTTGGGATGTTGTGACGAGGGAGTTTTTGAGGCATTTTTATGATGATGCTCGCTCTGATCAGTCGAGGTTTAAGAAGTACCAACGTGACTGTCCTCACCATGGATTCTCTGAAGTGACGTTGCTAGGAATATTCTTCAGAGGTATTGATCACCATTACCAGTCCGCATTGGATAATGCCAGTAATGGCAATTTCAATACAAGGACTCCTGAACAGGCTAGGACACTGATTGATAACTTGGTAAGCAGTAATAGCACCAAGACTGCTGAAAGAAGAAGGAAAGAGTCTGGTGGAAAGATCGATAATCTGGAGATTGCTGATATCAAGAACAAGCTGGACACTGTTCACAGTTTGTTGACTGGAAAGAAAGCTGTCCACTTTGCTCAGGAAGTTGAAGTGTTTGAGGCTGAAGGAGATCACCAGGAAGAGGATGTGAACTACATCAGTGGCTCTGGATTTCAAGGAAACAGGTTTGAAAATCAGCAAGGCAACAAGTTCTTTAATGGTGGACAGAAGAGTGCTTTCAAAAACAAACAGAACTCTTCTAGATATGGACAGACTGCTGGTTATCAGAAACCTTTTCAACAAGGTAATTCTTATCAGAGGACTCATGGATCATCCTCCTATCAGGCACCTCCTGCTGCTAGTGCTCACGAGAGCAAGATGGAAGCCATGATGGAGCAGTTGCTGGAGGGACAGACTAAGACTGATGTAGACTTCAACAAGAAGCTAGATGTTGTGTATGAAGATCTTAATGGGAAGTTTGAATCCTTCAGTACACATGTGAAGCAGTAGGATACACAAGTGAACCAGATTTCAAGCTTTGCCAAGGGGAAGAATGTCATGGACACCCACATCAAAGCTTGGCCAGTTCAGATTGATAATGGATCAACCCAAGGAGAGAAATTTGAGTTTAATACAGCTGAACTCGTCGAAGAAGCTGAAAAATTCGATAGACGTGATGAATTAATTGCATCGACAGTTGCACAAAATGCAGCAATCGTTGCATACCGTGAAGAATCAGCCTCACTTGTTTCTCGTTGTATTGCGGAAGAGAAGGCTTACAAGCCTACTACTCCTTTCCCTGAAGTGTTTGAGATATCTCAACAAGAGCTTGATGAAGCCAGACAGCTGGAAATAATGGATAAGAAGTTGGAAGAAGATCCACAACCTGATGATCCACCATATCACCCTTGTGTGCAGAGATACTTGGAGTAGATGCTTGCCTATGGACGAAGTGTTGAAAGATTGGGTGATAGTGATCCCTAAACAAGTCACTGATGTGTTGCTGACTCAAATCCCCAAGAAGCTACCTGATCCTGGTATATTTGTGCTGAGTTGTTCCATCTTTGAGGATAGTTTCAGGCGTTCTTTGTGTGATTTAGGAGCTGCTGGAAATCTCATGCCATACTCTGTAGCAGAGAAACTGGGGATGACAGATTTTTCACCCACTAGGACCTCTCTGGTCCTCGCTGATCAGTCAATAAGGATTCCGGAAGGAGTTCTAGAGGATGTCCCAGTCAGAGTTGGAAACTACCTAGTTCCGACATATTTTGTGGTGCTTAAGTACGATAGTGAGCCGAAAGATTCTCTAATACTGGGAAGACCTTTCTTGGCCACAGCTGGTGCGAAGATTGATGTAAGGCAAGGTCTGATTGATCTCCATCTGGGAGATGAGCCTCTACACTTTGAGATGGATATGCTGCGCATGCCAAAGATTCATGGTCAAACTTTTAGCATTGAGGATGGACAGGAAGCGCAGAAGAGTGAGACTTTAGTTTCTGATCCTGGAGAGGAGAGGATGGTGGTTTCTTAAGATTCCACTCTAACATCTTCAGAGCTTGCAACTGTTTCTAAGCAGAAAGCTCCTAACATCAGAACCTCACCAAAGCAAGGGTACGCGTCTTCCAAACTCATTTCTATTAACCTTACTGCTGTTAGTGCAGGAGAACATTGCATCCCTTCGTTTCTTGGACAAGCTCACGCTGACAATGCTTACTCTCCACCTTGGATGAGGAGACTTTAGCAGAGGCACTCACAGCCTCTGTCGTAACCTACAGGAGCCTGATCTCATTCGTCCGGTCAAGCTAATGACCTAAAACAAGCGCTGAGTGGGAGGCAACCCACTGTTTTGTTTGTACATATTCTTTTTGGTGTTTTTCCTAGGATTTTACGTTTTGGTTTTGTTTTTGGTGAGTTTTGTTTGCAGATTACGAGTCTGAGAACTGCGTCGATCGCTGCGGTCCTGTGCAACGATTGATGCAAGTGGATATTTGACCAGGTAAATCGCCTTGTGACGGTCGTTTCGGTCCTGTGCAACGATCGTCTTAGGGAGAAATAGTACGAGAGACTGAAGTCGCTGTGTGTCGATCGTCGCGGTCCTGTGCAACGATCGACACATAATCACAATCGCCCTGCTACGATCGTCGCATTTATGCGCAACGATCGATGGAGGTGCGAAACAGGTAAAAACAGACATAACCCAACTCATCCCTTAACATTTTCTTCTTTTACCGACCCTAAACTTGACACTACTGGGGACAATGTGTTTTAAGTGTGGGGGAGGTGGTACTTGTGAGAGTCGAAACTCACACGGTCAAAACTTGTAGAGTAAAACTTTTAGGGAACAGAAAATTCAAGGAATAACCACTAAAAAAGCAAACCGGAGGACGTTTTATTGATAAGAAGTCAAAAAGAGTACAAAGATCGGAAAAGAGAGTAAAGGAATTGGAAAAGAAAGGACAAAAGAACTCAAAAACGGATAAGATAAACTGTTAAGTTCTTAAGTCTAGATCTAGGGTTTTTCGCTCTGCCTTTCTCCTCTGGCTTCTTCCCCTTTTTATAGCTTCGAGTTGTCGGCTTTTGAGAATATTTCCGCAAGATTTGCGGAAATCTTCCTGTTCTTATCTTTTTCCTTTTTTCACTAAAATATACATTTCTATCTCGGATTTTCCTTTTTCCAATCTCTTTCTTTACTTCTTCGTCTGCATGCGGCTCGACTCATTTGCCGGATGGGCCGAGATTTGGACGTTCCGAGTCCGTTAACGTAATCAACTTACTTATTTGGTTTAGAGTTTGTCGTATGCTTGAGCCCAAGTTCCCATTTCTCTCAATCTCGATCCATCAGCCCAAGTCATCGGTCCAAGAAAGTATGGCCTGATTTTTCCGAAGGTGGGTTGCGACAAGTTATGCATATCGGCAAATGTTTGGTTATCCGTTCGGAAAGTTCAGCTCGGAAAACAAGAAACGGTTTAGCTTGGAAATCTGAGATGGTTCGGCTCAAAGGTTCAACTCGGGATTTCTGGAAGGGCAACTCATGATCAAGATCGAGACGGGATGGGTTTAGATCCGAGCTGGTTTAGCTCGGATTTCCGAGCTGGTTCAGCTCGGTTTTCCGAGCTGGTTTAGCTAGGAATTCCGAGCTGGTTCAGCTCGTCCTTTGCTTTGTTTGGATGTTTCATCGATCCGTGGTTCCTGTCGGAAGATGTGTTTGTCCGATTAAACTATCATTCGTTTCGTATGAAATGTATTTGTCAAAACCACTTTTCCGATAACTTGTTTAGATGAAGTTATTGGTGCTTCGTATAAAATGTCTTCTGTTTCGTATGAAATGTTGTCCGTTAACTCTTTTCGTATGAAAGTTGCCCGTACGAAGTTATCGACACTTCGTATAACTTGTCACTCATACGAAATTCTGTTTATCTGAAACGGATAGTTGTCTGTGTTTGATTGTCCGATCTTGTTTTCGGCTATTGTTTTCGTCGAGGGGTTTTTGACCCCAACAGTTAGCCCCCCAGCTCGTCAGACTCGAGTGCGATGATGGTGAAGTTATTTTGTATTCGAGGCGCAAGCAATTTTCTGAAATACTTGGTTTGGTCCTTTATGTTTTCTTGCTCTTCCGTTTGTGACAAAAGGTTGTCTAAATCGTTTGTTGGGATTTTGCCCTTCGTCCTGTATGTCAAGTTGGATAGATTTTTTGGAACAGCATTTTCGAGTCGGATTTGTTCCGGCCCTTCGAGTAAGTCGACTCACATCCGTTGGCGTGTACATGGTGAGCCTTTTGGATCTTTCGGCCGTATTGATTTTTTTGTGCAAAAGAAATTCCGTATGTTATTGAAATTTTCTTCGGAACCTTGGATCGTTCCGGTGTATGACCTTGATGCTTCTTTTCTTCAAGCGAAGATTTTTTGTTTACAGCTGAACCTTATGAAAGGCTGCCTACGTACCCTTAAGAAAGGGATCAAGCCATCCGTAGTTCTAAGTCTTGTCGTTGGACGTTTGGGAATCCATTGTTGGTCTTTCGTCGATGCTTCCGTATTCGAACAAGCAAAGCGGTGGAGAAGGTGCGTTGAATTGTGAACCGGTCATGTTTATGAATGTGATGAGTCTGAGAGAGAAATCGCGTTGGGCTTCGGATTTTTGCATGTACGTCTGCTTGGATTTCCTGTGCAAACAGGCTCCGATTTTCTGAGAGAATATGCTCGGATTTTCTGAGTAGGCCTGCTCGGATTTTCTAAGTAAGGCTGCTTTGTTTTTTGAGTAAGATTAGGTTAGTTTGTCGAGTCTGCTAGGATGATTTGTACGTCCGAGAAGCTGAACTGTCGTGTTGACGCTATGTCGATTAATGCAGAAAGTCGAGCATATTTTATCGGGAGAAAATCTCCTTCATCGGCTCCTAATAGATTGTACGAGTTGGTTTCGTAGAGCTTGACGCTTTTCCAGACATCTTTGTATAATTCCCGAAGGAAAGTGTGATTTAGCTTTTGATCCTTGGTGTTTTTAGGAGCATTACACTCAGATGCGTATTTCGAGTCTAGGGTTTAATGGGATATCATTTAAATCTGGCGCGCGTAAAAGCGTTCCGCCATATTTCTAATCAAGTTTTGAGTTCGAAGGTCAGTGAGATGTACTCGCCTTTGTAATGACTAAGACCAACGTGCTCGGAAGCGCCTAACTGGGTATTAAGTTAAGTTTGAAGGTCAGCAAGATATATTCTACTTACGATCCTGAGATGATTGAGACCAGTGTGCTCGGAAGCGTCTTACTGGGTTTCGAAATTGAGTCTGAGGAATAGTAAGACGTATTCCTTCCGTGGAAATGTAAAGATTAGACCAGTGTGCTCGGAAGCGTCTTACTGGGTCTCGAAATTGATTCCGGGGAGTAACAAGACGTACTCCTCTTGCGGACTTGTAATGTTTAGACCAATGTGCTCGGAAGCGTCTTACGGGGTTTTGACATCGAGTCCGAGAAATAACAAAACGTACTTCTCTTGCGAACCAATAATGATTTGGACCAGTGTGCTCGGAAGCATCTTACTGGGTTTCGAGTCCGAGAAATAACAAAAGGTTTTTCTCTTGTGGACTTTTAATGATCAGACCAGCGTGCTCGGAAGCGTCTTGCTGGGTTTTGAGGAATTTTACGGTTGACTTTAGTACTAGTGCGGGGGTCTGCCGTCTTACTTTCCCAAGTCGGCCATGTACTCAATAATGACGTTGTCGAGACCAGTGTGTTGCATTTTACTTGGTTTAGATTTTTGATCCCAGTTTCCGCGAAACTCTCGCCTCGCGTCTTTCGTTCACTGAAAATAAGCCGGTATCTGCAGGACCACCTTTCAAAAATACCGAACCAAGATATACTTGGTTGAAACGTCATTTTAACATCGTGGTAAGTAGTGTCATACTGGATTTTGTTTTGGGGTCTATTATCGTCTCCAGTACTGGTGTTGTGGATTTGAAGACTGTCAACAACCCATATTCGGGATCTTACGTCGACCTCTCGACTTATGTTCCCTTCGCCGATAATAAACATATAACGCGCTTTTATCCGTTCGTTGGATGTAATAGAGCCTCAATCCATATTGGACGTGTTGGCTTATATCCGTAAAGGATGTATGCGTTTGTCCGCTGCGGCCGTCAGCGGACAATATAAGATATTCCTAACGACTATGCATGTGATGTAATAGTAGGCGGATTCTAAGTTACAAATTTCCTATCCTAATTTTGATCTAAGAAAAGATAAATGAATATGAGAAGAGAGTTTATTTTCGTTACCTGATAACTTATGGTCGGGGGTTAGACTTTTGCGGATGCGCCATGCTTCTAGTTATGATACGTTATCCGGGGTTGTTTGAGTGAATTGATTGTATGAGCTGAGTGTCTTGAGAGTAGTCCGAATATGCCACGAAATTAGTTGGAGAAGTTTTGTCTTTGGTTGAGAGGAGCATCACGCTCGGAGTTTCCGAGAAGAGTGGTCAGCTCGGAATTTTCGAGAAGAGCGGTCAGCGCGAATTTCCTAGAAGATAGGTCAGCTTGGAATTTCCGAGAAGAGAGTTCAGCTCGGAATTTCTGAGAAGAGAGGTCAGCTCGGAATATTCGAGAAAAAAGTTCAGCTCGGAATTTCCGAGGAGAGAGGCCAGCTCAGAATTTCCGAGAAGAGAGTTCAGCTCAGAATTTCCGAGAAGAGAGTTCAGCTCGGAATTTCCGAGAAGAGAGGTCAGCTCGGAATTTCCGAGAAGAGAGGTCAGCTCAGAATTTCCAAGAAGAGAGATCAGCTCAGAGTTTCCGAGAAGAGAGGCCAGCTCGGAATTTCCGAGAAGAGAAGTCAGTTTGGAATTGAGGTCAGCTCGGAATTGAGGTCAACTCAGAATTTCCGAGAAGAGAGGCCAGCTCGGAATTTTTGGGAAGAGAGGTCAGCTCGGAATTTCCGAGAAGAGAAGTCAGCTCGGAATTGAGGTCAGCTTGGAATTGAGGTCAACTCGGAATTTCCGAGAAGAGAGGCCAGCTCGGAATTTTCGGGAAGAGAGGTCAGCTCGGAATTTCCGAGAAGAGAGGTCAGCTCCGAATTTCCGAGAAGAGAGGTGATAGGCTCTAAGTTTATCCCTATACTAAACTGCAAGTGAACAGCAATGTCAAAGTAGTATATAGGGCTATCGAATCCACAGGGACACTTGGTCTCAATAGAAATAGAAACGTAGAGATTAATACTAGAAATAAGCAGATGGTGAAGTAAATAAATTGCAAAGCAAGAAAGTAAACAGTAGCAGAGATTAACGGTTGAGAAGCAATAAACTAAAAGCGTCAAGCCTAGGGTATTCTCAGGAAATCAGACAAGCAGACAGTTCATTCAGCAAGGATCTAATTAAGAACAGTTCTAGAACTCAAAACACAGATATAGAATTAACCAAATTCCTTTGCGATAATTCTCTAAGCCTAAGTGCAGCAAACCAAACTTTCGTTTGCGAGAACTAACAGATTAAACTAGCATTAATCCCAAGTTTGATATGTTCACAATAATCCTAAACCAAACTTCCGTTTGCGCAAAGTTTAATTGCCCAATTTAATTAGTTCAGATTCCTAAACCCCACTTCCGTGACGTATTTAGCAACCTAAGATCTAGATTCTAATTGATCAGGTTAGAACTAGTTTTAAGCACAATTAAATTGAAGAACAGATATAGTTATGAATCCTTAACTGAATTTGAACAAGTCTAGCAAGTCATGAAATCCTATGTGAGAAACCCTAAACTCAACTATGGATCTACTCAGACATGATTAATGAAAACATAATCAAAGAAATAATAGATTGCATATAAGAAATTAAATAGATAAAGGGGTTCGAAATCTTCTCCAAAATAAGTGAATACAGGAAATAGATCAGCCCCAAAAGCTCTAGAAATCTCTTAGCTAATATTATCAAAGCGTAATGTAAAGCGTAGGTAAAATAAACACCAAAAACTAGTATATATAGGCACAATCTCGGATGGGGCTTTTGTGTAAATACTGGAACTATTCTGGGCCTCTTTGCAAATCTTCATATCTTCATTAAACCGACGTGTACGGCCCATCTCGCTAGTGTGTCGACCGATGCAAAAGGTGTGTCGGTCGATGCATGATCAATAAATCGGACAGTGAGTTAATCTCTCGGCCAAAACGTCCCAAAAGTCCCAAAATGCTCCAAATATCTCCAATTAGCTCCAAACCTGATTAAACCTGTAAAAGACTCTAAACAAAGACAAAAGACACTAAAAACACAACTATATCATGGTCTAAACTGGGTAAAAACCATGATATATCAACTCCCCCACACTTAGCCTTTGCTTGCCCTCAAGCAAAACATAGAACTAAAACATGGTGAAGAGGTTTGAAAACTCTTCAGAAACTCATTTCATCCTAGAAGCTACAATACTCAGATTCCCCTTAGTAAACCACTGCAAGAATCAATCACAGGATATCAAGACCACAATGTACTTCCCCCACACTTAGCAACTGTCCTAGGTAAACTCCACAATCACATTCAAGCATTCAAATTCTCCCTACTGACTTCTGCAAGTATTTAAGTGCGGTCTCACCTAAGGAGTATCGATCAAAGGGCACATGGATTCTTACCTTATCAGCTCTAGACCACCATACTATCTTTCTCTAGTCCCTTTCTTCTCTTTCCCTTCTTTAACAACTGATTTTTCCCCACTGGGTATCATTTTTTTTTTTTATCAGTGTTCTTCCCGTTATGGGGTGTACTTTGGACACATTCCATGGATCACATGAGAGATAATAGTGTTTGCTACTATTCCCATGACCACTTCGGAGTTACTAACTCATCCTCAGTTTATTATTTTTTTTTTTTACTTTACAGAAGGGGAGAAGGGAACTAAGAAGGACAGGTTTACAGGCTGTGTCAGAACTAATAAGGGAATCCGACACAAAGTATACCAAGCCCTTAGGTGAGAAATCTAAGTCAGTATTAAAGTTGAAGTCAGTAAAGGATCCTCTGATACCTGAAGTGATGTGGGTGTTCCCAATAGGTTGATCTGTGATGGGGTTTTCTAACAGTCAGAGATAGATCCTGCAACTTCATCCCAAAAAAAAAAAAAAAAAAAAAAAAAAAAAGTCTTGTAAATCTTCTCAGAAAATCATAGTTTCTTACTTAAACAATTTTGACTCAATAAAACAAAAATTTTTGAAAAACGGACTGACTCTTAAGAAAACAGAAAACAAAAGTCAGTAGCACCTCCCCCACACTTAAGACACACTGTCCCCAGTAGTGTCCAGCGAAGGATCGGTAAAAAGAAAATAAAAATTGAAAAGGTGAAATTATGTCTGTCGGGTTACCTCTGTCGCTAAGCATCGATCGTTGCACTAAGTGCATCGACCGTTACTTGGCGATTTTCGTGTATAGTCGATCGTTGCTCAGGACCGCAACGATCGCTGCAATGCGATTCCTTTCGTGTTGTGACGATCGACACAGAAGTGCGTCGATCGTTGCACTGCGATTTAACCGAGACCTGCAAACATAAACTCACCAGAAACAAAAACAAACGTAAAATCCTAACAAAAACACCAAAAATTAAGTAGAAAAATACCAGTACCTAATGGTGGGTTGCCTCCCACCCAGCGCTTGTTTAAGGTCAATAGCTTGACCAGTCGGATGGGAATTTTCAAGTACCAGGAGGTCTTGACAGAGACTTTTTCTGTCTCTGTTCAAGTCTCCTCATCCAAGGTGGTGAGTAGGCTGTTGCGGAATGCTCATGGCCAAGAAAAGATGGAGTGAAATGTGCTCCAGGATCTATAACCATGGTATGATCAGGCTGCTCAAAATCTGCGTCCCTTATGGTGAATGTCTGCCCATCTATCAGTGGCTTTCGCAGCTTATCCATCTCATAGTGCAGTGGTTCATCTCCCAGATGGAGGTCTATCAGGCTGTTCCTAACATCAATCAACGCTCCTGCTGTAGCCAAAAAGGGTCTCCCAAGCAATAATGCTTCATCCGGATCACAATCATATTTCAGCACAAGGAAGTCCGTTGGAACTAAGTAGTTTCCAACTCTCACCGGAATGTCCATAAGGAGTCCTTCAGGAACTCGTATGGACTGATCAGCTAGAACAAGAGAAGTCCTAGTGGGAGTAAAATCCAGCATACCCAGCTTCTCTGCCACAGAGTAAGGCATCAAACTTCCAGCAGCTCCTAAATCACACAGAGAGCGTCTAAAACTATCCTCAAAGATAGAACAATCCAGCACAAAGACTCCAGGATCAGATAGCTTCTTCGGGACCTTAGTTAGCAGAACATCACTAATATGCTGAGGAACTATTATCACCCAGTCTTTCAGATCATCATCCAGGGGCAACATCTTATTCAGGTACCTTTGCACACATGGATGATAAGGTGGATCATCAGAAGTTGGAATTTCTTCCAATTCTTCACCAATCCCTTCTAATTTCTTCAGCTCTTCAATCTCTTGCCTAATCACTTCAGACACTGAGGAGTGTTGTCTAAAAATCTGCTCGTAGATCTCCTGTTGAGTAATCTCGGAGGCTCCATTGAATAGGCGATCAAGCTCCAAGTCAGCATCTATGCTGTTATCATCCGAAGGTTCTGTCTGTTCACGCCCTGCAACGACCGACACTAAGGGTGTGTCGATCGTTGCCATCCCGACGGGTGTATCGATCGGCACAAATGTTGCATCGATCGACGCACTGCAGCAGATTTCACCCGAGAGTTTTTCACAAATATCCGAAAATTCCTGTTCTGTCACCAACTCAGCTGTACTTAGCTCAAATCTTTCACCTAGGTGAGATCCATCATTAATGCACACAGACCAGGCCTTAACATGAGTGTCCGCCACTCCTTTTCCCTTCAGTGAGCTGGACATCTGGTTTACCTGAGTGTCCAACTGCTTCATGTGAGTGCTCAGAGACTCAAATTTTCCATTGAGGTCTTCATAGACAGCGTCCAACTTCTTGTTGCAGTCCACAGAAATCTTGGTCTGACTCTCAATCAGTTGTTCCATCATAGCCTCCATTTTGCTCTCATGGGCTGTAGGTGCAGGAGAAGTCTGATAGGATGTAGATCCATAGGTTCTCTGAGTACCTTGTCCATAGGTCTTCTGAAAACCACCAGTCTGTCCACCATTGGAGAATCTGTTCCCCTGTTGATTACCAAATCTATTACCTTGGAAACCAGAACCTCCTATGAAACTCACATCTTCTTCCTGAGTTTCCTCCTCAGCCTGAATCACCTCTACATCTTGGGCAAAGTGGACAGTTTTCTTACTAGTCAGGAGATTGTAGACTGTGTCCAATCTGGATCTTATATTAGCTATATCAGAATTCTCTACAGTTCCACCAGATTTCTTCCTCCTTTCATCCATTGTCTTGCAACTGTTGCTGCCAATCAGGTTCTCAATCAACTGCTTAGCTTGTGTAGGAGTCCTGGTGTTGAAGTTAGCATTACTGGAATTATCCAGCGCAGTCTGATAAGGGAGATCTATGCCTCTGAAGAAAATACCAATCAGCTGTACTTCTGTGAATCCATGGTGTGGACAGTCGCGCTGGTATTGCTTAAATCTCATCCAGGCAGTCTTCAAGGGCTCCACAGCTCCTTGGGAGAAAGTGAGTATGTCCTGTCTGGACTGATCTGAGCGCGCATCATCATAAAAGTGACGCAGGAACTCACTCTTTAAAGCTGCCCAAGTAGTATACTGACCAGGTGCCAGTTGTCTCAGCCATGCACTAGCGTCTCCAGCAAGACTGTGCGGAAATAGCTTAAGGAACAGATAGTCCGGGCATACTCCTTCATACTTCATGCCAGTGACTATGTCTTCAAACTTGTCAATGTGATCCATAGGCTGCTCTGCTTGAAGACCATGAAAAGCAATCTGTCTCATCAGCTGGTAATAGATGGTCTTTACCTCAAAATCATTCCTCTCAAAAGCAGGAAGCACTAGAGCTGCTCGGTTTGCATGAAACTCGTCAGGTCTGTTGTAATCAGCTAGTGTCCTCTCATGAACCACCATCTCTCTACCTTGGGCCTGTCTTTGACCCTGGTTTCGGTTCAGCTCCTGTTGCTGTTGCTCAGGAGGATCAGGGATGACATTCCCTTCAGCATCAACCCGATGCCCAGCATCATTGTACGGGTTATCATCTTGGTCCCTCAGGGTACCTTCAACATCTGGTATCAAGATCAAACGTTCTCGTACCATTCTCTCTCTTCTTTCTCTTCTGATAGTCCTCTCTAGACGTCCAAGTTCCTCTAGTCCGAGATTAACCAAGCTCGAGTTCGGATTACTTCGAGTTTTCTGCGTTAGCATAAACTGTCTGTAATCGTCCAGCAACGATCGATGCTATCAGTGCAACGATCGATTCAATCTCAGAATCGCCTAGTGACGATCGACGCAAGGGATGCAACGATCGACGCAAGGCGAAATTCGTACCTGCGACAGAGAGAAATCAGAGAAAAAGTTAGCAAAATCAAAACAAAACGAAAAAAACAAAAACAAAAAGAAAAATTTCTAGTAGAAACCCTAAGTTCGGTCCTATCGAAGACTCTAAGAGTCCCCGGCAACGGCGCCAAAAACTTGATAGGCTCTAAGTTTATCCCTATACTAAACTGCAAGTGAACAGCAATGTCAAAGTAGTATATAGGGCTATCGAATCCACAGGGACACTTGGTCTCAATAGAAACAGAAACGTAGAGATTAATACTAGAAATAAGCAGATGGTGAAGTAAATAAATTGCAAAGCAAGAAAGTAAACAGTAGCAGAGATTAACGGTTGAGAAGCAATAAACTAAAAGCGTCAAGCCTAGGGTATTCTCAGGAAATCAGACAAGCAGACAGTTCATTCAGCAAGGATTTAATTAAGAACAGTTCTAGAACTCAAAACACAGATATAGAATTAACCAAATTCCTTTGCGATAATTCTCTAAGCCTAAGTGCAGCAAACCAAACTTTCGTTTGCGAGAACTAACAGATTAAACTAGCATTAATCCCAAGTTTGATATGTTCACAATTATCCTAAACCAAACTTCCGTTTGCGCAAAGTTTAATTGCCCAATTTAATTAGTTCAGATTCCTAAACCCCACTTCTGTGACGTATTTAGCAACCTAAGATCTAGATTCTAATTGATCAGGTTAGAACTAGCTTTAAGCACAATTAAATTGAAGAACAGATATAGTTATGAATCCTTAACTGAATTTGAACAAGTCTAGCAAGTCATGAAATCCTATGTGAGAAACCCTAAACTCAACTATGGATCTACTCAGACATGATTAATGAAAACATAATCAAAGAAATAATAGATTGCATATAAGAAATTAAATAGATAAAGGGGTTCGAAATATTCTCCAAAATAAGTGAATACAGGAAATAGATCAGCCCCAAAAGCTCTAGAAATCTCTTAGCTAATAGTATCAAAGCGTAATGTAAAGCGTAGGTAAAATAAACACCAAAAACTAGTATATATAGGCACAATCTCGGATGGGGCTTTTGTGTAAATACTGGAACTATTCTGGGCCTCTTTGCAAATCTTCATATCTTCATTAAACCGACGTGTACGGCCCATCTCGCTAGTGTGTCGACCGATGCACAAGGTGTGTCGGTCGATGCATGATCAATAAATCGGACAGTGAGTTAATCTCTCGGCCAAAACGTCCCAAAAGTCCCAAAATGCTCCAAATATCTCCAATTAGCTCCAAACCTGATTAAACCTGTAAAAGACTCTAAACAAAGACAAAAGACACTAAAAACACAACTATATCATGGTCTAAACTGGGTAAAAACCATGATATATCAAGAGGTCAGCTCGGAATTTCTGAGAAGAGAGGTCAGCTCGGAGTTCCCGAAAAGAGAGGTCAGCTCGTTGTTCCCGAGAAGAGAGGTCAGTTCGGAATTTCCAAAAAGAGAGGTCAGCTCAGAATTTCCGAGAAGAGAGGTTAGCTCGGAATTTCCTAACTGGTTCCCTCGGAAGTTCGGACTTTCCTAGCTGATTTACTCGGAAGCTTCGAGTTGACTGGTTTGATTAGCTCAGACTTTCCTAGCTGATTTGCTTGGAAGTGTCGAGATGACTGGTTAAATTAAATCGGACTTTCCTAGGCAACTTGCTCGGAAGTTCCTAGTTGACTTGCTCGGAAGTTCCTAGCTCACTTTTTCGGAAGTTTCTAGCTCAATTGCTCGGAAGTTTCTAGCTCACTTTGTTTGAACAGATCGGACTTCCCTACCTGACTTTGGAAATTCCTATATGACTTGTTCGAACAGCTCGGACTTTCCTAGCTGAATTGCTTGGAAGTTCCTATTTGACTTGCTCGGACAGCTCGGATTTTCCTAGCTGACTTGCTTGGAAGCTCCTAGCTAACTTGCTCGGAATTTCCTAGCCGACTTGCTAAAAAGTTCCTAGCTGATTTGTTTGAATGTTCCGAGCAACTTTGTCCGAAAAGCTTTCGAGTTCAAAAATTGTTTTAAAATTTTTCGAATTCTGATGCGAGAGTATAGATACGGGAAAAATGCCAAATAATGCATGAACTTTTTTATTCTGGCCAAACAATACCCGGATTGTATTGCTAGCCAAACAATACCTCATCTATAGTTGACTTTTAAAAAAATCACACAATTTAAAGTTGACTCGGCCAAATTAGCATGCCGTTATCCAAACTAACAGAATCATTAGAAGTCGTTTATTATTCCGTTTATTGTGCCATTAGATCAAAACTACGTCGTTTTGTATATGTAAGAAATTATAATAAAAAACAATCAAGCGCAAGGCTCAAACTCGGGTCACATATGAAATGGGAAAGGGTTTGACGCCACTGGGAGAGAGACATTTAATTGATTAATGTTGAACACTAATTATATTTGAAGGCTTTATAGCTCGTTTTGTTTAAGACAAATTTTTTTAAAAAAACACGTCAACACAGCTCGAACTCGGGTATCGCGTGAAATAGGGATGGGGATTGTCGCCACTGAGAGAGCAACATTTCATTGATCAAAGGAGCTTCGATCTCTTATTGATTCGTGGTGTACATTGTGGTACTGGGTTTGAGATCTGTTTTGGATACGTTGTTGATGGCTAGATCTAAACGAGCCATGAGAGATTTGACTCGGGCTAAGTCACGGTCGAGTCTGGCTAATGTGAGTGACTTGTAGTCTGGGTGTTCAGCTCCTCGAACGGAAGCTCGTGAACGAAGCTGCAAGCTTAATGAAGAGGAAGACGAAGGTGGAGAGTGAGTATGTTCTTCTTGCTGGTTCAACTGAAACGACGACAAATCCTTTGTTTTGCGGATGGATTCAGCGACATCAAGAATCGTTGAAGTAGCTACAGAGATCTATGGTAAGATTATGGAAGTAACGGAAGAATGTGAAGTGAGGAAGAAAACGAATAAAAGAAAGCAACGGTGAGAAAACATGTCCCATCGCTTAAAACGTTTTAATGTTGAGACATAACCAGTGAAATACCACTCTCTCAGTGGCGACATCCCATTCCCAGTTCACGCGATACCCGAGTTCGAGCTGTGTTGACATGTTTTTTTAAAAAAATTTGTCTTAAACAAAACGAGCTATAAAGCCTTCAAATATAATTAGTGTTCAACATTAATCAATTAAATGTCTCTCTCCCATTGGCGTCAAACCCCTTCCCATTTCATATGTGACCCGAGTTTGAGCCTTGCGCTTGATGTTTTTTTTTTTAATTTCTTACCTATACAAAACGACATAGTTTTGATCTAACGGCACAGTAAACGGAATAATAAACGACTTCTACTGATTCTGTTAGTTTTGATAACGGCATGCTAATTTGGCCGAGTCAACTTTAAATTGTGTGATTTTTTTAAAAAGTCAACTATAGATGAGGTATTGTTTGGCCATCAATACAATCCGGGTATTGTTTGGCCATAATGAAAAAGTTCATGCATTATTTGGCATTTTTCCCGTATAGATACATACGGACCTACTCCCCCTTTAAAAAAAAAAAAGAGGGACTGCTGAACTGATCAAGATATCGGCTGCCTACGTCCCCCTTCTGGGGATCGAGCCATTCCGTAGTTCGAGTGTTTCTCTATGAGCATGGTGTAGCCAACCATCTACGATTTTGTTTTTGATGTAGCTGTACGGATGAGCTCGTGCAGGATTCGGAGCTTACGAGTCCGTTGAGCGTGAAGTTAGTTCGTCTTAGTTGGAGCTTTGGTTTGTTTCTTCGACCAACTGAGATGGTAGAATCTATGATTGTAAGTTGAACAATGTTGCCTTTATTGATTTGATACGACGAGTTGGAGTCTAGTCGGCTTAGGCAGAGTTGAGGCACCCTGCTCGCGAGTTGAGATAGACTGATCTCTGATAAGTTGAGGCGTCGCGGACGTATGTCTGCTCGGAAGAATTGGTTCCTAAAGGGATTTAACCTTTACTCAGACGTGCTTTGGTCGTCGACACATATTTCTTGTGGGGCTGTTCAGTTGTTCATGCTCGGAGATTGGCTTGCTCTTTTCGGACTATTGACGAGCCGAAACACCGAGCAGCATAATCGCGAAAATACCGAGTAAGACGTTTCATCATAGGTTAGCACGTCACGGGAGATATTCCCTCAAGCTGATACGTTCGGGCATTCTTGATCAAGCATTGTTGAACTTATGTGAGACAAGGCAATTTTCGTCTCTCCGCAAATCTTGTATTGTGTTCGGAAACTCTTTGCTTTAAAAAAAAAACTTTTTTTATATACGTATGTATATATATATATACATACATACATAAACACATCATGTCAAGCTCGGCGAATCACGTTTGTCGTAATTATGTATATATATATATATATATATATATATATATATATATATATATATATATATACATAAACACACATTATGTTTAGCTCGGACGCCGAGCTGAATTGTTCCTCTTCTTCTTTTTTCTTCCGAGCTGAAATTTCCTTTGCGCGAGCTGATTCCTTTTTTTCGGAACTTCTGAGCTGGTTCAGCTCGGATTTGAGCTCGTTCAGCTCGGATTTCTGAAAATTATTCAAGTTGCCGAGCATGCTGCGTGAGTTGTCAAGCTGCGCATATTGCCGAGCATGCTTTGAGAGTTGCCGAGCATGCTTTCCGAGTTGCCGAGCATGCTTGCAAGTTTCCGAGCATGCTTGCGAGTTGCCGAGCATGCTTGCGAGTTGCCGAGCATGCTTTGCGAGTTGCCGAGCATACTTTGCGAGTTGCCGAGCATGCTGCGAGCGTTTGCGTGCTCTTTTTTGCTCGGAATTTCTGAGCTAGTTTATCTCGGAACTTCTGAACTGGTTAGCTCGGAATTTCCGAGCAGTCTTATGTGCTCGGATATATACGGTCAAGGAGCAAGATGGCTTAGAACTCTTGATGGTGTGATGGTGGGGCGTCGATGACGATTGGTTATAGATAGTTTGACTCGGCTGCGGCGCAAAGGTGTAGCATCGTACTAAAGCAGATTTGTCAAGCCGTTCAATCTCCGGGATGATTGTTGGTTGTTCAGCTTCATGGCGTCGCGGATAGATCTTCAAACGAAGCGAGGTTCGGAGACTCGCTCGATAATGAAAACCGTTTAGACTATGATCAAGGCGTATAGCCGCAAATCCCTAAACCAAGGTGTTCATTCAGTAGAACGAAATCAAAGAGAAATAGACTGTTAATTTACGATTTCGATCAAGAGTTTATCATGTTAATTTCTATAATCGTAAAGCGTTGAAAGTGGAAAACTTGTAACAAGGCTAAAATCGATAAGTCATAAAGAAGTTGAATAAATCAGAGCAATATGTAAAACAATTGATGATAATAAAGTGAATACGAATTTATATACTTATCTTGACAATCGGATAGATAGTAAGGTGAGTTTCGATGAAGACGATCTTTGAACACCGCAAATAGTTCTCTTCAGCTTTGGCGAATTCCGATCCGATATTGGTATCATGGTCATGATTCTTTTTTGTTTGAGGTTGCATCCATGCATTCTTCTCCATCGATGTCGATAGTCGTCGCGATCCTTCTTGGCCAGATTAATGGTGGTAGATTTGTCATGTTAGACCTGTCCGCAGGAGGGGTTTTCTTGTTTGCAAATCGCGGTCGACGTAGCGTATGGTTTCTCGTTGAGCCTCTAGGTGTTGAGAGGTTGAGTCGACTACGATTATTTGGTCCGAACTTCACTGGCCGAGTTCTCCATGGTTTTTGTTCTGAGCCTTTCCACTTGCTCGGTGAGCGTGGTATTTGCCTTCTCCTAATACTGAGTTTTTGCATCAGTACAGCTGTCGTCTCCTTTAAATCGGATAGTGCTACATCGGCAGTCGTCGCATCAGTTGCGGCTGTGTCTGTCGCAGCGTTTATCCTGCATGGTATCATGTGATGCGGCTGCGTCTTCTGCAGCGTTGATCGCTACTGGACAATTTGTTCTGTCTCTGTTGGAGGCCATATCTTCGGATCCGCTAGACGGTGGTTTTTAAGTGTAAGAAACTTATGTCCCCACAGACGGTGCCAAACTGTGAGAGTCGAAACTCACACGGTCAAAACTTGTAGAGAAAAAATTTTAGGGAATAGAAACTTCAAGGAATAACCACTAAAATAGCAAACCAGGAGGACGTTTTATTGATAAGAAGTCGAAAAGAGTACAAAGATCGGAAAAGAGAGTAAAGGAATCGGAAAAGAAATGACAAAAGAACTCAAAAACGGATAAGATAAACTGTTAAGTTCTTAAGTCTAGATCTAGGGTTTTTCGCTCTGCCTTTCTCGTCTGGCTTCTTCCCCCTTTTATAGCTTCGGTTCGTCGGCTTTTGAGAATATTTCCGCAAGATTTGCGGAAATCTTCTTGTTCTTATCTTTTCCTTTTTTCGCTAAAGTGTACATTTCTTTCTCGGATTTTCCTTTTTCCAATCTCTTTCTTTACTTCTTCGTCTTTCCGCGGCTCGACTCATTTGCCAGATAGGCCGAGATTTGGACGTTACGAGTCCGTTAACGTATTCAACTTACTTATTTGGTTTAGAGTTTGTCGTATGCTTGAGCCCAAGTTCCCATTTCTCTCAATCTCGATCCATCAGCCCAAGTCATCGGTCCAAGAAAGTATGGGCTGATTTTTCTGAAGGTGGGTTGCGACAAGTTATGCGTATCGGCAAAAGATTGGTTATCCGTTCGGAAAGTTCAGCTCGGAAAACAAGAAACAATTTAGCTCAGAAATCCGAGATGGTTCAGCTCAAAGGTTCAACTCGGGATTTTCGGAGGGGCAAGTCATGATCAAGATCGAGATGGGAAGGGTTTAGATCCGAGCTGGTTTAGCTCGGATTTCCGAGCTGGTTTAGCTCGGATTTCCGAGCTGGTTTAGCTCGGAAAACCCGAGCTGGTTTAGCTCGGATTTTCGAGCTAGTTCAGGTCGGATTTTCGAGCTGGTTCAGCTCGGTTTTCCGAGCTGGTTCAGCTCGTCCTTTGCTTTGTTTGGATGTTTCGTCGATCCGTGGTTCCTGTCGGAAGATGCGTTTTTCCGATTAAACTATCATCCATTTCGTATGAAATGTATTTGACGAAACCACTTTTCCGATAACTTGTTTAGATGAAGTTGTCGGTGCTTCGTATAAAATTTCTTCCGTTTCGTATGAAATGTTGTCCGTTAACTCTTTTCGTATGAAAGTTGCCCGTACGGATTTATCGACACTTCGTATAACTTGTCACTCATACGAAATTCTGTTTATCCGAAATGGATAGTTGTCTGTGTTCGATTGTCCGATCTTGTTTTCGGCTATTATTTTTGTCGAGGGGTTTTTGACCCCAACAGTACTGACATTAATCTTCTTCTTTTCTTAGAGTCATTTTATGTTTTTTGTGTCGTTTTATCGAGTCAAAACAGTTTAAGTAGGAAACAATGAATTTTTGAGAAGTCAACAACACTTGCAGGAACTTAAGTAACCATTGGGATGAACTTGCAGATAAATCTATGACTATTAGAAAACCCCAACGCAGATCAGCCTACTGAGAACACCCACATCACTTTAGGTATGAGAGGATCCTTTACTGACTTCACCCCTAATTTTGACTTACTTTTCTCACCTAAGGGCTTGGTATACCTTGAGTCGGATTCCTCTGTTAGTTCTGACACAGCTTGTAAACCTGTCCAAGTAAGGTTCCCTTCTCCCCTTCCTTAAAGTAAAAAAAAAAAAGAGAGAATAATAAACTGAGGATGAGCTAGTAGCTCTGAAGTGGTTGCGGGAGTGGTAGAGACCCCTATTACCTCATGTGCATCCATGGAATGTGTCCAAAGTACACCCCATAACGGGAAGAGCACTGATAACAAAAAAAAATGATACCCAATGGGGAAAATCAGTTGCTAAGGAAGGGAAAAGAGAAGAAAGGAACCAGAAAAAGATAGTATGGTGGTCTAGAGCTACCAGAGTAAGAGTTCATGTGCCCTTTGATCAATAATCCTTAGGTGAGACCGCACTCAATAACTTTCATGTGGTTGAATTTGATTGTGGAGTTTACTCAGGACAATTGCTAAGTGTGGGGGACGTATATGTTGGTCTTGATGTCTTGCAGGTGAATCTTTCATGTGGCTTACTAAGGGGAATCTGAGAGTTGTGCTTCTAAGATGAAAAGAGTTTCTGAAATTTTCAAACCTCTTCACCACATTCTAGTTCTCTGTTTTACTTGAGGGCAAGCAAAGGCTAAGTGTGGGGGAGTTGATATATCATGGTTTTTACTTGTTTTAAGCAATGATATAAGTGTGTTTTAGAGTCTTTTATCGTGTCTTTAGAGTCATTTCAGGTGTTTATTAGGTACATGCACGTTTGGAGGATTATTGGAGATATTTGAGCATTTTGGGCAAGTTTTGGAGCAAAGGCCGTGAGGAGCTGATTTCACTCTCTGAACGACCCATGCATCGATCGATACATCATTGGCATCGATCAATACACCTCAGCGCCAGCAAATTAATGAAGATTTGCAGTTTTGCCCCAAGAAGTTCCAGTATTTGCAAAAAGACCCAAGACGTGATTAGGCCTTTATAATTAGGTTTTTGGTGTTTAGTTTAGATACGCTTTCATACTATTAGCTTTTTAGAGAGAGAGACCGAGAGGCTGATCGTTCTTGTACTCCAGAGAGAAGATTTCGAACCTCTTTTACTCTTTGATTTTATGATATCTATTTATTCATTGATTTGTGTTTCATTAATCATGTCTGAGTAGATTCATAGTTAGGTTTAGGGATTCTCTTAAGGGTTTTCATGACTTGCTAGATTAATTTATTCAGTTAAGGATTCATATCTTATTTGTTCTTCAACATAAATTGTTCTTAATTCTAGTTTCTAACCTGATCACTTAGAATCTAGACTCTAGGTTTATAAATTGACACGAAAGTGTAATTTAGAATCTGATCTATTTAGGTTGAGAAATTTAATTATCTGCAAAGAAATTTGGTTTATTTGAATTGTGAACAAATCAAACTTGCATTTAAAGCTAGTTTAATCCGTTAGGAATTACAAAGAAATTTGGGTTTCTGCTAATTAGACTTAGAGAATTCTTGCAACGAAAGTTGGTTAGTTCTATCTTGTGTTTGAGTTCTAGAACCAAATTTAATTTGATCATGACTGATAATTGATCTGCTTGTCTGATTTCCTGAGAACTCCCTAGACTTGACGCTTTTAGTACTTGCTTTAACAAACCGTTCTTGCTACTGATTTACTTTCTGCTTAGGTATTTATTTTCTGATAAGTATCGCCTAGCTTAACTTGAAATTCTATAGTCTATCGTAAGATTTCTTGAATCTCTGTGGATTCGACCCCTAGATACTACTAGTCACGTCTGTGCACTTGCAGTTGAACTTAGGGAAGTAAACTATGAGCATATCAAGTACACATTGTTGTGCAAGTATGAAGCGAACAAGATGAGGAAGCAAGAGCTGATCTTATTGTACACTGGGATTCGCCACTTGTTCGAGGACACTCCTTTGACTGACCCGGTGCATAGACTAAACATGGGAGAAGTTTTTGCGGATCACCTCTGTGGTTTGAAGACTAGGGTGTTTTCATGAAAGAATATTGAGACTGTAGGCAGCTTGCTTACTCTTATTTTCCAGCACTTCGGGATCCCTACAGAGGGGAGAGAGTGTGTGACCAAGAGGTTATGGATGGATGATACTCACTTGAGGAGTGCGTCTTCGATGAAGGATGAAAACCTTTGGGTTTTCCATGATCAGCTGTTACGAGAGTTGTGCGTGCAGCTTTCCTTAGAGGAGCTCACGAAGGTTGAGACGCTTACAGATTTGAGAATTGAGCCTGACAGGAACCTTCTGTGCAGAGTGCCTACTACCGCTCACCCTCTCGGTGCTTCTACATCTACTGCACCTCCTCCGGCGCCTACCCTTGCTGATGGAGATGATGAATTTTTGCCTATTCCATATCCTCCTCCACCTATGGATCCTGCTGAGATGTCTCAAGGAGCTTTCCAGTCTATGATGAATGACTAAGTGAAGGGTCTTTGGGAGATGTTAGCTAGCTGCTCTTGCAAACGTCAGCCTAAAGTGCATGTTCTTGTCCATGCTTTGGGACACAGACGTTCTCCTACATCAGAGACTAGTGGTTCTGATCCTTATGTCGGGCTTGATGATGATATTGAGAGTGATGAGATTTGATTCTGGTTCCATATTTTCATGACTTTGGTTATGTACTTTTCTCTCTTTCTTTTTTATTTTCCCTTGAGTCATTTTTATGTTTTCTTGAGTTTATGTCAGTCCGTCTACAATGGAACTGATGTACTTTGCTTTTTATGACTATTTGGTTGCTTTGATCTTGTGTTGTCTTTGGTTCATATAGCTTACATGTTGAGTTTTTGTGATTTCTCACGAAACATATGTTGTTTGCAAGAATTACAGAACAAATACTTAGTGCATCGATCGTTGCGGTCATATGCAATGGTCGTTGCAACCAATCCGTACCATGCGTCGATTGTTGCACCCCTGTCTCGATCGACGGAGATACGCGACATGTAAAATTCACAGACCAGAAGTACCTTCAGTCCTTTTTCATCCTTTACGGATCCTAAGCTTCGATTCCACTGGGGACAGTGTGTTTCAAGTGTGGGGGAGGTGGTACTGACATAATCATTTTCTTTTCTTAGAGTCAGTTGAGTTTGTTTTATTGATTTAAAAAAGTTTAGTAAGAAACTATGACTTTTTTAGGAGATCACAACACTCACAGGAACCTAAATGACCACTGGATGAGCTTGCAGACGATGTCTGACTATTATAAAACCCAACGCAGATCAACCTACTAAGGATACTTATATCACTTCAGATATTCAGAGAATCCATTACTAACTTCACCTTTAACTTTACTTATTTTTTCCCACCTAGGGGCATGGTATACTTTGAGTCGGATTCCTCTGTTAGTTATGACACAGCTTGTAAACATTTCTAAGTATGATTCTCTTCTCCCTTTCCTTAAAGTAAAAAAAAAAAAAGATAAACTGTGGATAAGCTAGTAGCTTCGAAGTGATCACGGGTGTGATATAGACCCTTATTACCTCATGTGCATTCATGGAATGTTTCCAAAGCACATTCCAATGAGGGAAGAGCACTGATAAAAAAAAATGATACCCAAATGGGAAAAATCAGTTGCTAAGGAAGGAAAGGAATCAGAAAATGATAGTTTGGTGGTTAGATGCTAATACAATAAGAGTCCATGTATTCTTTGATTGATATTCCCTAGATGAGACCGCACTTGTTAGATTATAGAAGTCAGTATGGTGAATTTAAATGCTTTGAATGTGATTTTGGAGTTTACTTAGGATATTTTATAAGTGTGGGGGAAGTATATGTTGGTCTTGATGTCTGCAGGTACATTTTCATGCGGTTTACTAAGGGGAATCTGAGTGTAGTAATTCAATGCTGAAACGAGTTTCTGAAGTTTTCAAACTTCTTCTCCTCATCTTTTTTTTTCTGTTTTGCTTGAGGTCAAGCAAAGGCTAAGTGTGGGAGGAGTTGATATATCATAGTTTTTTACCTGTTTTAAGCCATGATATAAGTATATATTCGAGTCTTTTGTAGTGTCTTTCGAGTCTTTTCAGGTGTTTATTTGGTTTACACCATTCGGAAGACTTTGGAAGATTTTGGAGCTTTTTGGGAAAATATTAGAGCTGAAGCCAAGATGAGAAGATCAAAGTATCTGGGCGACCTGAGCATCGACCGATGCACTTGTGCGTCGATCGACGCAGCTCACGAATCCACAATTCCCAGGCGTTTAATGAAGACTTGAAGAATTACATAATTGGCCCAGAAGTTCTAGTATGTACAAAAGAGACCCAAGACGTTTTATACACTTTATATTAGGGTTTTGGTTTTTTATTCTAGATACACTTTTCATACTTTTGGATCGAGAGAGTTTACGAGCTTTGGGGCTGATCCGTTCCTTGTACTGCTTTTGGAGAAGATTTTGAACCTCTTTTCTATTCTCTACTCTTTCTTTAATGCAATCTATTCATATTATGTTGTTTGTTTCATTCAATATGTCTGAGTAGATTCATTTTTAGGTTTAGGGATTCTCATAGGGTTTTCATAGCGTTAGATTGAATTAATCAATTAAGGATTCATAAACTGTTAGTTCTTCAACCTGGATTGTGCTTAAAGCTAGTTTCTACCTGATCAATTGGAATCTGGATCTAAGATTTATAAAGTGACATGAAAGTGTGATCTAGAATCTGATCTATTTAGGTTGAGAAAATTAGTTCTCTGCAAAGAAATTTGGTTTAACAGATTTGTGAACTAATCGAACCTGCACTTAGTGCTAGTTTAAAATGTTAGGAATCGCAAAGAAATTTGGATTTCTAAGGTTTAGACTGAGTATATTCTCTCAATGAAATTTTATTAGTTTATCATATGGTTGAGTTCTAGAACGGTACTTAATTCGATCATGACTGATTGTTGATCTGCATGATCTGATTTCCTGAGAACTCTTTTGACCTAGCGCTTTTAGTATTTGAAAACACACCAATTTGCTGATCTATTTATTGATTTCTATTTACTGCTTATTTATTGCTTTTGCTTAGCTATTCTCGATACTTTATAGTCTATCGTAAGATTCTTGAGTCTTTGTGGTTCGACCCCTATATACTACATTTACCTGTGCACTTGCAATATAACTTAGGGAATTAAACTCTGAGCATATCATGATCCCATCTTAAAACCCGTAGAGCCAGATATGATAGGAGCCTAGAATTATGAGAAGCTTTCAAACTGAGAGGATTCTTCTTCTTGATCATGTTCCAGAGAGCGTGTAATTTCTTCGGTGAAGCTTAGTTAAATTGACTCCCAAGTCTGTTAAAACAACCATATGTTTCCTATGATAAAATACATGTCCCTTGTCTTTATTAAGGTCATGGATGAATTTAGTTAGGCTCGCAGATAGACCTGCTTTAGCCTCGTCAATTGATTGTTGGACTCGGTTGATCCTAGCATTCTGTTCAGTTGGATCCGCATGGGAGATATAACCCACAGCATAATGTTGGTCGAGCTTGGAAATCTTTGGGAAGAGTAGTGGAAATCCTGGAGGACCTTCAAGAATCTTTTTCGCTTCAACAACTGACTGAGTATGAGATCGAGAAGGATCCTTTGTCTAAACTTGTGATGGACCGTCCTTAGGGATATAATGTTTGCGTTTGAGCCATGGGCAGTGAGACTTTTCATGTGTGAGTTGATGACAACCAAAGCATCTTTTATGAATTTTTTCATACTAAAATTCAATCACAACAGCTTCACCATAGGGCAGATTCAATTTTTTTGCAGGGAGAAAGGGGTTATATGCAACCATGGTGATCCTAGCCCTGACATATTCTGTTTTCGGGGAGCGCTTAGGGTCATTGGTAACTTCTTTGGCCTTACCAAGTTTAGAAGCCAGGGTGAACATGGTCTGAGCCGTATAATAGTTGACCAGGATATTACAGATACAGACCCAAACTTCCAATGTTGATAGGTACCCCGGTGCAGGTGATGGAGTCCAAAGCTCTAATGTCATTGCCCAATGGTTATAATACCATGCACGATCCTTTAACACTGTGAGGAGATCTTCTTCTCTTTCGGAGATGAACTGGAACCGTTCCTTGGAGAGAGTGATTCCACGGACACGATCGTAAACTCTCCACGCAGTAGGCATGTAGTCAATCACTCTCGCCATGATCTGACAGTCAGGGTTGAGCAAACGTCCGAACAGGCTTTTTGCATTCTCATCAAAGACACGAAGCCCGGACCATCAGGCAGAATGATGGGGTGCGTTGTGTAAGTTTTCAGCCATCTCGGGAACCATTGTACTATATGTGAAGCTACAGTGTTTTTTCCGATAGGTTGATAGGTGAGCCTCCGCGGGAGGATTATTAACATGATAAAGGATGTGCGTTGATTGAGGAGTAGTAGAATCAATCATTATTTGCGATTGAAATCAGATCAGTAAAAGGAAATGCTAAAGATTTTCCAGAAGCCAATATGTAATATTGGAGGAGGAAGAAGGAAAACTTGAGCAAAGAAGAAGAAACAATATTATCGGTGATAGGTCTAGTTTTACTCCCTATTCTACTGCAAGTGCACAATTATGCGTATGTAGTACTTAGGGTATCGAATCCACAAGGACTCACAGTCACACGATAGATTGTATGTATTCAAGTTAAGCTAAATCAAATCCAGAGAAAGCAGTAAACAATTGCAATAAACTAGAAGGGTGTTTTCAATAAGAGAAAGGCACTAGACGTAGGAACTTCTCGGGAATTATGCTATGCAAGATACTTAACTAAACGGATTCATATTAAACACAGGTTCAAGAACTAGAAACACAATGCTAAATAATCCAACTCTCGCTGAGATTATTTCTATATCTAGCAACCTAGCGATCCAAATCTCTTTGTGATCCTAGAGTTCTAAACAAGTATTAAGAACAGGTTCTATCGGTTCAAAATTCTCATAAACCAAATCTCTTTGTATCTAGTCAAATTTCTCATTATAAGTTTGTTCAGATTATAACTCACACTCTCGTTCTATTGTTAATTGTCTAAGATCTAAACCCTAGGTGATCAGTTTATAATTCAGTGTTAAGAACACTTAGGTGATGAACAATAGATGGTGAATCCAATTCAGTCAGTTATCAAGCAAGCATAAAACCTTTGTGAGAATCCCTAAATCTAACTTGGTTACTACTCAGACATATTAGTAATCAAACAACACATCATGAATAGAAAACCAAAGGAATGAATAGATAAAGAAAAAGTGTTCGAAATTCTTCTCTCAATGTTACAAGTAGCAAGAATCAGCCCTCTACAAAATCTCTCAAGCAAGAACAAAGTTAAGAACAAGATAAAAGAATGAATGAGTCTGAAACCCTAATCAAACTCTCTAAACACATTTTGGGGTCAGATTAGAATATAGAAAAACTTCGGGGTCTTTTATGTAATTCTTCAAAACTTGTCTAAACTCGGCGTATAACTTCTCTCAGGCTCGGTGTCGACCAACATCAAAGGTAGTGTCGGTCGACACTCCAACGTGGTCGAGACACCTACTTCAGCTCGTTGCACAAATCACCAGAAACGTCCTAAAATCCCTCTCTTTGTCCAAACGCAAGCCTACCTGTAGAAGACTCAATAGACTCTAAAAACTAGGATAAAGACTCAATATATACAACTATATCATGGTTAAAAACCTAGAAAAACCATGATATATCAACTCCCCCACACTTAGCTCTTGCTTGCCCTCAAGCAAGTAAAGAACCAAAGTATAAGAAAAGAGGTTAGAAACACAGAAACTCATTTCATCCTAGGAACTTTCGCATTCACATTCACTTAGTAAACCACTGAAAACTTTCCTACAAAACTCAAGATCACAATATACTTCCCCCACACCTAGCAATTGTCCCTAGTAAACTCCACAATCAAGTTAGGACATTCAAGTTCACCACACTAGCCTCTGTATACAATTAGGTGCGGTCTCACAGAGGGAGTATCGAATCAAAGGACACATGGACTCAACCTATTCAGTATCTGACCACCAAATTGTCGGTTTCTGGTTTCTTTCTTTTCCCTTTCTCCCTTAGCACTGATTTTCCCCACTGGGTATCATTTTATTTTTTCTATCACTGCTCTTCCCTTTTTATTTGGGGTTTAACTTTGGATCTTTCCATGGATACACATGACGTAATAGGAGTCTCTACCACTCCCGTGACCACTTCGAAGCTACTAGCTTATCCTCGGTTTTTATCTCTATTTTTTTTTTACTTTAAAGGGAGGGGAAAATCAGAAACCATATTTTAGAACAGGATCATAGGCTGTGCCAAAGACATCAAAGGAATCCGACCCAAAGATTACCAAGCCCCTAGGTGAGAAATTCAAGTCAATATTAAGTGCGAGACTAGTGATGGATCCTATGAATACCTAGTTAGATATGGGTGTCCTTGGTAGGTTGATCCGTTTGGGGTTTTCTAATAGTCATAAAGCTCCTGCAAGTCTGTCTAATGGTTACTTAGTTCCTGTTCCAGCGAAACATTTCCTCGAAAAATCTAAGTTTCATACAAATTTTGACTCAATAAAACAATTTTGAAAACTAGTGAAAACATGGGACTGACTCTAAGAAAAAAAAACACAATGTCAGTAGCCACCTCCCCCACACTTAAACCGCATTGTCCCCAGTGCAATTGTAGCGTGAGCTCGGTTTAAAGCAAATTGGAACCATAGAGAATTTGAGTGAAAAAATCCAAACCTGTACACGGTCGAAGTCGACCAACACTAAGGTTAGTGTCGACCGACATCGAGCTCGTTTGAGCATACCCAGGATGATAAGTCTGTCTCTGGTTAAGATCACGAGTTAGCATTCAGTTTTCTCACATGTTAGCTACGTTAGATCACTCAAAATCACATCAGAAACAACAATAAAGATGCATGAACTCAAATAGTCATAGTTCCAAGCAAATAAGACTGACAGACTAACTCAAAAGAAACATAAAAACTGACTCAAGAAAAAGAAAAAGAAAAACAAAACCGGTAGTAGCTGCAATTCTAGAACTCCTGGGAGTCCTCATCATCCATATCCTCATCGGAGTCAGCAGCTACCTCTACTTCCTCTTCCTCTGAGCTGACATGCACAGGAGCTGGCGCAGGTGTGCGACGCCATGGCTGTGGGTGATGCACACTCTGAGATCGCTGGCAAGACATGCGATGCATTGTCTTCCAGATACCCTTAAGTACACCTGCTGCCCACTTCTGGAAATGTGCTGGTGGCATGTCCTCTGGTGGCACTGGCGGCTCTGGAAACCCATATGTTTCGTCTGTATCAGCAGCAGGGATATCCTCATGCTCAGCAGCAGAGGCAACAGCTCCAGATGAAGCTCCTCTAAGCACAGTGGAGCGACGCGGGATAGGCCGACATAGATCCACACTCGGTTGGAAAGAGAGTAAGAGAGGATCATCAGTAATGCTAGTGAGCGTAGTATCTGGGAGAGGAAAGAGACGCTCAACTCCAGATGTATCAGTGAAACGCCACATGAACTGTCTCCCACTGGTATCTCCCTTGATCCATTTGCTGCTCTTCAGAAGTGTAAAATCCATCGTAGACTTTGTAGTGCATTTAGACATATGACTCCTGTCAATCCGTAAATGGTCAAAGATAAGGGTGAGCAGACTCCCAACAGACTCTGTCTTTGTTATTTTTCCACTGAATGCTGGTGTCTTGAGATCCTCCAGATGATGGGCAAAAACAGCTCTCATGTTCACATCAGCCACTAAACGAGCATCCTGATACACACTCTCATCAATAATGTCTTCAATCCCAAAATACAGTAGCAGGAGCTCAGCTATTCTCATCATTCCCGGCTCCATCTTGCATAGGATTTTGTTAGCGAATAAACGGACAAGGTATCTCAAGACCGGGTGGCGAACCGCAGACCGTCTAGTAACCTGACAGTCATAAATATCATTACCGAAGTGCTCCCAAAACACTTGCACATCAGTCCACTGCTCGGGCAGGTTCACGCGCTCCCTATTTTGGTTGAATGAGTAAATGTCGCACAACTCAGGGATAGAAATCATGTACCTCACCCCGTTAGCCATGAATGTCAACATCCCTTCAGAATATTTCTTCACTACTTCGTTGGTGTAGTACACTCGGATTGTCGCCATGAACTGTCTGACTAACTCCAGGTACAGATCATAATATTTGGTACAGATGGTACACAGGCCTATTACCCTCAGGATGTGCAGGATGTCTTGTCTGATCTACAGCTTGTTCATCGTGGTTGGACAAGTAATCCGTGTGGGTAAGAGTTCAACGCCAAACCAAGCGTTGTAAAACAGAGAGTCATAGTCATCCCACTGATCCGAGATTGTCCAGTGGATACAAGCAGTGGTCTTAGACTCTGTCGCAGGATCGTTCGCGAAGCGTGTGAGTTCGAGCTTAGTTCTTCCCGGCCTTGGCAAAGGCAATCTGAGCTGCACGTTCGAGCTGGTCGCTTGATTGCATCTCCTGGGTCGTTTTCCAGGGTTCAGAGTAGGATTCATCTGCAAAATAATCAAACGAGCAATCGACAAGAATGAGGTTCAAACACACCGAAAATTCAAAGTCATAATCTCATCAAATTGAGCATACACAATCATCCACAGTACTCATATCAATCATATTCCATTACCAACACAATCTAGATATCCATAAATCAACAAAAAATTGAAGCTTTCTTTCTTGGAACACGAACTGAAAAATGGAGATTCAGAGCTATACCTTAGCAGATCGATGAAATGGATACTAGAAATGGATAGAGCACAGAAAATTGAGTGGAATAGAGCTTTCAATCGTTAAAAATGGTGAAGATTTGAGGGAGATGGTGATTTTTGAAAAGCTCTCGGCGAAAGAGAAATGAGGAAGAAGAGAGAAGCTCTCGGGTTTTTAAGAATCCGTACCTCGATTTCGTCGATGTCGACCGATATCAAGATTGATGTCGACCGATATCAAGATTGATGTCGGGTGACACTTACCTTTATAGAAAAAATCGACCTCTGAAATCAACCTCGGTCGATTATCGTCCGTGCTCGAAACTTCCTCGGATTGATGTCGACCGACATCCAAATGGAAATCGACCAACACTGATTCAGCAGTACTGCGGGTTCTGCATAACTTGACACAAAAACTCCAAAAACGAAAGAAATCAAAATGCAAAAACTTAAAATCCTACTATTTACAACTTACCAGTGGGTTGCCTCCCACTCAGCGCTCTTTTTAAGTCATTAGCTTGACTTTGATTGGAGCTTAGACTCCCGGTGGTTTCGACAGAGGCTGTGAGTGCCTCTGCGAAAGTCTCCTCATCCAAGGTGGAGAGTAAGAATTGTCTGCGTGAGATCGTCCAAGGAAGAATTGTCTGCGTGAGATCGTCCAAGGAACGAGAGATTAGGACCAGAGTGTTTCCCTGCACTCACAGCAGTGAAATCAGTATAATCTGGTTGGGAAGACGCGTACCTTTGCTCCGGTGAGGTTCTGATGTTTGGAGCTTTCTGCCTAGAAGCAGTTGCAAGCTATGATGATGCTAGAGTGGAATCTTGTGAAACCACTATCTTCTCTTCTCCAGGATCAGAAACTGGAACCTCTCTAGTCTGAGTTTCCTGTTCATCCTCAATGCTAAAGGTTTGACCATCAAACTTTGGCCTTCGCAGCATATCCATCTCAAAGTGTAGAGGCTCATCTCCCAGGCGGAGATCAATTAGACCATGCCTCACATCAATCTTCGCTCCAGCTGTGGCTAAGAAAGGTCTTCCCAGTATTAGGGATTCATCCGGCTCACAATCATACTTCAAAACCACAAAGTCTGTTGGAACTAGATAGTTTCCAACTATGACTGGGATATCCTCAAGAACTCCTTCTGGAATCCTTCTTGACTGATCAGCTAGAACCAGAGAGATCCTAGTGTTTGAAAATTCTGTTATCCCCAGTCTCTCTGCCACAGAGTATGGCATGAGATTTCCAGCAGCTCCTAAATCACACAAAGAATGCTTGAAGCCATTCTCGAAGATAGAGCAACTCAGCACAAATATACCAGGATCTGGTAGCTTCTTAGGGACTTGAGTAAGCAACACATCACTGACTTGTTTAGGAAGTACTACTACCCATTCCTTCAGTACCTCATCCATAGGCAGCATCATCTCTAAGTACCTCTGTACACAAGGATGATATGGTGAAGTGTCAACTTGCGGATCCTCCTTCAACTTCTCATCCATCACTTCCAGTTGTTTAGCCTCATCAAGCTCTTGTTGAGACTTCATTGATACCTTAAGGAAAGGTACATGATGCTCATGGTCTGTTTCTTCAGCAATGGCACAAGATGTTGGCAAACTCGGTTCTTTTCGCTCTTGATGTCGACCGACAACAAAGTCGAAATCGACCGACACTGAGATTTCATTCTCGGGTTTTTCAGCATCTTCAACAAGTTCAGCTGTCTTAAACTCAAATTTATCTCCTTGATTTGATCCATCATCAATTTGAACTGACCAAGCCTTGATGTGGGTGTCCATAACATTCTTTCCCTAAACTGAGCTTGAAATTTTTTTTCACTTGTGTATCCAACTGCTTCACATGTGTACTTAATGATTCAAACTTCCCATTCAGATCTTCATACAGAGCATCCAGCTTCTTGTTGAAATCCACCGTGACCTCAGTCTGACCCTCCAGCAACCGCTCCATCATAGCTTCCATCTTGCTCTCATGAGCACTAGCAGTAGGAGGTGTCTGATAGGAGGATGATCCATAAGTCCTCTGATAAGAATTACCTTGCTGATAAGGTTTTTGGTAACCAGCATTCTGACCATATCCAGAAGAGTTTTGGTTTCTTGTGAAAGCACTCTTCTGTCCACCATTAAAGAACTTATTACCTTGCTGATTCCCAAACCTGTTTCCTTGAAATCCAGAGCCACTAATGTAGTTCACATCCTCTTCCTGGCAGTCTTCTTCAGCCTCAAACACCTCAACATCCTGAGCAAAGTGGACATCCTTCTCTGCAGTCAATAAGCTGTGAACAATGTCCAACTTATTCTTTATGTCAGATATCTGGGAATCTCTAACTTTCCCACCATATTCCTTCCTTCTCTATCAGCAGTCTTGCTGCTATTGCTGCTCACCAAGTTGTCAATTAGCACTCTAGCCTGCTCAGGAGTCCTTGTATTGAAATTTCCATTATTGGCATTATCCAATGCAGACTGTTAGTGGAGACCAATACCTCTGAAGAATATGCCAAGCAGAGTCACTTCAGTGAATCCATGATGAGGACAGTCACGTTGGTACATCTTAAACCTCATCCAAGCAGACTTAAGAGGCTCTATAGGACCTTGGGTGAAGGTGAGAATATCCTATCTCGACTGATCAGAGCGAGCATCATCATAAAAGTGCCTCAAAAACTCTCTCTTCACAGCGTCCCAAGTGGTAAACTTCCCAGGTAGAATTTGTTTCAGCCAAGCTGCAGCCTCTCCAGCGAGAGAATATGGGAAGAGCTTAAAGTAGAGAAAATCATAGTTTACCCAATTGTACTTCATTCCAGTGATGAAGTCTTCAAAATCATCAATATGATCCATGGGTTGCTCATGTGGTAGACCATGGAAAGGATTCTGCCTCAGAACAGAGTAATAGGCAGTCTTGATCTCGAAGTCATTCCTCTCAAAGCCATGAGGTATAATTGCTGACCGGTTAGCATAGAACTCATCCGGACGGTTGTAGTCAGCAAGAGTCCTCTCAGCAGCAGGAGGATTAATCATCTGCCCATGACCTTGGGGTTGTTCAGGCGCAGGTTCAGGGATCACATTCCCTTGGGCATCAATCATTTGTCCGTCATCATTGTGATATACCATGGATTTTAGGAATTTTAACCATGGTATATGTCTTTGTTATCGAGTCTTTCTATGTATTTTGGAGTCTTTTCAGGTGTTTTACAGGTTTAAGAACATCTAGAGCCTAATTGGACGTTTTGGGAGCATTTGGAGCAATTTTACACTATTTAGAGACTTCACAGAGTTCATTGGCTGCGTTTTCGCCTTGCAGCGATCGACGCAGTTTTGCAGTGGTCGACGCAGTTCTGCGCCCAAAAATCTGCATTTTGGAGAAATTACAGTTCTTACCCAGAAACTTCCCAGACTTGCAAAAAGGCACCCAGACGTGTTTTAGACTATATATTAGGGTTTTTAGCCACTTGTTTAGGCTACGCTTTACTTACGCATTATTTTACTTTCAGAGACAGTTAGGGGCTGATCTTGTTCTTGAAAGAGAGAAATCAATTTTTTTATCTGTTTTATGATATTTGGTTTTCTATTCATGATGTTTTCTGTTTCGATGAACATGTCTGAGTAGTTTACCAGTTAGATTTAGGGATTCTCATTCGGGATTTCATAGAATTATAGGTTAATAAATCTGTAGGGATTCATATATGTTAGTTCTTCATCTAGGATTGTTCTTACTGCTTAATCTGAATTAGCTACCCAAATTTTTATGTTAGGTTGATCGATACAACGACAGTTGGTTAATTAGCTAGAAAGAACCTAGATGAGCAATTTAATTACTCGCAAAGGAATTTGGTTTAATTATATTGTGAACATATCGAACTTGGAATTAAAGCTGGTTTAATCTGTTAGTAATTACAAAGGAATTTGGATTGCTGCACTTAGACTTAGAGAGTTCTCGCAACGACAGTTGGTTAATTCTATATATGTATTTGAGTTCTAGAACAGTTCTTAATTAGATCCTGATTGATTGATTGCTTGTGTTCCTGATTTCCTGAGAACTCCCTAGACTTAACGCCTTCGCTTTCTTGCTCACAAACTGAAGGATCGTTTAGTGTTTCCTGATTCAATTCTCAATTGATTCATCTACTAAACATGCAGATCTAGGTTCTCTTATTTAGAAACTTAATAGATCTCACCTTATACCTGTTTGTGCAGCGGAAAGAGAAGGTATGGTCAGAGATCAGCAGAACCACCAGTGATAGCTCCTCCAGAGGTTCACACACGCACACCAAGCAGGAAGAAGGCTGCTAGACCGAGCTGAGGAGGCCGCAGGAGAGAGAGAGAGTGGCGCAGGGGATTAGGGTTTTAGGGACTCAGACTTAAGTTTTATTTATAAAACTTGTCTAGTTCCTTTTGGGCTTTTGGGCCCAAATACCAATCTGATTAAATCCCTTAGATTTAATCAGACCCATTAATCTCTCTCTAAGTACGACAAATGCCTGGCACTTTTACCGTACTTCTGCTAAGCCGTTCCAACACATTTTCCTGTTAGCTTAGGCGTGTGACCCATATGGGATCATATAATAAAGGCAATAAGTCCAAGACTTATAGATCATGAGCGGACTCTAGCAAGCCATCATGACCCCCAGTATTATATGACTTATGTCTGATCATTGACATACTCTTACTTTCTAGAGACAGTACCGAGATTACTGGACACAATTCCAACAATCTCCCACTTGTACTGGAATCTCTGTATTCATAATCCTTTTGTCTCAATATCTCGATTAGTTATAAGGCAAGATGAGTGTCATCCTTATAAAGCCTAATCTTGTTCATCGGACTCTGATTTGATACTGACAATCCAAACGACTCGGAACAGTCCGTTTGAGCATGGCCATGCATTTTCCAGTATTCAAATCTCCGATTGGCCTAGAGATATTCACTCCATTTATATTGAAGGGACAAATCCCGTCTTGTTCCATCACTGTAAACTACTCATTTCATAATACACCCAAACAAGGTCCTTATAACTATCGCTTAACGACAGCATTAGACAATGATCAAAGCGTATTAGTTCATGTGCAGTCACATGCATGCAAACTCAGGTCTAAGGACTATACTCTATAGTCGTAGTAAGAATCTCTTATGACACAGATATAAATATCCTGAAGAGTTCTTATGAGCGGGTCTAGTCCGGTCGTATGTACCCCATATACACCTTTGTACTGACTTTGATGCCGCGCATCTATGACACACTGAGACTTTGTCATAAGTCACATACCAATCTAGTCTCACACGGTTGTTGGTGTTCCAATTTCAACAACCTTCGACTAGGGACTGAATGATATAAACCATCTATCAAATATAGGGTCTCATGATCAAGCTAAATGACTTTGATGACTCAAGATCAAGTCACTTACTTCGATGACCTATAAAATGGTTTATATCACTTTGGAACGATTATTTCATCACAGTTAAAATAATCTTGAAATAATAAATTCATTAAACATAAAATGTTTTACAAGAACATATCAAATAACTAAATAAAGCCCTTAAACTCCCACTCAAATTTAGATTACATTTCAATGTTTCTAATGCCTACAGCTTCAGTTAGGAACTCGAGCTTAGGTCTTGGGAGTGGCTTTGTCAATGGATCAGCGACGTTATCATCTGTCTGAACTCGGCTGATCTTGACTTCCTTTCTATTAATGATGTCACGTATCAAGTGAAATCTTCTTAGAACATGCTTGGATTTCTGGTGTGATCTTGGTTCCTTTGCCTGAGCTATAGCACCATTGTTATCACAAAACAGTGCCAGAGGCTCAGCCGCATTTGGTATCACACCTAGTTCAATAATGAACTTTCGTATCCAAACAGCTTCCTTCGCTGCTTCTGAGGCGGCGATATATTCAGCTTCTGTAGTGTAATCAGCAACGGTGTCTTGCTTGGAGCTTCTCCAACTGATTGCACCGCCATTCAGACAAAAGATATAACCGGACTGTGACCGGAAATCATCTTGGTCTGTCTGGAAACTTGCGTCCGTGAATCCACTGACTTTAAGCACATCACTTCCACCGTATACCAAGAACTTGTCCTTAGTATGTCTTAGATACTTCAGGATGTTCTTGACGGCAATCCAATGGTTTTCACCTGGATTTGACTGGTATCTACTCGTCATGCTCAATGCATAAGCAACATCAGGACGAGTACAGATCATGGCATACATGATAGATCCTATTGCAGATGCATAAGGATTATTCTTCATGCGCTCAAGCTCAGCAGCCGACGTAGGGCTCTGCTTCTTTCTTAGCGTTGTGCCATGTACCATTGGCGTGAAGCCCTTCTTGGAATCTTTCATGCTGAATCTTTGTAGGACTTTGTCAATGTATGAATCTTGACACAAGCCTATCAGCCTTCTAGATCTATCCCGGTAGATCCTGATTCCAAGAACGTATGCGGCTTCACCCATGTCTTTCATGGAAAAACAACTTCCAAGCCAGTCCTTTACTGACTTCAGCATTGGAACGTCGTTTCCGAGAAGCAGTATGTCATCGACATACAGAATAAGAAATACTATCTTGCTCCCACTAGTTTTCTTATACACGCATTGTTCTTCTTCGTTTCTGATGAAGTCAAATTGCTTGATCGCTTCATCAAAACGGAGATTCCAGCTCCTCGATGCTTGCTTCAATCCATAAATGGATTTATGAAGCTTGCATACTTTCCCAGCATTCTTTGGATCTATGTAACCGTCAGGTTGCGTCATATACACATCCTCTTCCAGAATACCATTCAGGAAGGCGGTTTTCACGTCCATCTGCCAAATTTCATAATCATGAAAAGCTGCAGTTGCTAGTAGAATCCGAATAGATTTCATCATAGCCACTGGTGAATAGGTTTCATCGTAATCCACACCGTGAACTTGTCTGAAACCTTTTGCCACCAACCTGGCTTTATAAATCTGGACATTTCCATCCACGTCAATCTTCTTCTTGAAGATCCATTTGCACTCGATGGCTTTTACACCAGCGGGTAAGTCAACCAACGAAAACACTTGGTTGACCGACATGGAGTCCATTTCGGAATCTGTGGCCTTACGCCACTTAGAGGAATCTGGGCCCATCATGGCTTGATTGAAATTCGATGGTTCATCACCATCAATGATCAGAAGATCATGACAGTTAGTCACGAGGAATCCTTGATATCTCTCGGGTTCGTGACGGATCCTCCCGGATCTTCGAACTTCAGGTACTACAGGTTCAGGCTCTACAATTTCTTGTAGGTCCTCCTGCTGCTCTTCCTCATTAGGTTGAGCAGTATCCTGTTCATCTTGAATTTCTTCAAGCAGTACCTTACTCCCACTGTCTTTCTTAGAGAGAAACTCCCTCTCAAGAAAGTTACAATCCCGGGCAACAAAGATCTTGTTCTCGGAACGCAGATAGAAGTAATAAGCCTTGGTTTCCTTCGGAATTCTTGGCTTAAGTATTCTCCTCCTCGGTCGGACCGAAGAGCCTTAATGCTTTTGCCAAGTTGGTTCTGTACTTCATTTTGGAATTCTCTGAACTTCTCAAAAGATTCAGACTTATGTTTCATTAAATAAACATATCCATACCTACTGAAATCATCAGTGAAGGTAATGAAGTACTGATAGTTTCCTCTTGCATTTGTGGACATTGGGCCACACACGTCAGTGTGTATCAGGCCCAATAAGTCACTGGCCCTCTCGTTAGGTTTATTAAAGGGGGCCCGTGTCATTTTGCCCATCATGCAGGATTCGCATTTCTCACATGACTCAAAGTCAAATGAGCCAAGAAGTCCATTCGAATGGAGCCTCTTGATGCGTTTCTCGCTGATGTGCCCTAAACGACAATGCCATAGAAACGTTCGGTTCTCCTCATTAGGTTTGAACCATTTGGTATCAATGTTATAAATTGGCGCGGATTGATCAAGTATGTAAAGCCCATTCGTAAGAGGGGCACAACCATAGAACAAATTGTTGCGATTGAAGGAACATAATTTATTCTTAACTGAAAAATCATAACCTTCCAAATCCAACAAAGAAATTGAAATAATATTTCTGCTTATCGCAGGTACAAAATAACAATTATTGAGTTCTAAAATCAATCCCGAAGGTAAAGATAACAAGTATGTGCCTACAGCTAGTGCAGGAACTTTCGCTCCATTCCCAACTCGTAGCTCCACTTGTCCTTGCTTCAGCCTTCTACTGTTGCTGAGTGCCTGCATATTAGTACAAATATGAGCCCCACAACCAGTATCCATAACCCATGAGGTATTATCAGAAGTAGTTGTATTAACTTCTATAACAAAAATACCTGATGAAGAAGTCTCGAGAGTCTTCTTCTTCAATTCCTTTAGACCTTCTTGGAATTTCTTACATTCTCTCCTCCAATGCCCTGGTTCTTTACAGAACCTGCAGATGTCAGTAGGCCCAGCCTTAGACTTGGGCTTGGGCTTTGGCGTGTCCTTGTCCGAGACTTGGACAGCCTTAGCCTTTCCCTTATCCTTAGCAGAGGATTTCTTAAACCCCTTGCCCTTTTGCACCATAAGCACATTGGGGTCCTTGGCGGTTTTCCTCAAGTTGGGCTCTGCAGTCTTGAGCATTCCGTGAAGCTCATGCAATGTCTTACTCAAGCCATGCATATTAAAGTTCAGAATGAACTGATCATAGCTTGCAGGTAAAGACTGCAGAACGATGTCGCAGGCAAGTTCCTGGCTGATAGGGCAGTCGAGTTTCTGAAGATGATCGAGATAACCCATCATCTTCAAGACATGAGGACTCACTGCCGCATTTGCAGCCAACTTACAGTCTAAGAGGTTCTTAACTGTCTGAAACCTCTCAGTCCTTGCTTGCTCCTGAAAAAGCGATTTCAGGCTTGCCATTATCTCGATGGGTGACAACACACTCTCGAAATGCATTTGCAGCTCAGCAGTCATTGTCGCCAACATCAGGCAATAGACATCATTTTCATCTGACGAATGCTTTTCCCAAGCATTATGCAGAGTCCTGGCGGCATTGGCAGGAGGCCTCTCGGGGAGGGGATCACGAAGGACATAATCCTTCTTCTCCTGCTTGAGGACCAGCCTCAAGTTCCTTGACCACGTCAGGAAGTTCGTTCCAGTCAGCTTCTCCTTCTCGAGAACAGACCGGATTGAGAATGTGTTTTGAGTGCTTGTAGTAGTCATAGCTGAAATATATAAGATAAAAAGGATTTTAGTTAATATGTTCAATATGATTAATCTCGTATTAAATTTAATATGATTAATCACGCATTATATTCAATAACATAAGTTACCCTCAATAGAATATAATGATTCCAAGATCCACATATAACTAAGATCAAAGTGGGCCACTGGCCGTCACCCAACCTTAGCTTATATCGGTAAGCCCTATGTCGGCTAATTATATCCGTGATATAACTCTTGGTTGTGAATCTGGGCCCGAGGCCCAATCCACTCTGATGTCTCAAGGCCCGGGACTCCCGATGGCCCAGTCAAGAAAACCAGACTATACATTCATGTAATCATTAATGTCTGGGACTCCCAATGACATTTATGAATCACAAACCGTCTTATCCACGCAAAAGTAGACACCCTCACACTGTAAGGCCATGAATACAATTGAATGGGCTTCGACAGCTGACATAGACTGGACAAGACATCCAACGCTTGATATTGTTTGAGGTTTGTAGGTTTATTAAAAATTCATCCCAAAATAGAAGATTACTATTTTGGGAAACTTTCCTTTTTGGGAAACCTACTAATTTTGGAAACTTTCTAAAATTGGAAACTTCCTAAAATCCAAAACATGCAAATCTAGAAACTTCTAATTAAAGAAACTTTCTAATTTCAAAATTTCGGAAACTTATTAATTTAAAACGATTTTATAATTATATAAATATAAATTTTAAATTAATCTGATGAAAAGACTCAAATAATTGGCCCAATTGTTTTAACTTCTTGGCCCGAGGCCCAAGAATTGGTTCATGTCCAAGACATAACCCAATTGCCCAATTAAATGACATAACCGGTCTGGTTCATTAAAATTGGTCTAACCAAATTTTAATTACTACGATGACCACAATTGTCAACCGGTTATTTACTAAACCGGATTTTCTCAATTTATTTGGTCCAACCAAATCAAATTAGAAAATCCTGGTTTAGGCACAAAATCCAATTTTCGACTTTGGATTTCTTATCCCGGTTTAACCAGAACTTAATAAATATTATTAAGTCTGTTTATTAAACCGTGACGATTTGATTTTAATCAATTTTTAAACCGAGCCTTAAACCGAACCGAACCATCACACGCCATAAACCTAACCGGTCGGAACCGTCGCAGCCGAAAGCATCACGCGATGCAAGCATCACGCGATCGCACGGACGGCGTGGGACGATCGGGACGTGTGATCGGGACGGGACGATCGGGACGGGACGGTCGGGTCGAGAGTTGGCGTGACGCGATCGCCGATGATCCTTGCGATCAGCCCAGCCGATCGGATCAGCTCTCGATCACGCTCACATCGCACGGTCGAGCCGCGATCATGACACGATCGGGACGAGGCGATCACGCGAGCGTGACACGATCCATCCGATGATCGGGACGCGACCACGCAACACGATCGTTACCGATCGGTTCGTGCGTCTTCCACGATCCGGACGATCCGACGCATACCGATTCATGTAGATCGGATCATGCGATTTCTTGTTTGTTTAGGTTTTTAATTCTTTGTTTCTTAAGTGTTTTTCCTTATCAGTAGATTGATTCAAAAACACTTCTTAAACAATCCTAAACAGATTCTAAACAAGAAAAACCACAGAACCAATGGCTCTGATACCACTGAAGGATCGTTTAGTGTTTCCTGATTCAATTCTCAATTGATTCATCTACTAAACATGCAGATCTAGGTTCTCTTATTTAGAAACTTAATAGATCTCACCTTATACCTGTTTGTGCAGCGGAAAGAGAAGGTATGGTCAGAGATCAGCAGAACCACCAGTGATAGCTCCTCCAGAGGTTCACACACGCACACCAAGCAGGAAGAAGGCTGCTAGACCGAGCTGAGGAGGCCGCAGGAGAGAGAGAGAGTGGCGCAGGGGATTAGGGTTTTAGGGACTCAGACTTAAGTTTTATTTATAAAACTTGTCTAGTTCCTTTTGGGCTTTTGGGCCCAAATACCAATCTGATTAAATCCCTTAGATTTAATCAGACCCATTAATCTCTCTCTAAGTACGACAAATGCCTGGCACTTTTACCGTACTTCTGCTAAGCCGTTCCAACACATTTTCCTGTTAGCTTAGGCGTGTGACCCATATGGGATCATATAATAAAGGCAATAAGTCCAAGACTTATAGATCATGAGCGGACTCTAGCAAGCCATCATGACCCCCAGTATTATATGACTTATGTCTGATCATTGACATACTCTTACTTTCTAGAGACAGTACCGAGATTACTGGACACAATTCCAACACAAACTTGCCTGGTTTACTTTCTTGCATTGCCTTTTAGTTTCTCACATACTTTCTCCTAGTTTAACTCGATCGTTCTTAAATCTATCGTTGCCCAGAGTCCCTGTGGATTTCTCCTAAGTACTACAATTACATCACTGTGCACTTGCAGTTAGTATAGGGATTAAAACCTGACCCTATCAAGTTTTTGGCGCCGTTGCCGGAGACTCTTAGGAGTCTTCGATAGATTTTGAACTTAGGGTTTAGACTAGGTTTTTTGTTTTTTTTTTGTTTTTTGTCACTAATTTTTTTTTCTGTTTCTTGCGTTTCAAGTACGCCTGTAATCGCCTTGCATCGATCGACACGGTCCTGTGTGTCGATCGTCACATCTTCGCGCCTTGCATCGATCGACACTACTTTGCATCGATCGACACTACTTTGCATCGATCGACACACTGCGTAAGATGATGGGAATGATGGAACGGAACTTGGAAAATCAGCAGAATAACTCATTCTGCAGAGACTGTGGTTCTTATTCATTCACTAGAAATTATGAATCTTCATCATATCAGCCTGTTCCTCCTCGAAATACGCAGTATGATAAGCTGATAAGTATGATGGAGCAGTTACTGGAAAGACAGGCTGCTGGATATCAGAAGTCTTTTCAGCAAGGTAATCGGAGGACTTATGGATCATCCTCCTATCAGGGACCTCCTTCAGCTAATGGTTAGGAGAGCAAGATGGAAGCTAAGATGGAGCAGTTACTTGAGGGGCAGACAAAGACCACTGTGTTGGGAATGTCCTGAAATCTATTGTACTTGCTCTAAGTGAAAGTCGTATTGTCGAGACAAGACAATCATATGACACTAGGCAGTCATAATGCTTTGCTAGAAGCCACTTATGATCAATGAGTTTAGAACTCATTGCTAGTGTTATATGATCCTACAGGGTCACACACCTAAGCAAACGAGATCAATGGTATAATGGGTTTCATAATGTTTTATATATATGTTATATATTATATAAGATATAATATATATATACATACACCTCACGTTTAAGAGATGTCATATATATATTATATAAGATATAATATGTATATATATATATATACTTTTACGTGAAAGAGATAATGATCTCTTTAATTGATGGATGTTGGGCTTAGCCCATTTCATTAATTATACTAGGTCATTAACGTGTGCATATAAGTTAATGATTATTGAATCATTAACAAGCTGGCCGTAATTTTGACGTAGAGAGAAAACGCAAAACCCTAAAAGGCAGACGAATTGTTCGTTGTCAATTTTGAGATTAAATCTCAATGGCACTAGCATCCCGATCCGATCCAGTTTGTGTGCGTGTGGATACCAGTAGAGGCGCAGCACTTGAGGCGCTTTAAGATCTCGATTATCTGTAATCTTCCGCTGCTAATCACCAGGTAATCTCGAGATCTGGAAGATTCAATTATATGAACCTTAGATCCTAGGCTTGGAATTTATACCTAGGGTTGCTAATCCTGATTAGAACTGCTAGAAATTCCTTCAGTGGTATCAGAGCCAGGTTCTATTGAATCAGTAGCATGATGATTATATTAGTTGAATCTAGATCTCTGTATAATTGATACAAGCATGCTAAAACTCGTTTTGATCAAAGTAACCTAGTTTAGGGTTTTTGTTCGAAAACGTTTTAGGGTTTTTCGCATGGTGTCGATCGATGCCAATCCGGCGTCGATCGACACAGGGCGAAAACCCGAATAAAACTTAGGTTTCGCCTAGTGTCGATCGACACAAGCGTTGTGTCGGTGGACACAAACCTCGCGAAATTGATAAATCGGTTCAATTGGATTGGACCGGTTATCGAGCTTGGTTAATAATGGTTAAACGCTAAGAACAGTTTATTGCGATTGGTTTGATTAGGTTAGCATCGACCGACACTAATGTAGTGTCGATCGACACTGACTGGTTGTCATAAAACCGGATCAATTGGATTGATCGGTTATCGCAAATTGGTTTTGGTTAACCTGCATCGATCGACACTAAAGTAGTGTCGGTCGACACAAGGTCTGATGGTTAAGGTTAGTGAATCTGAAATCACAGAACCAAACCAAAATGAACCATTTTAATTAGAAGAATTAAAACATAATAAAACTGAACGTTTTAAAGGTTCCGTTCCTCAACCAAATATCAAGTGATCCTTGATGTCTTTCCAATCTTGTCAACTGTCAAGGCTCATTTCATTGTGCGATAGATTTGCAGTGCGAGGTGTCCACAATTACATGAGTAAGACAGGAAGTAATCGTGTTAATGGACTTGCAGTGCAAGACATCAACAATTACATGACTTAAGAGATTGGTTTACTTGACTGGGCCATCAAAATTGTTTTGGGCTCAGAGACATCGGGTGGATTGGGCATGAGATGTCGATCCACAACCAAGAGTTATATTGGATATAACTAGCAAGGTTGTTGCTTACCTAGATAGCTAAAATTTGGGTGCTAGCCAGTGGCTCACTCAAGTTTAGTGAAGTATGGGTCTTGGATCATTATATTCCTTTGAGGAAACATTGGTTGAATATAATGCGAGTTTTCTTAATTGTTAAGACTTCTCATTTCTTGAACATCATAACTAAACCTCCCTTGTTTTTCCAGCTATGTCTAGCACAAACCATCGTAACAATTTCTCCTTGCGATCCGTCCTTGAGAAGGACAAGTTAAATGGATCAAACTTTCTTGAATGGTATCGGAACTTGAGAATTGTTCTCAAACAGGAGAAGAAGGACTATGTCCTTGAGAAAGTTCTCCCCAAGAAGTACCGAGCCAATGCCTGGCAGTCAGATAAGGATGCTTGGGATAAGCATTCTAATGATGCGGTGGATGTGAGTTGTCTCATGTTGGCTACCATGAACTCGGAATTGCAGAAGCAATATGAGTACGTGGAGTCGCCAATAGAGATGATCACTGGCCTGAAAAGTATGTTTCAAGAGCAGGCACGAACTCAGAGATACCAGACGGTTAGGTCTCTGATTGAGTGCAAGCTGCCAAAGGGCGAACCAGTTAGTCCTCATGTCATTAAGATGATGGGTTATATTGATAACCTGGGGAAACTGGATTGTCCCATTAGCCAAGAGTTGGCTACTGACATCATTCTACAGTCACTGCCGTCAAGCTATGATCAATTTGTTATGAACTATAAAATGAACAACTTGACGAAGACCCTGACTGAATTGCATGGGATGCTTAAGACTGCTGAACCTAACATCAAGAAGGACACCCCAGATGTCCTTATGGTACAAAAGGGTAAAAAAGTTTAAGAAACTTGGTAAGAACAAAGATGATGGCAAGACAAGCTCGATTGTGAATCCAAGCGAGTCTGGTCATGCTCCTAAGGTTAAAACCAGTCCTTCTGAAGATGTTAAGTGCCGTTATTGTAATGGTTATAGGCATTTGAAAAGAAACTGCAATAAATTCCTGGAAGATTATGAGAAGCTGAAGAAGACGTACGAGACTTCTTCTTCAGGTATTTATGTTATAGAAGTAAATGTTACTTCTTATGGTTCTACTTATTGGGTATTAGATACCAGCTGTGGTACTCATATTTTGTGAAAATGTGCAGGGCTTGAGCAAAAGTAAGACTATGGAGAAAGGACAAGTGGATCTATGCGCGGAAAATGGAGCAAGAGTTGTTGCATTAGCCGTAAGAGTATTTCATTTGTTTCTTTTATGGCATGTTTTGAAATTAAAACTGCTACTATGTACCTGCTATGAGCAGAAAGATTATTTCTATTCCTTGTTTGGATATGGAAGGATATCACTTTTTAAATTAAGAATAAGTGTTATTCATTTGATTACAATGATATATTTTATAGTAGCAATCCATTAGAGAATGGACTTTATGTTCTAAACCAGAATGTGCCTAACTATAACATTAATACCAAGAGATTCAAGTCAAATGATACGAATCAAACTTCTCTCTGGCATTGTCGTTTTGGGCCATATAAATAAGAAACAGATTCAGAAGCTCCACAGTGATGGGCTTTTGGGCTCATCTGATTATGAATCATAATGAGTAAAGTGGATCTTGTTTATTGGGTAAAATGACGGAGGCACCTTTCAACAAAGGTAGTGTCGATCGACACAAACGGTGCGTCGGTCGATACAGGTTGCGAACGATCAAAATGAAAGGGCCATAGGCTTATTGGGTTTTATACATACGGATGTATATGGGCCAATGAGCACTAGTGCTAGAGGAAACTTTCAGTACTTCATTACCTTTACTGATGTTTTCAGTAGGTACGGTTAAGTCTTATTAATAAGACGTAAGTCAGAATCTTTTGAAAAGTTCAAAGAGTTCCAGAATGAAGTACAAAATCAATTTGGCAAAAGTATTAAAGCTCTACGATGAGATCATGGAGGTGAATACTTGAGTCAATAATTTAGGGATCATCTGAGAGATTGTGAAAGTGTTTCACAATTTACTCCTCCTGAATCGGACTTTATCAGATATGGTTCGATCAATGATGAGTCACTTAGATCTTCCATTATCCTTCTAAGAATACGCTTTAAAAAAAGGCATGCGTTTACACTAAATAGGGTTCCATCAAAATCAGTTACAGAGACACCACATGAGATGTGGACTGTAAATGTTCCTGATTTATCTTTCATAAAGATTTGGGGTTGCAAGGCTTATATAAAACGTTTAATCTCTGATAAGCTCACACCCAAATCCGATAAGTGCTACATCATTGGTTGTCCTAACGAAACCAAGGCATGTTACTTTTACAACCGGTCCGAGAACAAATTGTTCGTTGCTCGGAACCATGTTTTCTTGAGAAAGATTTTCTTTCCAAGAAGAACAGTGGGAGTAAAGTACAACTCGAAGAAATTCGAAAATCACAGGAGACTGCTCAACCTGATGAGGAAGAGCAGCAGTTGGATCTACAAAGAGTTGTAGAACCTACAACTGTGGTGCATGAGGTTTGCAGGGATCTGGTGATTGTATATTCGATATACATTCAAATGCGAGTTTCTGAAGAAGTGTCGATCGACACAAAAGTTGTATCGATCGACACAGATTGCGAACCAAAATATTGATTTTGGTTTATGACTTAATTAACTACGGTTTAAATCTTGGTCAATTAGGTCATGATAAAAGTCTACATATGAGATATGTGCGCGACTTTTACACAAAACTGAAGCTCGCAGATCCGAAAGGATCCGTCACGAACCCGAGAAATGTGGATTTATCGTAACCAATTGCCATGATCTGTTGATCATTGAAAGTGACGGGCCTGCGAATTTTTAAGAAGCAATGATGAGCTTGAATCCGAAGATGGTAATATTCTGATATACAAAGCTAGGTTGGTGGCAAAAGGTTTCAAGTAAATTCATGGTATTGACTATGAAGAAACCTAATCCCAGACACCATGCTTATGACCATTCGGATTCTCCTAGCAACCGCCGCTCATTATGATGACGGACAGATGGATGTGAAAACAGTTTTCCCTTAATGGAATTCTGGAAAGGGTGTGTACATGACACAACCTGAAGTTTTCATTGATCCTAATGAAGCTAGGAAGATATGCAAGCTTTGCCGATCCATTTATGGATTGAAGCAAGCATCTCGGAGTTGGAATCTTCGTTTTGATAAAACAGTCAAAAGGTTTGACTTCGTCATGAATGAAGAGGAGCCGTGTGTTTACAAAAGGACTAGTGGGAGCGCAGTTGCATTTCTAGTATTGTATGTTGATAACATACTACTTCTCGGAAAGGAAGTTCCATCGTTTCAGTCTGTTAAGACCTGACTCGAAAGTTGTTTTTCGATAAAATTATGGGAGAAACCGTATACATTCTTGGAATAAGAATCTATGGAGATAGATTGGACAAGCTAATTGGATTGTGTCAAGACACTTATGGTGATAAGGTCTTGAACATGTCCAGTATGCATGATTCCAAGAAGGGCTTCGTGCAAATGACTCTTGGTATTACTCTTAGAAAGACGCAGTGTCTTTCGACACACGCTGAGCAAGAACGAATGAGGGTCAGACTACTGCTAAAGGAATTAGATGTCTTAAGATGTGATCTTAATTTTAGTAGGAGTTGTTGATGTTAAATTTTAGTTATGATATGATGTTCGTGAAAACATAATTTGATTATGTTATTGAAATCTGACATCTGTATTATTTAATAATGGTTATTAAATAATAGTCCCAAAGTAATTTATGACATTTTATAGGTCATCAAGTATGTGACTTGATCATGAAACCCTATAAGCGATAAATGACATAAATTAAGTTGGTCCCTGGTCAAGGTTGTTAAAGTGGGACATTAACAACCACGTGAGACTACTATGCGAGGTGACTGATGACTAAGTTTCATGAAGTCATTAATAAGAGTATTAAAGTCAATCACATAGATATGTGTTGGAGAACACAGGATCGGACATGACCCACTGATGAGAACTCTACAGGATAGTTATATAAGTGTCATGAGAGTTTTCATTACGATTATAGAGTATAGTCCTTAGACCTGAGTTCATCATGTTTTCTTACATATGAATTGGTCCGCTTTAACCTTGTCAAACGTCAGCCGTAACTGGTGACTATAAAGGCATTGATTTAGCGTATCATGAAGTGCGTGAAGAAACAGGGATGGAACAAGATGGGATTTGTCCCTCCTATATAACAGGAGATAAATATCTCAGGGGCCCATTGAAGATTTGATACTGAGAAATGTGTGGCCACACTCAAACGAGGTGATTGTCAGTCGTTTGTCTTATCAGTATAAATCGGAGTTCGATGAACATGATCTTGGCTAAATAAGGGTGACACAGATCTTGCCTTATGCCAGATCGAGATATAGCGACGAAGGGATTATGGGAATAGATGATTCCAGTACAAGTGGGAGATTGTTGGGAATGTCCTGAAATCTATTGTACTTGCTCTAAGTGAAAGTCGTATTGTCGAGACGAGACAATCATATGACACTAGGCAGTCATAATGCTTTGCTAGAAGCCACTTATGATCAATGAGTTTAGAACTCATTGCTAATGTTATATGATCCTACAGGGTCACACACCTAAGCAAACTGGATCAATGGTATAATGAGTTTCATAATGTTTTATATATATGTTATATTATATCATATAATATATATATACATACACCTCACGTTTAAGAGATGTCATATATATATTATATAAGATATAATATGTATATATATATATATATATATACTTTTACGTGAAAGAGATAATGATCTCTTTAATTGATGGATGTTGGGCTTAGCCCATTTCATTAATTATACTAGGTCATTAACGTGTGCATATAAGTTAATGATTATTGAATCATTAACAAGCTGGCCGTAATTTTGACGTAGAGAGAAAACGCAAAACCCTAAAAGGCAGACGAATTGTTCGTTGTCAATTTTGAGATTAGATCTCAACGGCACTAGCATCCCGATCCGATCCAGTTTGTGTGCGTGTGGATACCAGTAGAGGCGCAGCACTTGAGGCGCTTTAAGATCTCGATTATCTGCAAATCTTCCGCTGCTAATCACCAGGTAATCTCGAGATCGGGAAGATTCAATTATATGAACCTTAGATCCTAGGCTTGGAATTTATACCTAGGGTTGCTAATCCTGATTAGAACTGCTAGAAATTCCTTAACACTGTGGACTTCAACAAGAAACTTGGTGCTGCATATGAAGATCTGCATGAGAAGTTTTAGTTCTTGAACGCTCATATGAGGCAGCTGGATACACAAGTGGGTCAGATTTCGAAATCTGTCAAAGGGAAGAATGCTCAGCATGCTCATATCAATGCTATCTCGGTTCAGGTTGAAGATAAGCTGGGTCAGCAGGAAGAGTTTGGATTTAAAGCGCGGAAAACAGAGAAGAATCTGAGATTGAAACCCCTGAGTTTGAGAGTTTTGACGGACCAGACTCGACCGAGATTGACATTGATCTTTTGGTAAAATCCATCAATGTCGATCGACACCATTTTAGTATCATGGACAACCACATCAGAGCTCAGTCAGTTCAGATTGATGATGGATCAAACCAAGGAGAGGAATTGGACTTTAAGACAGCGGAACAGAAGCAATACATTAATGTTGTGATCACAGGAGATGGGATTGAGTTGTTAGGAGAAGAAGAGGACATCATCTCGAATTTTTTGGAAGAATTGTGTCTATCTGAGACAAGCATCGATCGACACAACTCGTGCATCGATCGACACAGTCCCGATACATCTGATGAAATTGCTCGAAATCGCCTTGGGTCGATCGACACACAACATGCATTGGTCGATAATAATCCCAGACGGGACCAAAAACCTGCAACAGTCCTGGAACGAGTCTATAACCATCTGTAACATATCCTAAGGTTCCTAAACTGTCTAAACAGGAGCTAGACGTGGCTTATTGTATGAAAGTGATGGAAAAGAAGCTGGTTCAGATTACAGAGAAGCTTCCAGATCCAGGAGCATTTGTGCTAGACTGTTATATCTCTAAGGACATATTCAAGCGTTCTCTGTGTGACTTAGGATCTTGTGTGAATCTAATGCCGTACTCAGTAGCTGTGAGATTGGGAAAGATGGAATTCCAGCTTACTAAGATCTCTCTTTTCCTAGATGATCGTTCAAAGCGATATCCGGAAGGAGTTCTTGAGGATATTCCTGTCAGAGTTGGAAACTACTTGATTCCAACAGACTTTGTGGTGCTGAAGTATGAGATTGAGCCGGATGATCCTCTACTGCTTGGTAGATCTTTCTTAGCTACTGCAGGAGCTGAGATTAATGTGCGACATGGTCTAATTGATCTCCAACTGGGAGATGAGACATTGAGGTTCAAGATGGATAAGCTGCAGAAATCCACCATTGATGGACAGAGCTTCAATGTTGAGATGGAACCAGAGGTTTCCATTGGAGAAGAGAAGATGGCAGTTCATTCTGAACTTGCTCTAACATCTTCAGTGCCTGCAACTGCTCATAAGCAGAAAGCTCCAAACATCTCACTTCCACCAAAGGTAAGGCACAAATCATCTAAGCTTAAACCTCCTAACCGTATTACTTTGAATGCAGGAAAACGCAGAATCCCACCCATGCTTTGCTTCCGCCCTGGTTCTACTCCTTCGTTCCTTAGAAGATCTCATGATCCGACAGCATATACACCACCTTGGATGAGGAGACATTCACAGAGACACTCAAAGTCTCTGTTGAAACCACCATGAGTCCGATTTCTATCTCATAGTCAATCTAATGACTAAAAACAAGCGCTGAGTGGGAGGCAACCCACTGTTAGGTTTGTTTTTGTTTTCATTTTTCGTTTTGGTTTTGATATTTTGATTTTTATGTTTAAGTGTGTTCAGAGCCGAGAGAAACAGGAAGAATCGCACTGCATCGATCGACACACATAGTGCATCGGTCGACACAGTTGCGATTTATGGTTAGCCGATTTGATTGCGGTTCAGACACCGGTTAATCAATAACCGCGGGCGTAATTTCCTTGCATCGATCGACACCTATGTGGCATCGATCGACGCAGGGCGACGACAGGTAAGTATTCTGCAACTTTCGGATGTTTCAATTTGATTTCTATTTCTCGACAATCCTAAGCTTGACACCACTGGGGACAGTGTGTTTCAAGTGTGGGGGGAGGTAGCTACTGACGCACGCTTTTGTTTTCTTAGAGTCAGTTTAAAAATTTGTTTTATTGAGTCAAATTTAGTAGGAAACAAGGACTTTTTTAGGAGACTACCACATTTGCAGGAACTTAAGTGACCATTGGATGATTTGCAGATGAACTATGATTATTAGAAAACCCAACTCTGGCCAGCCTACTGAGGACGCCCATATCACTTCAGGTATTCAGAGAATCCATTACTTGACTTCGAACTTAACTTGACTTAATTTTCTCTCCTATGGGCTTAGTATACTTTGGATCGGATTCCTCTGTTGGTTCTGGCACAGCTTGTAAACCTGTCTGATTATGGTTCCCTTCTCCCCTTCCCTAAAGTAAAAAAAAAAGGGAAAGAATAATAAACTGAGGATGAGCTAGTAGCTCCGAAGTGGTCACAGGAGTAGTAGCAAACACTATTACCTCCTGTGCATTCATGGAATGTGTCCAAAGTACACCCCATAATGGGAAGAGCACTGATAGAAAAAATAAAATGATACCTAGTGGGGAAAAATCAGTGCTAAGGAAGGGAAAAGAGAAGAAAGGGACCAGAAGCAACATTTGAGTGGTCAGATGCTAACAGAGTAAGAGTCCATGTGTTCTTTGATCGATACCCCATAGGTGAGACCGCACTAAATTGCTTATAGAAGTCAGTATGGTGAATTTGGATGCTCTGAATGTGATTGTAGAGTTTACTCAGGACAATTGATAAGTGTGGGGAAAGTACATGTTGGTCTTGATGTTTGCAGGTTCATTTTCATGTGGCTTACTAAGGGGAATCTGAGTGTGGTGTTTCAACGATGAAACGAGTTTCTGAAGTTTTCAAACTTCTTCTCCTGATCTTGGTCTTCTACTTGCTTGAGGGCAAGCAAGGCTTAAGTGTGGGGGAGTTGATATACCATGGATTTTAGGGATTTTAACCATGGTATATGTCTTTGTTATCGAGTCTTTCTATGTGTTTTGGAGTCTTTTCAGGTGTTTTACAGGTTTAAGGACATCTTGAGCCTAATTGGACGTTTTGGGAGCATTTGGAGCAATTCTGCACTATTTAGAGATTTTACAGAGTTCACTGGCTGCGTTTTCGCCTTGCAACGATCGACGCAGTTTTGCAGTGGTCGACGCAGTTATGCGCCCAAAAATCTGCATTTTGGAGAAATTATAGTTTTTGCCCAGAAACTTCCCAGACTTGCAAAAAGGCCCCCAGACGTGTTTTAGACTATATATTAGAGTTTTTAGCCACTTGTTTAGGCTACGCTTTACTTACACATTATTTTACTTTCAGAGAGAGTTAGGGGCTGATCTTGTTCTTGAAAGAGAGAGGATTTTGAACCCCAATTTCTTTATCTGTTTTATGATATTTGGTTTTCTATTCATGATGTTTTCTGTTTCGATGAACATGTCTGAGTAGTTTACCAGTTAGGTTTAGGGATTCTCATTAGGGATTTCATGGAATTATAGGTTAATAAATCTGTAGGGATTCATATTTGTTAGTTCTTCATCTAGGATTGTTCTTACTGCTTAATCTGAATTAGCTACCCAGATTTATGATGTTAGGTTGATTGATACAACGACAGTTGGTTAATTAGCTAGAAAGAAACTAGATGAGCAATTTAATTACTCGCAAAGGAATTTGGTTTAATTAGATTGTGAACATATCTAACTTGTAATTAAAGCTGGTTTAATCTGTATATAATTACAAAGGAATTTGGATTGCTGCACTTAGACTTAGAGAGTTCTCAAACCGATAGTTGGTTAATTCTATATCTGTGTTTGAGTTCTAGAACAGTTCTTAATTAGATCCCGATTGATTGATTGCTTGTGTTCCTGATTTCCTGAGAACTCCCTTGACTTAACGCCTTCGCTTTCATGCTCACAAACTCGCCTGATTTATTTTCTTGCATTGCCTTTTAGTTTCTCACATACTTTCTCCTAGTTTAACTCGATCGTTCTTAAATCTATCGTTGCCCAGAGTCCCTGTGGATTTCGATACCCTAAGTACTACAACTACATCACTGTGCACTTACAGTTAGTATAGGGATTAAAACCTGACTCTATCACATTGTAGCGTTGTTCTGTTGGTCTCTCAGAACACCCCCAGCATCAGGTCTCAAAATCAAATGATTGTTCATCATTCTTGTTCTTTGACCCTTCCTGTTCGTTCTCTCTAGTCTAGCAAGTTCCTCAAGCCTGAGGTTCACAAGTTCTTCGCTCTGGTTGCTTCGAGTATGTCGACTTGGCATACACAGAACTCAAAATCTATGTCTCGAGCTCGGTGTTGGGTGACACTAAGTATGGTGTCGGTCGACACTGAATGCATCTGTCGATTTCCTGCGCAACCAAAAACAAGCCAAACAAGAGAAAAATCAGTAACAAAGAAAATAAAATCGACTTAGACTCAACTCTAGGACAAAATCTATCGGCGAACTCAAATGAGTCCCCGGCAACGGCGCCAAAAACTTGATAGGTCTAGTTTTACTTCCTATTCTACTGCAAGTGCACATTTATGCGTATATAGTACTTAGGGTATCGAATCCACAAGGACTCACGGTCACACGATAGATTGTATGTATTCAAGTTAAGCTAAATCAAATCCAGAGAAAGCAGTAAACAATTGCAATAAACTAGAAGAGTGTTTTCAATAAGAGAAAGGCGCTAGACTTAGGAACTTCTCGGGAATTATGCTATGCAAGATACATAACTAATCTGATTCAGATTAAACACAGGTTCAAAAACTAGAAACACAATGCTAAATAATCCAACTCTCGCTGAGATTATTTCTATATCTAGCAACCTAGCGATCCAAATCTCTTTGTGATCCTAGAGTTCTAAACAAGCATTAAGAACAGGTTCTATCGGTTCACAATTCTCCTAAACCAAATCTCTTTGTATCAAGTCAAATTGCTCACTCTAAGTTTGTTCAGATTATAACTCACACTCTCGTGCTATTGTTAATTGTCTAAGATCTAAACCCTAGGTGATCAGTCTAGAATTCAGTGTTAAGAACACTTAGGTGATGAAGAATAGATGGTGAATCCAATTCAGTCAGTTATCAAGCAAGCATAAAACCTTTGTGAGAATCCCTAAATCTAACTAGGTTACTACTCAGACATTTCAGTAATCAAACAACACATCATGAATAGAAAACCAAATGAATAGATAGATAAAGAAAAAGGGTTCGAAATTCTTCTCTCAATGTTACAAATAGTAAGAATCAGCCCTCTCCAAAATCTCTCAAGCAAGAACAAAGTTAAGAACAAGATAAAAGAACGAATGAGTATGGAACCCTAATTAAACTCTTTAAACACGTTTTGGGGTCAGATTATAATATAGGAAAACTTTGGGGTCTTTTATGCAATTCTTCAAAACTTGTCTAAACTCCGCCTATAACTTCTCTTGGGCTTGGTGTCGACCGACATCAAAGGTAGTGTCGGTCGACACTCCATCGTGGTCGAGACACCTACTTCAGCTCGTTGCACAAATCACCAGAAACGTCCTATAATCCCTCTCTGTGCTCCAAACGCAAGCCTACCTGTAGAAGACTCAATAGACTCAAAAACTAGGTTAAAGACTCAATATATACAACTATATCATGGTTAAAAACCTAGAAAAATCATGATATATCAATCGGCATTGAGGCAGATATACAAGGGTAAAAAAGTATCTATCTTTTTTTCTACGGAGACCTGGTTCATAAGTTAAGAGATCAAGTATGTAGCGATTAACCCGATTTGGACTAAATAAAGCTAGCCCATAGTTTATTATTGGAAATCTTAACGAGATTAAAGGAATTCATGAAAAGCAAGGTGGCTCTCTACAGCACGCATCACCCTTTGTTTCCTTCAATTATATGATTAGGGATTGTGTTTGACAGAATTCGTGCACTTGAGCGATTATTTATCTTTGAGGTCATTGAGGGAAACAACTTATTAGATGTAAACTTGATAGAGCGTTAGCTAATGAGAATTGACACATGTTTTCCCTTCTGTTTTTTGGAATATCTGAGAATGATAGGCTCCTATAACCGACCGATAGTTGCAACGATTGAGAATAAAAAACAAAAGAAGAGGAGTCAATTTAAATTTGCGAAACAGTGGATAGGACATGAATATCTGATGGAAGCTATTCAATTAGGATGGGAGGACGAGGATGATAATGATAAAAAATTATTTCATTTTCAAAATAGGTAGATGTAGACATGAGTTATCAAGATGGAGGAAAAATCCTCGACCATATAGGAAGAATAAAATTATCGAGCTTCAGGGAGAATTGGATGAGGTCCACACGGATGATAATAGAACTCAAGAAGAAGTTTGAGAAATCTTGAATTAGCTAAATAGGCGCATAGGGATGATGAATTATATTGGCAACATAAAAACCGTAATTTGTGGCATACGTATACCTAGTTATTTTTTTGCTTTGAAAAAAGCAAAGGAATGTGAGGAATCATATCGTTGATTTGCATTACTCGGCAGGAGAATGGCTTACAAAGAAATCAGAAGTGGAACGATTGGCAGTGGGTTATTTTGAAGGGCTTTTTACCACTACAAGTCCATAAGACTTTGAGGTATTTCTACAGAGGTCCCAACCTCAAATACAAATCAAATGCATGAAAAAACTGATGGCATTGGCTACAAAGGAAGTTGTTACGAAGGTGTTATTTATGATGCATGTGATAACCTATCTCAACAACAACATCGGCAAGAAATCATGTGATAGGAACAATCGATGAAAAGAATGTTTTAATGATTCTGAAGAATATACGGGAGTCAGGAGGCAACAGAGGGCCAAATAATTATCTAATAATTTCTGATAATTGTTTAAAAGATAAAATCACCGAAGATGGATTTTAAAAGGGAATTAAGATCTACCGCGAAAGAAAACCGATAAATCGAAACATTTCCGTGAAACATATTTAGAGATTTTTAGTTAATGTGAAGTCAATAAAAATTAAAAAAAAAATGTGGAATGAGAAATAAAAACGACATTAGAGGATTTTTAGTGGATTTTAGAAAATATTGGTTGATCAAGAATCGCGGATCAATCACACTAAGACATATGACAATTGGCAATTGGCTTTAAGTGACACTTGTCACTGCTGGGTTAAATGAAATTAACCACATGGTATATTGTATTTGAGATGGGATATGTATCAAGAAGGCCAAGCATACAAAAATTTTGTATGGGGAAACTTTTGCATGCAAATTTCTCATAAGGACTTTAAATTGAGGGCTTGTGTCTCTTCTTCGGCTCACACCAACCATCAATTACCTTCTCCTCCTCCTCTCTTCACCGCCGACGACCACCTTGTCTTCCTTCCCCAGTTTCCTTCCCAAATTTCCTTGCCTCCCAAGATATATATATATATAGTACATATTAAATTAGTTAAAAGGCATTGCATGACTTGGTGACGTTAAGTTGTGTGTTATATATATATGTGTAAATTAATGTTACGATGTAATTAATTAGAGAAAAGTTAAATAGGCACACAAAAATTATAATAAGAGAAAGATAAAAGAAGTATTGGGTTCCTTATGTCCACGAAAGGGAACCATAGAAATTTTGAGAGTTAAAAAAAAAAGGAAAAAGCAATTGGTGGTTAATTCATTTAAAAAGGTCAAACAAGCATGAATCAATAATAATTAATTTCTTTTTCTTTTAAAAAATAAACTATTTAGGATTGAATTTAATTAAACATATATAATTTTGAGAATGATTTCATTAATTTGAAATTATTAAAATTTAAACTTATAAAACATTCAAAAGATCAAACTCGATTCATATGGAAGATAAATACATTATTATATCGTAGATAAGAGATATACATAAGATAGATACGAAGATATATTTAGCTATCTAAGTCATATCTAATTAGGATCTCTCTCTCGTATCTATCTTCTTCTTCTCAGCTTGTATATAAAGACACCTTGTACATCAATAATACATACGCTTTACTTTCATATTATTTCATGGTATCAGAGCCTAAACGATTCTAGACCTAATTTTCTTTACGCTCATACCTCTTCTCCAATACCGATTGTGATCAATCTCTCTCGTTTATTGATCAATTCCTTTTCGAGATCTTAATCCCTAAAAGATGTCGATTACTAGCCCTATTACCGAAAATTCTACTACTGATTCTCCCTATTATTTACATCCATCGGATAATCTCAGTGTGTTAATTACACCTGTTATTCTTGAAGGTGACAATTACTCAGAATGGTCCACTGAGTTTTGGAATTCATTACAGGCCAAACGAAAGATTGGTTTTCTTGATGGGACAATAACTAAACCTACAACGAATCCAGAACTCGCAAGGTGGATCGCGTGCAATTCAATGATCGTCGGTTGGATTCGTACTTCGATGGATCTGGCTGTACGGTCTACTGTCTCACTTGTAGCTGACGCAATCGCGTTGTGGGAATCAATTAAACGACGATTCTTTGTTCCTAATGGTGTCCGCAAGCATATGCTTGAGGATGAAGTAACAAATTGCAAACAGAATGGTCAAACGGTGCTTGAATATTTTGGACGACTCTCGAAGCTTTAGGAGGAACTCCAGAACTTCAAACCGGCGATCACATGTACCTGTCCTGCTGCGGCTATATTGGAAAAAGAACGGGAAGACTCTCGGGTTCACAAGTTCCTTTTTGGTCTTGATGAAAGCCGATTCTCGTCCATTCGTTCGCAAATAATTGATGTGGATCCATTACCGGATCTAAATACTGCTTATTCTCAAGTTATACGAGCTGAACAGCACGTCTTGACTATGCGCTCTCAGGAATCCAAGACCGAAGCTGTCGGGTTCTCTATCAAAACAGAGGTATCAAATTCATCAGTCCCAGTTGCCGCTACTAACTCTCGTAGTCGTGATCCGAATCGATCATGTACTCATTGTCATCGCAAAGGACATGAAGCGGTAGAGTGCTTTCAACTGAATGGATATCCTGATTGGTATGTCGAACAACAACGCTCAACTCTGGGTTCATCACAACGTGTTCGTGGTGGTCGATCGGGTCGCGGCTGAGGAAGATCTGCTCAACCACGGTCTGCGTATACAAATGCTTCTGAAACTTCTGCTTCAACGGTTGCTCTGGATCAGATCGTGGCCCTTATCAATCTTCTTCAAAATCAACAATCCAAGCTAACCACTGATCATATGTCTGGTACAACAACTATAACCGATGTTATTATTGATACAGGTGCATCGCACCATATGACAGGTGACCTGTCTTTGTTACATGACATCATGGAGATTTCTCCCTCTTCGGTTTTGTTCCCTAATGGCTGAGACTCTCATGCTACGAAGATGGGAATTTTGCGGCTTGTGCCTAACTATTCTCTCTATGATGTTTTATACATTCCTGATTTCACCTGCACATTGATTTCTGTATCAAAACTGCTCAAACAAACAAAGTGCTTTGCGATATTCACTGATACGATTTGTATGTTGCAGGACCGTTTTACGAAGACCCTGATTGGAGTCGGTGAAGAGAGAGAAGGGGTATATTACTTCACGGGTGTTAAGGTTGCCAAGGCACACTGAACAACAAAACAGTCGTCTTCTTCGCCAAAGTTTTGTGGCATCGTCGTCTTAGACATCTGTCTTTTAAAATATTAGCTTCTTTACCTGGTTTAGATAAGTTTTCTAGTGTTTTAGAAGAATCACATTCTTGTGAGACTTGTTTTCGTGCTAAACAAACTCGAGGAGTTTTTCCCGAGAGCTCCATTCCCTTTTCAATTGATTCACTGTGATGTTTGGGGTCCATACAGAACTGAAGGGAATGTTTAGAGTTAATCCAGATTCAATTCTCAGATTCAACAGTCCTAAACATGCAGATCTAGGTTCTCTTATTTAGAAACATAATGGATCTCACCTTATACCTGTTTATGCAGCGGAAAGGGAAGGTATGGTCAGAGATCAGCAGAGCCACCAAGTGATAACTCCTCCAGAGGTTCACACACGCACACCAAGCAGGAAGAAGGCTGCTAGACCAAGAGATAGGAGGCGCAGGGAGAGAGAGAGAAATCGCAGAGGGGGCTAGGGTTGGAAGGAGAATCAGACTTAAGTTTTATTTATAAAACTTGTCTGGTTCCTTTTGGGCTTTTGGGCCCAAATACCAATCTGATTAAATCCCTTAGATTTAATCAGACCCATTAATCTCTCTCTAAGTACGACAAATGCCTGGCACTTTTACCGTACTTCTGCTAAGCCGTTCCAACACATTTTCCTGTTAGCTTAGGCGTGTGACCCATATGGGATCATATAATAAAGGCAATAAGTCCAAGACTTATAGATCATGAGCGGACTCTAGCAAGCCATCATGACCCCCAGTATTATATGACTTATGTCTGATCATTGACATACTCTTACTTTCTAGAGACAGTACCGAGATTACTGGACACAATTCCAACAATCTCCCACTTGTACTGGAATCTCTGTATTCATAATCCTTTTGTCTCAATATCTCGATTAGTCATAAGGCAAGATTAGTGTCATCCTTATAAAGCCTAATCTTGTTCATCGGACTCTGATTTGATACTGACAATCCAAACGACTCGGGAAAGTCCGTTTGAGCATGGCCATGCATTTTCCAGTATTCAAATCTCCGATTGGCCTAGAGATATTCACTCCATTTATATTGAAGGGACAAATCCCGTCTTGTTCCATCACTGTAAACTACTCATTTCATAATACACCCAAACAAGGTCCTTATAACTATCGCTTAACGACAGCATTAGACAATGATCAAAGCGCATTAGTTCATGTGCAATCACATGCATGCGAACTCAGGTCTTAGGACTATACTCTATAGTCGTAGTAAGAATCTCTTATGACACAGATATAAATATCCTGAAGAGTTCTTATAATCGGGTCTTGTCCGGTCGTATGTACCCTACATACACCTATGTACTGACTTTGATGCCGCGTATCTATGACACACTGAGACTTTGTCATTAGTCACATACCAATCTAGTCTCACACGGTTGTTGGTGTTCCAATTTCAACAACCTTCGACTAGGGACATGATGATATAAACCATCTATCAAATATAGGGTCTCATGATCAAGCTAAATGACTTTGATAACTCAAGATCAAGTCACTTACTTCGATGACCTACAAAATGGTTCATATCACTTTGGAACGATTATTTCATCACAGTTAAAATAATCTCGAAATAATAATTTCATTAAACATAAAATGTTTTACAAGAACATATCAAAAACTAAATAAAGCCCTCAAACTCCCACTCAAATTTAGATTACATTTCAATGTCTCTAATGCCTACAGCTTCAGTCAGGAACTCGAGCTTAGGCCTTGGGAGTGGCTTTGTCAATGGATCAGCGACGTTATCATCTGTCTGAACTCGGCTGATCTTGACTTCCTTTCTATTAATGATGTCACGTATCAAGTGAAATCTTCTTAGAACATGCTTGGATTTCTGGTGTGATCTTGGTTCCTTTTCCTGAGCAATAGCACCATTGTTATCACAAAACAGTGCCAGAGGCTCAGCCGCATCTGGTATCACACCTAGTTCAATAATGAACTTTCGTATCCAAACAGCTTCCTTCGCAGCTTCTGAAGCGGCGATATATTCAGCTTCTGTAGTGGAATCAGCAACGGTGTCTTGCTTGGAGCTTCTCCAACTGATTGCACCGCCATTCAGACAAAAGATATAACCGGACTGTGACCGGAAATCATCTTGGTCTGTCTGGAAACTTGCGTCCGTGAATCCACTGACTTTAAGCACATCACTTCCACCGTATACCAAGAACTTATCCTTAGTATGTCTTAGATACTTCAGGATATTCTTGACGGCAATCCAATGGTTTTCACCTGGATTTGACTGGTATCTACTCGTCATGCTCAATGCATAAGCAACATCAGGACGAGTACAGATCATGGCATACATGACAGATCCTATTGCAGATGCATAAGGAATATTCTTCATGCGCTCAAGCTCAGCAGCCGTCGTAGGGCTCTGCTTCTTGCTTAGCGTTGTGCCATGTACCATTGGCGTGAAGCCCTTCTTGGAATCTTTCATGCTGAATCTTTGCAGGACTTTGTCAATGTACGAATCTTGACACAAGCCTATCAGCCTTTTAGATCTATCCCGGTAGATCCTGATTCCAAGAACGTATGCGGCTTCACCCATGTCTTTCATGGAAAAACAACTTCCAAGCCAGTCCTTTACTGACTTCAGCATTGGAACGTCGTTTCCGAGAAGCAGTATGTCATCGACATACAGAATAAGAAATACTATCTTGCTCCCACTAGTTTTCTTATACACGCATTGTTCTTCTTCGTTTCTGATGAAGTCAAATTGCTTGATCGCTTCATCAAAACGAAGATTCCAGCTCCTCGATGCTTGCTTCAATCCATAAATGGATTTATGAAGCTTGCATACTTTCCCAGCATTCTTTGGATCTATGTAACCGTCAGGTTGTGTCATATACACATCCTCTTCCAGAATTCCATTCAGGAAGGCGGTTTTCACGTCCATCTGCCAAATTTCATAATCATGAAAAGCTGCAGTTGCTAGTAGAATCCGAATAGATTTCATCATAGCCACTGGTGAATAGGTTTCATCGTAATCCACACCGTGAACTTGTCTGAAACCTTTTGCCACCAACCTGGCTTTGTAAATCTGGACATTTCCATCCACGTCAATCTTCTTCTTGAAGATCCATTTGCACTCGATGGCTTTTACACCAGCGGGTAAGTCAACCAACGAAAACACTTGGTTGACCGACATGGAGTCCATTTCGGAATCAGTGGCTTTACGCCACTTAGAGGAATCTGGGCCCATCATGGCTTGATTGAAGTTCGATGGTTCATCACCATCAATGATCAGAAGATCATGACAGTTAGTCACGAGGAATCCTTGATATCTCTCGGGTTCGTGACGGATCCTCCCGGATCTTCGAACTTCAGGTACTACAGGTTCAGGCTCTACAATTTCTTGTAGGTCCTCCTGCTGCTCTTCCTCATTAGGTTGAGCAGTATCCTGTTCATCTTGAATTTCTTCAAGCAGTACCTTACTCCCACTGTCTTTCTTAGAGAGAAACTCCCTCTCAAGAAAGTTACAATCCCGGGCAACAAACATCTTGTTCTCGGAACGTAGATAGAAGTAATAAGCCTTGGTTTCCTTCGGATAACCAATGAAGTAGCATTTATCAGACTTTGGTGTAAGCTTGTCTGAGATTAATCTCTTGACATAGGCTTCACAACCCCAAATTCTAAGATAAGACAGCACTGGAGCCACTCCAGTCCATAATTCATATGGTGTCTTTGCTACTGCTTTCGATGGCGCTCTATTTAGAGTGAACAGTGCTGTTAGCAGAGCATATCCCCAAAGGGATATTGGAAGGTTTGTGTGACTCATCATAGATCGAACCATATCCAATAAGGTCCGATTTCTCCTCTCAGACACACCATTCCATTGAGGTGTTCCAGGAGGAGTGAGTTGGGACACGATCCCACACTCTCTTAGATGATCACTGAATTCTTGGCTTAAGTATTCTCCTCCTCGGTCGGACCGAAGAGCCTTAATGCTTTTGCCAAGTTGGTTCTGTACTTCATTTTGGAATTCTCTGAACTTCTCAAAAGATTCAGACTTATGTTTTATTAAATAAACATATCCATACCTACTGAAATCATCAGTGAAGGTAATGAAGTACTGATAGTTTCCTCTTGCATTTGTGGACATTGGGCCACACACATCAGTGTGTATCAGGCCCAATAAGTCACTGGCCCTCTCGTTAGGTTTATTAAAGGGGGCCCGTGTCATTTTGCCCATCATGCAGGATTCGCATTTCTCACATGACTCAAAGTCAAATGAGCCAAGAAGTCCATTCGAATGGAGCCTCTTGATGCGTTTCTCGCTGATGTGCCCTAAACGACAATGCCATAGAAACGTTCGGTTCTCCTCATTAGGTTTGAACCGTTTGGTATCAATGTTATAAATTGGCGCGGATTGATCAAGTATGTAAAGCCCATTCGTAAGAGGGGCACAACCATAGAACAAATTGTTGCGATTGAAGGAACATAATTTATTCTTAACTGAAAAATCATAACCTTCCAAATCCAACAAAGAAATTGAAATAATATTTCTGCTTATCGCAGGTACAAAATAACAATTATTGAGTTCTAAAATCAATCCCGAAGGTAAAGACAACAAGTATGTGCCTACAGCTAGTGCAGGAACTTTCGCTCCATTCCCAACTCGTAGCTCCACTTGTCCTTGCTTCAGCCTTCTACTGTTGCTGAGTGCCTGCATATTAGTACAAATATGAGCCCCACAACCAGTATCCATAACCCATGAGGTATTATCAGAAGTAGTTGTATTAACTTCTATAACAAAAATACCTGTTGAAGAAGTCTCGAAAGTCTTCTTCTTCAATTCCTTTAGACCTTCCAGGAATTTCTTACATTCTCTCCTCCAATGCCCTGGTTCTTTACAGAACCTGCAAATGTCAGTAGGCCCAGCCTTAGACTTGGGCTTGGGCTTTGGCGTGTCCTTGTCCGAGACTTGGACAGCCTTAGCCTTTCCCTTATCCTTAGCAGAGGATTTCTTAAACCCCTTGCCCTTTTGCACCATAAGCACATTGGGGTCCTTGGCGGTTTTCCTCAAGTTGGGCACTGCAGTCTTGAGCATTCCGTGAAGCTCAGGCAATGTCTTACTCAAGCCATGCATATTAAAGTTCAGAATGAACTGATCATAGCTTGCAGGTAAAGACTGCAGAACGATGTCGCAGGCAAGTTCCTGGCTGATAGGGCAGTCGAGTTTCTGAAGATGATCGAGATAACCCATCATCTTCAAGACATGAGGACTCACTGCCGCATTTGCAGCCAACTTACAGTCTAAGAGGTTCTTAACTGTCTGAAACCTCTCAGTCCTTGCTTGCTCCTGAAAAAGCGATTTCAGGCTTGCCATTATCTCGATGGGTGACAACACACTCTCGAACTGCATTTGCAGCTCAGCAGTCATTGTCGCCAACATCAGGCAATAGACATCATTTTCATCTGACGAATGCTTTTCCCAAGCATTATGCAGAGTCCTGGCGGCATTGTTAGGAGGCCTCTCGGGGAGGGGATCACGAAGGACATAATCCTTCTTCTCCTGCTTGAGGACCAGCCTCAAGTTCCTTGACCACGTCAGGAAGTTCGTTCCAGTCAGCTTCTCCTTCTCGAGAACAGACCGGATTGAGAATGTGTTTTGTGTGCTTGTAGTAGTCATAGCTGAAATATATATAACGTAAAAAGGTTATTAGTTAATATGTTCAATATGATTAATCTCGTATTATACTTAATATGATTAATCACGCATTATATTCAATAACATAAGTTACCCTCAATAGAATATAACGATTCCAAGATCCACATATAACTAAGATCAAAGTGGGCCACTGGCCATCACCCAACCTTAGCTTATATCGGTAAGCCCTATGTCGGCTAATTATATCCGTGATATAACTCTTGGTTGTGAATCTGGGCCCGAGGCCCAATCCACTCTGATGTCTCAAGGCCCGGGACTCCCGATGGCCTAGTCAAGAAAACCAGACTATACAGTCATGTAATCATTAATGCCTGGGACTCCCAATGACATTTATGAATCACAAACCGTCTTACCCACGCAAAAGCAGACACCCTCACACTGTAAGGCCATGAATACAATTGAATGGGCTTCGACAGCTGACATAGACTGGACAAGACATCCAATGCTTGATATTGTTTGAGGTTTGTAGGTTTATTAAAATTTTATCCCAAAATAGAAGATTACTATTTCGGGAAACTTTCCATTTTTAGAAACCTACTATATTTGGAAACTTTCTAAAATTAGAAACTTTTAATTATAGAAATTTCCTAAAATCCAAAACATGCAAATCTAGAAACTTTTATTTTAAGAAACTTTCTAATTTCAAAATTTTGGAAACTTATTAATTTAAAAATCGATTTTATAATTTTATAAAATAAATTTTAAATTAAATCTGAAGAAAAGACTCAAATAACTGGCCCAGTTGTTTTAACTTCTTGGCCCGAGGCCCAAGAATTTGTCCATGTCCAAGACATAACCCAATTGCCCAATTAAATGACATAACCGGTCTGGTTCATTAAAATTGGTCTAACCAAATTTTAATTACTACGATGACCACAATTGTCAACCGGTTATTTACTAAACCGGATTTTCTCAATTTATTTGGTCCAACCAAATCAAATTAGAAAACCACTGGTTTAGGCACTAAATCCAATAATTATTTCGACATTGGATTTCTTATCCCGGTTTAACCAGAACTTAATAAATTTATTAAGTCTGTTTATTAAACCGTGACGTTTTGATTTTAATCAAAATTTTAAACCGAACCATTAACCGAACCGAACCGATTTGTCACGAACCGATCACGGTCGTGACCTAGCTTGGCGACCACGCAAGGCATGATCAGCTAGCCGCAGCCGCAAGCATCACGCGATGCAAGCATCACGCGATCGCAAGCTGCTTCCGCGGCGGGTCGATAGTCGGGACGGGACGGGATGGTCGGGACAGTTGCGATCGTCCCACGCCATGCTTCAGCGATCGGGACTGCTCGGGTCGATTGCTTCACACGATCGCCGAGCGATCGGGACAGCAACACACGCGAGCGGGACGGGCAGGACGCGATGCAAGCATCCGCCTTGCACCTTACGGTCGATCGATCCAACCGGCCAACGCGATCCATGCTATCGATCCGTGATCGATACATGCGATCGGCTTGGCCGATCGGTTCAACACTCGGCCGATCGCAATCCAAGTCATATAGCTTGGTTTTTGCGATTTCAAATATGTTTGTTTAGGTTTCAATTCTTGTTTCTTAAGTGTTTTGCTCTTATCAGTAGATTGATTCAAAAACACCTCTTTAAACAATCCTAAAAATGATTCTAAACAAGAAAAACCACAGAACCAATAGCTCTGATACCACTGAAGGGAATGTTTAGAGTTAATCCAGATTCAATTCTCAGATTCAACAGTCCTAAACATGCAGATCTAGGTTCTCTTATTTAGAAACATAATGGATCTCACCTTATACCTGTTTATGCAGCGGAAAGGGAAGGTATGGTCAGAGATCAGCAGAGCCACCAAGTGATAACTCCTCCAGAGGTTCACACACGCACACCAAGCAGGAAGAAGGCTGCTAGACCAAGAGAGAGGAGGCGCAGGGAGAGAGAGAGAAATCGCAGAGGGGGCTAGGGTTGGAAGGAGAATCAGACTTAAGTTTTATTTATAAAACTTGTCTGGTTCCTTTTGGGATTTTGGGCCCAAATACCAATCTGATTAAATCCCTTAGATTTAATCAGACCCATTAATCTCTCTCTAAGTACGACAAATGCCTGGCACTTTTACCGTACTTCTGCTAAGCCGTTCCAACACATTTTCCTGTTAGCTTAGGCGTGTGACCCATATGGGATCATATAATAAAGGCAATAAGTCCAAGACTTATAGATCATGAGCGGACTCTAGCAAGCCATCATGACCCCCAGTATTATATGACTTATGTCTGATCATTGACATACTCTTACTTTCTAGAGACAGTACCGAGATTACTGGACACAATTCCAACAAGAACACCTTCTTCTTGTGGTGCTGTCTATTTTTTAACTATCGTCGATGATTATTCTCGGGCAGTGTGGACTTACTTAATGTTAGAGAAATCTGAAGTTCAGACCATACTCAAGCAATTTCTTGCCATGAGCAAATGCCAATTTGGAAAGGAAGTGCAAACAGTTCGATCGGACAATGGTACTGAATTCATGGTACTTACTTCTTACTTTCGCGAGCTTGGTGTTCTTCATCAGACATCAGGTGTCGACACCCGCAACAGAATGGCCGTGTTGAACGTAAGCATCTCCATATTTTAAACGTTGCTAGAGCCTGCTTATTCCAAGCAAGGCTGCCTACTATTTTTTGGGGTGAAAGCATTTTGACAGCAGCTCATCTTATAAATCGTACTCCAACTCTTGTGCTCGATGGCAAGTCCCCTTACGAGCTCCTCTATGGAAAGACTCCCGATTACAGTCTACTACGAGTCTTCGGTTGCCTTTGTTACGCTAAACGGAGACCGCGGACTCCAACAAATTCAGTCCAAGGAGTCGCAAGTGTCTCTTTATGGGATATCCCTACGGCAAGAAGGGATGGACTGTTTATGATCTCGAACACAATGTGTTCTTTACTAGCAGAGATGTCGTTTTCTTGGAAGATGAGTTTCCCGGCATTCCCCGTACTATATCTGTCACGCAAGAATATCCTATACCTGCCACTTATATTGACGATCTGGATGATGTTACTCACGATACTACTGTTGTACCTCTTCCTTCCACTCGTGTTGATACGGTTAGTCCTACTACTGCTCCACTGCCTGCCGCATCGGAGCCATGCATCGTTGATGACCATGAGCCGCCTTCTCCAGGTCTTCCCGAGCTGCTTGGTCGGAGGCATCGGCTGTCTAAGCCGTCTGTCTTGTTAAAAGACTATATTGTCAATGCTGCTTCTCATGATAATGAACCCTCTCTCTTCAACTCTTCTCCCTCCGATCAGGCGTCTTCCAATGGTATAGGTACTACTGCTTATCCCTTATCCAAGTATGTTTCTCATGCTAACTTTTCACCAAGTCACAAGGCTTTCCTCTCGACGTTGGTTTCTACTACTGAACCTCAGATTTATAACGAGGCAGTATGTCATGATGTATGGAAAACATCAATGACGGATGAGGCAAGAGCATTTGAACGATACGTTTCTCATTACCTCTCTACCAGCGGGAAAGAAAGCTATCGGAAGTAAGTGGGTTTACAGGATCAAATACCATTCAAATGGCAAGATTGCACGCTATAAATCCAGACTTGTTGCACTCTATAATCGCCAACGCGAAGGGTTTGCTTATACGGACACATTTGCCCCAGTTGCTAAACCGTCTACAGTCCGCCTTTTGCTTGAAATTGTTGCTGTAAAGAAGTGGGAGGTTCACCAGATGGACGTTCACAATGCATTTCTTCATGGAGATCTAGACGAAGAAGTATACATGAAACTACCACTCGGGTTTCAAAGTGATGATCCCTCACGTGTTTGTCTTCTTAAGAAGGATATTTATGGCTTGAAACAAGCTCCCCGATGTTGGTTCGCCAAGTTGAGTACCGCCTTAACAAAGTATGGTTTCAAGCAAAGTAAGGCAGATTACTCGCATTTCTCTTTTGTTCGTGGTCACACAGTTCTTCATATCTTAATCTATGTTGATGACTTCATCATTGCTGGCAATGATTTATCGACAATACAAAAGTTTAAAAATTATTTGAGCAAGTGCTTTCATATGAAGGATTTAGGGAAGCTAAAATACTTCCTAGGTATTGAAGTAGCGAGAAATGCCGAGGGAATTTTCTTATCACAACGGAAATACGCTCTGGATATAGTTTCGGATGAGGGTCTTGTTGGAATTGTGTCCAGTAATCTCGGTACTGTCTCTAGAAAGTAAGAGTATGTCAATGATCAGACATAAGTCATATAATACTGGGGGTCATGATGGCTTGCTAGAGTCCGCTCATGATCTATAAGTCTTGGACTTATTGCCTCTATTATATGATCCCATATGGGTCACACGCCTAAGCTAACAGGAAAATGTATAGGAACGGTGTAGCAGAAGTACGGTAAAAGTGCTAGGCATTTACTGTACTTAGAGAGAATAATTGGGTTTGGCCACTGTGTGTCGATCGATACACAAGGAGTGTCGATCGACACAGTGCGCGAACGCCTCGGAGTTAATTGGCCTTTGGGCCAAATGGCCCAAAACGAACTGAACGAGTTATATAAACTTAAGACGAGTTCAGGTCGAAAAGAAGCCCTAGCCGCGAGCCTCCTCTCTCTCTCTGCGCCGATTCCTTACTGGCCTAGCAGCCTTCTTCCTGCTCGGTGTGCGTGTGTGAACCTCTGGAGGAGTTATCTCTCGGTGGCTCTCTGATCTCATACATACCGTCCCTTTCCGCTGCAAATCAGGTATAAGGTGAGATTATCTATTGTTTCTATTCAAGAGAACCTAGATCCGCATGTTTAGGATGATCTGAATCTGGAATTGAATCAGGAAACATCTAAACATTCCTTCAGTGGTATCAGAGCTCCAGGTTCTGGTTTTTCTTGTTTAGATTCAAGTTTAGGATTGTTTTTCTTGTTTAAAAGTGTTTTGAATCAACTACTGATAAGAGAAATCACTTAAGCAACAAGGAATTGAAACCTAAACACACTTAAAATCGCAGAAACCAAGCTATATTGATTTGGTAGAATGCGATTTTCAAAAGTCAGTATCGACTGCGATCGCATGGATCGATCGATACGATCGCATGGATCGGTCGATACAGTCTATCGGCTAACCCTGTTAACGCGTGAAAGCATCGATCGATGCAGGATCGATGCAGGTTCGATGTTGGTGCATCGACCGATGCGGTTGGTGCATCGATCGACACGGTTAGGGTTTTGGCTCGGTTCCGTGCATGCGTGAGAGCATCGATCGATACAGGATCGATGCACGATCGATGCAGGATCGATGCTAAGAGCATCGACCGATGCGGTTGATGGATCGATCGACACGGTTGGTTCATCGATCGACATGGTTGGTTTAAGGCTCGGTTTAATCTTTTGATTGAAATTAATTCGTCCTGGTTTAATAAACAGATTTAATAATTTTATTAAGTCTGGTTAAACCGGGACAAGAAATCCAATGTCGAAAGAATTATTGGATTTAGTGCCTAAACCAGGATTTTCTAATTTGATTTGGTTGGACCAAATAAATTGAGAAAATCCGGTTTAGTAAATAACCGGTTGACAATTGTGGTCGTCGTAGTAATTAATTTTGGTTAGACCAATTTTAATGAACCAGACCGGTTATGTCATTTAATTGGACAATTGGGTCATGTCTTGGACAATGACCAATTCTTGGGCCTCGGGCCAAGAAGTTAAAACAATTGGGCCAATTATTTGAGTCTTTCTTCAGATTAATTTAAAATTTATTTTATAAAGATTATAAATCGATTTTAAATTAAAGTTTCCGATATTTTGAAGAACATATGTTTCCTGATTGGATAACTCCCACTGAGCGGACCCTATAGGAACATATAATACTTGTTGGAATTGTGTCCAGTAATCTCGGTACTGTCTCTAGAAAGTAAGAGTATGTCAATGATCAGACATAAGTCATATAATACTGGGGGTCATGATGGCTTGCTAGAGTCCGCTCATGATCTATAAGTCTTGGACTTATTGCCTCTATTATATGATCCCATATGGGTCACACGCCTAAGCTAACAGGAAAATGTATAGGAACGGTGTAGCAGAAGTACGGTAAAAGTGCTAGGCATTTACTGTACTTAGAGAGAATAATTGGGTTTGGCCACTGTGTGTCGATCGATACACAAGGAGTGTCGATCGACACAGTGCGCGAACGCCTCGGAGTTAATTGGCCTTTGGGCCAAATGGCCCAAAACGAACTGAACGAGTTATATAAACTTAAGACGAGTTCATGTCGAAAAGAAGCCCTAGCCGCGAGCCTCCTCTCTCTCTCTGCGCCGATTCCTTACTGGCCTAGCAGCCTTCTTCCTGCTCGGTGTGCGTGTGTGAACCTCTGGAGGAGTTATCTCTCGGTGGCTCTCTGATCTCATACATACCGTCCCTTTCCGCTGCAAATCAGGTATAAGGTGAGATTATCTATTGTTTCTATTCAAGAGAACCTAGATCCGCATGTTTAGGATGATCTGAATCTGGAATTGAATCAGGAAACATCTAAACAATCCATCAGTGGTATCAGAGCTTTAGGTTCTGGTTTTTCTTGTTTAGGATTGTTTTCTTGTTTAAGAAGTGTTTTGAATCAACTATTGATAAGAGAAATCACTTAAGCAACAAGGAATTGAACCTTAAACACACTTGAAATCGCAAATCCAAGCTATATTGATTTGGAATTTGCGATTTTCATAAAGAAGTATCGACTGTGATCGCATTGCATCGATCGATGCAATGGATGGATCGGTCGATACAACCGAATGAGAATCGGCTGCGATCGCATGGATCGATCGATACGATCGCATGGATCGGTCGATACAGTCTATCGGCAAAACCAGTTAACGCGTGAAACCATCGATCGATGCAGGATCGATGCAGGTTCGATATTGGTGCATCGACCGATGCGGTTGGTGCACATCGATCGACACGGTTAGGGTTTTGGCTCGGTTCCGTGCGTGCGTGAGAGCATCGATCGATACAGGATCGATGCACGATCGATGCAGGATCGATGCTGAGAGCATCGACCGATGTGGTTGATGGATCGATCGACACGGTTGGTTCATCGATCGACATGGTTGGTTTAAGGCTCGGTTTAATATTTTGATTAAAATTAAACGTCACGGTTTAATAAACAGATTTAATAATTTTATTAAGTCTGGTTAAACCGGGACAAGAAATCCAATGTCGAAAGAATTATTGGATTTAGTGCCTAAACCAGGATTTTCTAATTTGATTTGGTTGGACCAAATAAATTGAGAAAATCCGGTTTAGTAAATAACCGGTTGACAATTGTGGTCATCGTAGTAATTAAAATTTGGTTAGACCAATTTTAATGAACCAGACTGGTTATGTCATTTAATTGGACAATTGGGTCATGTCTTGGACATGGACCAATTCTTGGGCCTCGGGCCAAGAAGTTAAAACAATTGGGCCAATTATTTGAGTCTTTCTTCAGATTAATTTAAAATTTATTTTATAAAGAATATAAATCGATTTTAAATTAAAGTTTCCGATATTTTGAAATTAGAAAGTTTCTTAATTTATAGAAGTTTCTAGATTTGCATGATTCGGATTTTAAGAAATTTCTAAAGTTAGAAAGTTTCCATTTTTAGAAAGTTTCCAATTTTAGAAAGTTTCCAAAAATAGTAGGTTTCCAAAATGGAAAGTTTCCCGAAATAGTAATCTTCTATTTTGGGAATGAATTTTAAATAAACCTACGAACCTCAAATAATATCAAGCGTTGGATGTCTTGTCCATTCTATGTCAGCTGTCGAAGCCCATTCAATTGTATTCATGGCCTTACAGTGTGAGGGTGTCTGCTTTTGCGTGGGTAAGACGGTTTGTGATTCATAAATGTCATTGGGAGTCCCAGACATTAATGATTACATGACTGTATAGTCTGGTTTTCTTGACTGGGCCATCGGGAGTCCCGGGCCTTGAGACATCAGAGTGGATTGGGCCTCGGGCCCAGATTCACAACCAAGAGTTATATCACGGATATAATTAGCCGATATAGGGCTTACCGATATAAGCTAAAGTTGGGTGACGGCCAGTGGCCCACTTTGATCTTAGTTATATGTGGATCTTGGAATCATTATATTCTATTGAGGGTAACTGATGTTATTGAATATAATGCATGATTAATCATATTAAATTTAATACAAGATTAATCATATTGAACATATTAACTAAAATCCTTTTATCTTAATTTTCAGTTATGACTAGCACAAACAATCAAAACACTTTCTCGATCCGGTCTGTCCTTAAGATGGACAAGCTGAACGGATCAAATTTCTTGACTTGGTCGCGGAACCTGAGGCTAGTCCTCAGACAGGAGAGAAAGGACTATGTCCTTGAGAGAGCTCTCCCCGTGAGGATCTGGTCCAATGCTTCTCATGCAGTATATGATGCTTGGAATAAGCATTATAATGATGCGGTAGATGTGCGTGGTCTGATATTGGCTACCATGGACTCAGACTTGCAGAAGCAATATGAGAACATGGAGTCGCCAATAGAGATGATCAGCAGCCTGAAATTTCAATTTCAGGAGCAGATAAGAGTGGAGAGATACCGGTTGGTTAAGTCTCTCACTAGCTGCAAGCTACCAAATGATAATCCAGTGAGTCCTCATGTCAGTAAAATGATGGGTTACATTGATAACCTGAGGAAACTGGATTATCCAGTTAGCCAAGAGTTGGCAACTGAAATCATTCTGCAGTCACTGCCGTCAAGCTATGATAAGTTCAGAAAGAACTATATTAAGAAAGGCTTAACGAAGACGCTGACTGAACTGCATGATATGCTCAAGACAGTTGAGCCAAACGTGAAGAGTACCCTGTACAATCTCATGAATGAGAAGGGTAGGTTTACTAAACCTAATGCTGACAAGGGTGAAGACAAAGTTGTCCAGATTTTGAATCATGGCAAGCGTGTGTCTTCTGAGCCCGAGTCAGATACCTCTTACGTTGGTAAGTGCTGCTACTGTAAGGAGACAGGGCATTGGAAGAGAGATTGCATTAAATTCATGGAAGATGATGAGGAGTTAAAGTCGATGTATGCGACTACTTCCTCAGGTATTCATGTTATTACTTCAAGTTCTACCTTAAAGGTATTGGATACTGGTTGTGGCACTGATATTTGTGATAATATGCAGAGCCTAAGCAACAGTAGAACGTTGAAGGAAGGGCAAGTGAAACTACATGTCTGGAAGGAGCTTGGGATGCTGCCTCAGCCGTAGGGTTTTCACTTATAGATCCCTTTTAGGCTTGGTTTTGTATTAAGTAATTGCTACAATGTACCTGCTTTAAGCAGAATTGTCTTTCATTTTCTTGTAAGAATTTGAATGTTTTTCATTTTGATAAAAGACAAGTTTTGTTCTTTTGATCTTAATGAAATATTAATTGTAGCACCCTATTCATGGAATGGGTTTTATATCTTAAACCAAAGAGTGCCTAAAAGTAACATAAATACCGAATTGGTTTAAATCTAATGAATTAAACCTGATTTTTCTTGGCATAAAAGTCTTGGTCACATAAAGTAAGTCGGATTCAGAAATCCCATAGTTATGGACTGTTGGGCTCATTTGATAAGATATCTTATGAGACTTGAATTCTGTTTACTGGACCAAAAGGAAAAGGGCCTATCTTAGCCGAGCTAGAGAAAGGCCCAAAGGCTTATTGGACCTGGAACATACTGATGTATGTGGCCCAATGAGCAGTAATGCCAGAGAAAAATCTCTTGTACTTCATTGTCTCTACTGATTACTTCAGTGAGTGTGACTGTGTTCATTTGATGAGACACAAGTCGGAATTCTTTGACATGGTCGAAAGAGTTCCAGAATGAAGTATAGGATCTGAATGACAAAAAGTATTAAGACTCTGAATTAGATCACGAGTGAGAATACTTAAGTCATTGATTGTGTGATCATCTTAATGAGTGTGAAATCGTTTCACAGCTCATTTCTCCTGAAAACCTGAAGGTGTTTCTGTGAGAAAGAATCAGATCTTATTAGAAATGATTAAAGATGAGTCACACGAATCTTCCATGATATTATTTAAGAATAACGCTCTAAAATATCTAAGTTTACGCTGAAATAGTTCCACAAATATCAGTTGAAAGACACCACGTTAATGTGGATTGGAATCGATCCAAATTTGTCTTTACTGAGTATTTGTAGTTGTGCTACTTCGCTGGTTGTCCTAGAGAAACTAAGGCTTGTTACTTTTACGTCCAATCTGTTTTCTAAGAAGGGAAGTTATTTTCCAAGAAGAACAGTGGGAGTAAAAGTATAACTCGAAGTTTTCTTAGGGAAACCAAGGCTCGGTACTTTTACGACCATTCTGTTTTCTAAGAAGGGAAATTACTTTCCAAGAAGAACAGTGGGAGTAAAAAAAGTATTTTTACGACCATTCTGTTTTCTAAGAAGGGAAGTTACTTTCCAAGAAGAACAGTGGGAGTAAAAGTACAACTCGAAGAAATTCGAGAAATACAGGAGGCTGCTTAACCTATTGAGGGAGAGCAGCGGAAGGATTTACAGATTTCTGTAGAATCTACACCTGTGGAGCCTGAAGTTCGCAGATATGAAAGAATCAGTCACTAATCCGAGAGTGAATTCTCGTCATTAGTTCAGCCTGATGATCGTTGAATGTTCGCATGATCTGATGATCATTGAAAGCGACGAATCTGCGAAATCCTAGGAAGCGAAAGTGAGCCCAGACTCCGAAGAATTACATTTTGTGTAAGTTGGCTTCATCGATCCATTCATGGATGGAAGCAAACATATCGGAGTTGGAATCTTCGTTCTGTTGAAGTAGTCAAGGTTTTGACTTGAACAGGAACGAAGCGGAACTGTGTGTTTACTAATAGATTAGTGGGAGCGATATTGCATTTCTCAAAGTGTATGTCGATGACATACTGATTCTCGGATATAACGTCCCAACGCTGTAGTCGGTAAAGGACTAGCTTGGGAGTTGGTTTAATGATTGACATGGGTAAAGCCACGTAGTTCTTGGATTTTGGATCTAAAGATAGAGATCCAAAAGAGCTGGTAGGACAAAGTCAGGATTCTTAAATTGACAAAGTCCTACACATTTTGAGCAATCCAAGAAGGGTTTTATGCAAATGTCACATGGCATTAAGTTAAGCAAGATACAGTATCCTACGATAACTGCTGAGCTTAAATGCATGGATAAGATTCCATATGCGTCGGCAATTGGATCTATCATGTATGCCATGAAACGTACTTGTTTGATGTTGCTTTAATGTTAAGCAAGACAAGTAAAGACCAGTCAAATCCAGCAAAGAAACACTGGATTGCCGTAAAGAATATCCTAAAGTATTTGAGGAATACTAAGGATAAATTCTTGAGTTACGGAGAAAGTGAGGTGCTACGAGTCGATAGAGTCTGAAAGGCAAGTTTCCAATAGACAAAGATGATTTCCGATCACAGTCCGGTTATATCTTGTGTCTATCTGGCGGTGCAAGGCACTGTTGCTGACTCCATGACTTAAGCTGAACATTTCGCAACTTGGGAAGTGGCGAAAGAGGTTGTTTGGAAAGAAGAGTTCGTCACTGAACTTGATGTGATTTCCAGCATAGATGAGACTAGCTGCACATCAGATGTCCAAACACCTTGAGGATAGGTATAACCTATTCTGTGAGATAAATGACAGAGATGTTAAGTAGATCAGCAAGTTTCAACGAATGAGAACGTTGCTAATCTATTAACGAAGCCACTCCTTAGGCCTAAGCGCGAGTCGCGGACTGTTGCTGTAGGATAAGTGAAATTAAGATAAAGTCTCAATTTCAGTGGGAGTTATTAAAGGGCTTTATTTAGTTATTGGATATGTTCTTGAAATAACATTTAAGATGTTTAATGAAATTATTATTTCAAGATTATTTTAACTGTGATGAAATAATCGTTCCAAAGTGATATAAACCATTTTATAGGTCATCGAAGTAAATGACTTGATCTTGAGTCATCGAAGTCATTTAGCTTGATCATGAGACCCTATATTTGATAAATGTTTTATATCATCCTGTCCCTAGTCGAAGGTTGTTGAAATTGGAACACCAACAACCGTGTGAGACTGGATTGGTACGTGACTTATGACAAAGTCTCAGTGTGTCATAGATGCGCGGCATCAAAGTCAGTACATAGGTGTATGTTTGGGAACATACGACCGGACAAGACCCGCTTATAAGAACTCTTCAGGATATTTATATCTGTGTCATAAGAGATTCTTACTACGACTATAGAGTATAGTCCTTAGACCTGAGTTCGCATGCATGTGACTGCACATGGACTGATGCACTTTGATCATTGTCTAACGCTATCGTTCTGCGATAGTTATAAGGACCTTGTTTGGGTACATTATGAAATGAGTAGTTTACAGTGATGGAACAAGACGGAATTTGTCCCTCCAATATAAATGGAGTGAATATCTCTAGGCCAATCGGAGATTTGAATACTGGAAAATGCATGGCCATGCTCAAACGGACTGTCCCGAGTCGTTTGGATTGTCAGTATCGAATCAGAGTCCGATGAACAAGATTAGGCTCTATAAGGATGACACCAATCTTGCCTTATGACTAATCGAGATATTGTGACAAAAGGATTATGAATACAGAGATTCCAGTACAAGTGGGAGATTGTTGGAATTGTGTCCAGTAATCTCGGTACTGTCTCTAGAAAGTAAGAGTATGTCAATGATCAGACATAAGTCATATAATATTGGGGGTCATGATGGCTTGCTAGAGTCCGCTCATGATCTATAAGTCTTGGACTTATTGCCTCTATTATATGATCCCATATGGGTCACACGCCTAAGCTAACAGGAAAATGTATAGGAACGGTGTAGCAGAAGTACGGTAAAAGTGCTAGGCATTTACTGTACTTAGAGAGAATAATTGGGTTTGGCCACTGTGTGTCGATCGATACACAAGGAGTGTCGATCGACACAGTGCGCGAACGCCTCGGAGTTAATTGGCCTTTGGGCCAAATGGCCCAAAACGAACTGAACGAGTTATATAAACTTAAGACGAGTTCAGGTCGAAAAGAAGCCCTAGCCGCGAGCCTCCTCTCTCTCTCTCTGCGCCGATTCCTTACTGGCCTAGCAGCCTTCTTCCTGCTCGGTGTGCGTGTGTGAACCTCTGGAGGAGTTATCTCTCGGTGGCTCTCTGATCTCATACATACCGTCCCTTTCCGCTGCAAATCAGGTATAAGGTGAGATTATCTATTGTTTCTATTCAAGAGAACCTAGATCCGCATGTTTAGGATGATCTGAATCTGGAATTGAATCAGGAAACATCTAAACATTCCTTCAGTGGTATCAGAGCTCCAGGTTCTGGTTTTTCTTGTTTAGATTCAAGTTTAGGATTGTTTTTCTTGTTTAAAAGTGTTTTGAATCAACTACTGATAAGAGAAATCACTTAAGCAACAAGGAATTGAAACCTAAACACACTTAAAATCGCAGAAACCAAGCTATATTGATTTGGTAGAATGCGATTTTCAAAAGTCAGTATCGACTGCGATCGCATGGATCGATCGATACGATCGCATGGATCGGTCGATACAGTCTATCGGCTAACCCTGTTAACGCGTGAAAGCATCGATCGATGCAGGATCGATGCAGGTTCGATGTTGGTGCATCGACCTATGCGGTTGGTGCATCGATCGACACGGTTAGGGTTTTGGCTCGGTTCCGTGCATGCGTGAGAGCATCGATCGATACAGGATCGATGCACGATCGATGCAGGATCGATGCTAAGAGCATCGACCGATGCGGTTGATGGATCGATCGACACGGTTGGTTCATCGATCGACATGGTTGGTTTAAGGCTCGGTTTAATCTTTTGATTGAAATTAATTCGTCCTGGTTTAATAAACAGATTTAATAATTTTATTAAGTCTGGTTAAACCGGGACAAGAAATCCAATGTCGAAAGAATTATTGGATTTAGTGCCTAAACCAGGATTTTCTAATTTGATTTGGTTGGACCAAATAAATTGAGAAAATCCGGTTTAGTAAATAACCGGTTGACAATTGTGGTCGTCGTAGTAATTAATTTTGGTTAGACCAATTTTAATGAACCAGACCGGTTATGTCATTTAATTGGACAATTGGGTCATGTCTTGGACATGGACCAATTCTTGGGCCTCGGGCCAAGAAGTTAAAACAATTGGGCCAATTATTTGAGTCTTTCTTCAGATTAATTTAAAATTTATTTTATAAAGATTATAAATCGATTTTAAATTAAAGTTTCCGATATTTTGAAATTAGAAAGTTTCTTAATTTATAGAAGTTTCTAGATTTGCATGATTCGGATTTTAAGAAATTTCTAAAGTTAGAAAGTTTCCGGTTTTAGAAAGTTTCCAATTTTAGAAAGTTTCCAAAAATAGTAGGTTTCTAAAAATGGAAAGTTTCCCGAAATAGTAATCTTCTATTTTGGGAATGAATTTTTAAATAAACCTACGAACCTCAAATAATATCAAGCGTTGGATGTCTTGTCCATTCTATGTCAGCTGTCGAAGCCCATTCAATTGTATTCATGGCCTTACAGTGTGAGGGTGTCTGCTTTTGCGTGGATAAGACGGTTTGTGATTCATAAATGTCATTGGGAGTCCCAGACATTAATGATTACATGACTGTATAGTCTGGTTTTCTTGACTAGGCCATCGGGAGTCCCGGGCCTTGAGACATCAGAGTGGATTGGGCCTCGGGCCCAGATTCACAACCAAGAGTTATATCACGGATATAATTAGCCGACATAGGGCTTACCGATATAAGCTAAGGTTGGGTGACGGCCAGTGGCCCACTTTAATCTTAGTTATATGTGGATCTTGGAATCATTATATTCTATTGAGGGTAACTGATGTTATTGAATATAATGCATGATTAATCATATTAAATTTAATACAAGATTAATCATATTGAACATATTAACTAAAATCCTTTTATCTTAATTTTCAGTTATGACTAGCACAAACAATCAAAACACTTTCTCGATCCGGTCTGTCCTTAAGATGGACAAGCTGAACGGATCAAATTTCTTGACTTGGTCGCGGAACCTGAGGCTAGTTCTCAGACAGGAGAGAAAGGACTATGTCCTTGAGAGAGCTCTCCCCGTGAGGATCGGGTCCAATGCTTCTCATGCAGTATATGATGCTTGGAATAAGCATTATAATGATGCGGTAGATGTGCGTGGTCTGATATTGGCTACCATGGACTCAGACTTGCGGAAGCAATATGAGAACATGGAGTCGCCAATAGAGATGATCAGCAGCCTGAAATTGAAATTTCAGGAGCAGATAAGAGTGGAGAGATACCGGTTGGTTAAGTCTCTCACTAGCTGCAAGCTACCAAATGATAATCTAGTGAGTCCTCATGTCAGTAAAATGATGGGTTACATTGATAACCTGAGGAAACTGGATTATCCAGTTAGCCAAGAATTGGCAACTGAGATCATTCTGCAGTCACTGCCGTCAAGCTATGATAAGTTCAGAAGGAACTATATCAAGAAAGGCTTAACGAAGACGCTGACTGAACTGCATGATATGCTCAAGACAGTTGAGCCAAACGTGAAGAGTACCCTGTACAATCTCATGAATGAGAAGGGTAGGTTTACTAAACCTAATGCTGACAAGGGTGAAGACAAAGTTGTCCAGATTTTGAATCATGGCAAGCGTGTGTCTTCTGAGCCCGAGTCAGATACCTCTTGCGTTGGTAAGTGCTGCTACTGTAAGGAGACAGGGCATTGGAAGAGAAATTGCATTAAATTCATGGAAGATGATGAGGAATTGAAGTTGATGTATGAGACTACTTCCTCAGGTATTCATGTTATTACTTCAAGTTCTACCTTAAAGGTATTGAATACTGGTTGTGGCACTGATATTTGTGATAATATGCAGAGCCTAAGCAACAGTAGTACGTCCTTAAAGGTATTGGATACTGGTTGTGGCACTGATATTTGTGATAATATGCAGAGCCTAAGCAACAGTAGAACGTTGAAGGAAGGGCAAGTGAAACTACATGTCTGGAAGGAGCTTGGGATGCTGCCTCAGCCGTAGGGTTTTCACTTATAGATCCCTTTTAGGCTTGGTTTTGTATTAAGTAATTGCTACAATGTACCTGCTTTAAGCAGAATTGTCTTTCATTTTCTTGTAAGAATTTGAATGTTTTTCATTTTGATAAAAGACAAGTTTTGTTCTTTTGATCTTAATGAAATATTAATTGTAGCACCCTATTCATGGAATGGGTTTTATATCTTAAACCAAAGAGTGCCTAAAAGTAACATAAATACCGAATTAGTTTAAATCTAATGAATTAAACCTGATTTTTCTTGGCATAAAAGTCTTGGTCACATAGAGTAAGTCGGATTCAGAAATCCCATAGTTATGGACTGTTGGGCTCATTTGATAAGATATCTTATGAGACTTGAATTCTGTTTACTGGACCAAAAGGAAAAGGGCCTATCTTAGCCGAGCTAGAGAAAGGCCCAAAGGCTTATTGGACCTGGAACATACTGATGTATGTGGCCCAATGAGCAGTAATGCCAGAGAAAAATCTCCTGTACTTCATTGTCTCTACTGATTACTTCAGTGAGTGTGACTGTGTTCATTTGATGAGACACAAGTCGGAATTCTTTGACATGGTCGAAAGAGTTCCAGAATGAAGTATAGGATCTGAATGACAAAAAGTATTAAGACTCTGAATTAGATCACGAGTGAGAATACTTAAGTCATTGATTGTGTGATCATCTTAATGAGTGTGAAATCGTTTCACAGCTCATTTCTCCTGAAAACCTGAAGGTGTTTCTGTGAGAAAGAATCAGATCTTATTAGAAATGATTAAAGATGAGTCACACGAATCTTCCATGATATTATTTAAGAATAACGCTCTAAAATATCTAAGTTTACGCTGAAATAGTTCCACAAATATCAGTTGAAAGACACCACGTTAATGTGGATTGGAATCGATCCAAATTTGTCTTTACTGAGTATTTGTAGTTGTGCTACTTCTCTGGTTGTCCTAGAGAAACTAAGGCTTGTTACTTTTACGTCCAATCTGTTTTCTAAGAAGGGAAGTTATTTTCCAAGAAGAACAGTGGGAGTAAAAGTATAACTCGAAGTTTTCTTAGGGAAACCAAGGCTCGGTACTTTTACGACCATTCTGTTTTCTAAGAAGGGAAATTACTTTCCAAGAAGAACAGTGGGAGTAAAAAAAGTATTTTTACGACCATTCTGTTTTCTAAGAAGGGAAGTTATTTTCCAAGAAGAACAGTGGGAGTAAAAGTACAACTCGAAGAAATTCGAGAAATACAGGAGGCTGCTTAACCTATTGAGGGAGAGCAGCGGAAGGATTTACAGATTTCTGTAGAATCTACACCTGTGGAGCCTGAAGTTCGCAGATATGAAAGAATCAGTCACTAATCCGAGAGTGAATTCTCGTCATTAGTTCAGCCTGATAATCATTGAATGTTCGCATGATCTGATGATCATTGAAAGCGACGAATCTGCGAAATCCTAGGAAGCGAAAGTGAGCCCAGACTCCGAAGAATTACATTTTGTGTAAGTTGGCTTCATCGATCCATTCATGGATGGAAGCAAACATATCGGAGTTGGAATCTTCGTTCTGTTGAAGTAGTCAAGGTTTTGACTTGAACAGGAACGAAGCGGAACTGTGTGTTTACTAATAGATTAGTGGGAGCGATATTGCATTTCTCAAAGTGTATGTCGATGACATACTGATTCTCGGATATAACGTCCCAACGCTGTAGTCGGTAAAGGACTAGCTTGGGAGTTGGTTTAATGATTGACATGGGTAAAGCCACGTAGTTCTTGGATTTTGGATCTAAAGATAGAGATCCAAAAGAGCTGGTAGGACAAAGTCAGGATTCTTAAATTGACAAAGTCCTACACATTTTGAGCAATCCAAGAAGGGTTTTATGCAAATGTCACATGGCATTAAGTTAAGCAAGATACAGTATCCTACGATAACTGCTGAGCTTAAATGCATGGATAAGATTCCATATGCGTCGGCAATTGGATCTATCATGTATGCCATGAAACGTACTTGTTTGATGTTGCTTTAATGTTAAGCAAGACAAGTAAAGACCAGTCAAATCCAGCAAAGAAACACTGGATTGCCGTAAAGAATATCCTAAAGTATTTGAGGAATACTAAGGATAAATTCTTGAGTTACGGAGAAAGTGAGGTGCTACGAGTCGATAGAGTCTGAAAGGAAAGTTTCCAATAGACAAAGATGATTTCCGATCACAGTCCGGTTATATCTTGTGTCTATCTGGCGGTGCAAGGCACTGTTGCTGACTCCATGACTTAAGCTGAACATTTCGCAACTTGGGAAGTGGCGAAAGAGGTTGTTTGGAAAGAAGAGTTCGTCACTGAACTTGATGTGATTTCCAGCATAGATGAGACTAGCTGCACATCAGATGTCCAAACACCTTGAGGATAGGTATAACCTATTCTGTGAGATAAATGACAGAGATGTTAAGTAGATCAGCAAGTTTCAACGAATGAGAACGTTGCTAATCTATTAACGAAGCCACTCCTTAGGCCTAAGCGCGAGTCGCGGACTGTTGCTGTAGGATAAGTGAAATTAAGATAAAGTCTCAATTTCAGTGGGAGTTATTAAAGGGCTTTATTTAGTTATTGGATATGTTCTTGAAATAACATTTAAGATGTTTAATGAAATTATTATTTCAAGATTATTTTAACTGTGATGAAATAATCGTTCCAAAGTGATATAAACCATTTTATAGGTCATCGAAGTAAATGACTTGATCTTGAGTCATCGAAGTCATTTAGCTTGATCATGAGACCCTATATTTGATAAATGTTTTATATCATCCTGTCCCTAGTCGAAGGTTGTTGAAATTGGAACACCAACAACCGTGTGAGACTGGATTGGTACGTGACTTATGACAAAGTCTCAGTGTGTCATAGATGCGCGGCATCAAAGTCAGTACATAGGTGTATGTTTGGGAACATACGACCGGACAAGACCCGCTTATAAGAACTCTTCAGGATATTTATATCTGTGTCATAAGAGATTCTTACTACGACTATAGAGTATAGTCCTTAGACCTGAGTTCGCATGCATGTGACTGCACATGGACTGATGCACTTTGATCATTGTCTAACGCTATCGTTCTGCGATAGTTATAAGGACCTTGTTTGGGTACATTATGAAATGAGTAGTTTACAGTGATGGAACAAGACGGAATTTGTCCCTCCAATATAAATGGAGTGAATATCTCTAGGCCAATCGGAGATTTGAATACTGGAAAATGCATGGCCATGCTCAAACGGACTGTCCCGAGTCGTTTGGATTGTCAGTATCGAATCAGAGTCCGATGAACAAGATTAGGCTCTATAAGGATGACACCAATCTTGCCTTATGACTAATCGAGATATTGTGACAAAAGGATTATGAATACAGAGATTCCAGTACAAGTGGGAGATTGTTGGAATTGTGTCCAGTAATCTCGGTACTGTCTCTAGAAAGTAAGAGTATGTCAATGATCAGACATAAGTCATATAATACTGGGGGTCATGATGGCTTGCTAGAGTCCGCTCATGATCTATAAGTCTTGGACTTATTGCCTCTATTATATGATCCCATATGGGTCACACGCCTAAGCTAACAGGAAAATGTATAGGAACGGTGTAGCAGAAGTACGGTAAAAGTGCTAGGCATTTACTGTACTTAGAGAGAATAATTGGGTTTGGCCACTGTGTGTCGATCGATACACAAGGAGTGTCGATCGACACAGTGCGCGAACGCCTCGGAGTTAATTGGCCTTTGGGCCAAATGGCCCAAAACGAACTGAACGAGTTATATAAACTTAAGACGAGTTCAGGTCGAAAAGAAGCCCTAGCCGCGAGCCTCCTCTCTCTCTCTGCGCCGATTCCTTACTGGCCTAGCAGCCTTCTTCCTGCTCGGTGTGCGTGTGTGAACCTCTGGAGGAGTTATCTCTCGGTGGCTCTCTGATCTCATACATACCGTCCCTTTCCGCTGCAAATCAGGTATAAGGTGAGATTATCTATTGTTTCTATTCAAGAGAACCTAGATCCGCATGTTTAGGATGATCTGAATCTGGAATTGAATCAGGAAACATCTAAACATTCCTTCAGGTCTCTTGGCCTGTAAGCTGGTTTCAGTTCCTACTGAACTCAACCATAAGTTGTCTCTCGTCAAAGGACCGGGTATGAAGCATCCGGAGAGGTACAGCCGATTAGTGGGCCGTCTTATATATCTTACGTTTACAAGACCGGAGCTCTCCTACTGTGTACACATTCTATTGCAGTTCATGCAGTATCCTTTGCCGGATCACTATCAAGCTGCACTCCGAGTCGTTCGTTACATCAAAGGATGTCCTGGTCAAGGGCTTCTTCTTCGCTCGGATTCTGATCTCAAGTTCACAGCCTACTGCGACTCCGACTGGGGTGCCTGCCCGCTAGCACGAAGGTCTTTGAGTGCTTACATCGTTCTCTTAGGTAACTCTCCAATTTCTTGGAAAACGAAGAAGCAAGATACGGTCTCTATGTCCTCTGCTGAAGCAGAGTATCGTTCTATGTCATATGCGTTGAAGGAACTCAAGTGGATCAAACGGCTACTCCTATCCTTCGGTATCACCCACGATCAGCCCATGTGGCTCTTTTGTGACAGCAAGTCCGCAATATATATCGCCAAGAATCCTGTGTTTCATGAACGCACTAAGCATGTAAGCATGTGGAGTCTGATTGTCATGTCGTTCGAGACGCCGTTCAGGCTAAGCTCATTACTATGGACCACATTTCTATGAAGGACCAACCCGCGGATCTCTTAACCAAATCGTTACCTTCACCTACATTCACGTATCTTTTGTCCAAGTTGGAGATTCAAGATCTCTCCCCTCCAACTTGAGGGGGGAGGGGGTATGAAAGATAAATACATTATTATATCGTAGATAAGAGATATACATAAGATAGATACGAAAATATCTTTAGCTACCTAAGTCATATCTAATTAGAATCTCTCTCGTATCTATGTTCTTCTTCTCAGCTTGTATGTAAAGACACCTTGTACATCAATAATACATACACTTTACTTTCATATTATTTCAATTCAACCCGCAACTTTCAACTCACAAACGTACAAATCGGAAAACATATACACAAGACTTGTTGCCCGAACAAAGAATACGAGAGAAATAGAGAAAAAAGGAAGACAAATATGATATAAAAGTTGTACGAGTTCAGGATCTCAGGACCGAGTATCCATATATATATATATATATATTTTGGCTAAATTCAAGCCATCAACTCACTACCAAATCATCTTAAAAGCTATATCAACAAACACTTGTTAAATCGAATATAGCTTGATCGAAGTTTAAAACTTAAATTGTAGAATTTTCTGGAGGAGAATCATAGAACATAGAATGAATTTCTTCTAAAGATTTGCCTTTGGTCTCTGGAACAAGCTTGGCTGTGAACACAAATCCAAGGCACATCACTGTGGCAAAGATGATAAATGTTCCTGCAGTAAAATTTATTTTCTCAGTTCATGATGAAATCATTTATTCTAGTTATAATAACCCTTTGTTGTATATAATAAATATGAAAGATTAAATACCTGTGGAACTCCATTGAAGCAAGAAACTGAAGAAGTATGTAACCACCCATGAGCTTATCGAGGTGACCAAGTTACACACTGTTCCTGCTGCTCCCTTCACGTCTACTGGATAAATCTAAAAAATAAATGAAAGTAAAAAAACATGAATTATATTTTATATATAATAAATTCACATTTAGATATCTATGATTAATATTTTTGAATTTATTTTTAATAATAATTACCTCTGAAGCTACGATCCATGGTAAAGGTCCCATGCCTAATCCGTATGATGCAAAATAAACCTAAGTAATTCACGTATACGCAAGACACAATTTTTAACTTGGTATTGTTTTAAATAATAATTTTTAGTAAAATTTATTACTGTTACCATAACACTAATGAGAGCTAAGATAGGTGTTCCTGTTTCCCAGCAATTGTTCATCTGCAGAGTAAAAAGCAGGAGACATTTTCAAAATTGAAACCAAACCACCGGTTTAGTAGAGTATTACGCAGACCTGCAAAACGAATGAAATGGCCGTAGCAAGACAACCCAAGAACATTCCAGCTTGAGAAACCTACAATCACTCAAAAACATTTCTCTTAAGTTTACATAAAAAACCGATCAAAATAACCTATCAATGTCGGCTATTTACACTCTCAGTCACGACTATTAGAATGTATTTTACCAGTAGGAGTGAACGTCTTCCGGATACATCCACAAGAACAGTGCCTAAAATGCCCCCAACCATCTGCAAGAATGTGTTTTAAAATTATCTTTAAAGAAATGTTATAGGGGATTGATAATCATGCGTGCTCTATGAGCTTATATCAGTAAAACCTGAATGATGGAAGTCGATATGAAACCAACGTCACTTGAAACACCTGATTATCAGATAATTACTGAATGTTCAGTGAAGCAAGATCGCAGAAGAAGAACAAGAAGAAGGTTTTAATTTTAATTACCGGTAGAGGTGAAAATGGAGTCAGTGTAAAACGTATAACCATTAAGACCTCCAAGTTGAGGCAAAGCTATAAGAACAATTCCAATCTGTGTAAACCAATGAGTGAAAATAATCAAGAAAATGCCATTCCAAGCTCTTTTTAAACTCTCTTTTGAAAAGTTACGTACAGTAAGTGACAAGGCGTATTTTCTCTGAAACAGTTTGAAGAAACCACTGCCATTGACGTCTTGTTGTTGTTCAACATGTTGTGTATATTCCTGTTGGGATATATATCAATGTAGGAAACGAGAGATGTAAATCATATATATACATACATATTTATTTCATAATTTTACCCAAAAAAAAAATATATATATATATATATATTTATTTCATAATTCTTACTAATATCTCTGTTGCTTCATCTGATACATCTGACTTTGCTCCTCGTAGGCTTAACAAAACGGGCTTAACCTCCTTCCCCCTCCCTACTTTAGCCTACAAACACTAAAATGTTAAGTTTTCTTTGAAGATAAATCAAGAATCTAAAATTGAAAACATGAAATTAATACAGTGACAAAAAAAAACATGAAATTAATGTTTTGCTTTTAAAATAATCATGTATGCGCTTACTAGCCATCTAGGAGATTCAGGGACGAAGAAAAGAAGAGGCACAATCATAAGACAAGGTATAGCTCCTGTCCAATGACAAAACACAAAACCGTTCCTTTTTAAGGGAAATAAAAAACAGTCTGATTTTTTGGATAAGAATTGATCTCTTTTACATACCCAAAATGGCTAAATCGCGCCAAGCAACGACTGTTCCAAGTACATATAAGACGGATATACCAACGCCAACAGATAACTGAAGAACATAAAACATGTTTGTATTGTAGAAAAATTACAAATTTAATATAATAGATTCAAATATTTTGGTTCTCTCAATTTACCGCAGACAGGGAAGAAGCAGCTCCTCTCAAATTTCTTGGTGCTATTTCGGTGATGTAAACTGGTCCCTATGATCAATGACTATCAGATGATATGATGTATCACAAAAATCTCATACCAAATCAACCTAAAACACATATCCAAGTGTTTAATCTCATTTGCGATATATTCATATACAAGTCTTAACAGGTCACATTTTGAACTTACCAAATTAACATATCTAGAACCAAAAACTTACATTTACAAGAAAATATACAATATAATCTTTATAAATTAATACTCGATAAATTAATACATCAGTAAACTAATATGATTTTCTGACCCCAAAATATATATTTTTGATCTAAGTAATCTCTCGATGAATTAACAAATCGTTAAAGTAATAAAATACCATACATTACCAATTAATAGAAATTTTAGTGTATTCAATATATATATCCACCTCTAAGTCGAAAGTTCAAACCAAAAACATTCAAAAAACTTCATCAAACCAAATAAAATTAATTAAACACCTCTAGTTTTATTCATTCATACCAAGTATGAGCTAATTCCGACCGAGATCCCTTGCAAGAACCTTCCAATATCCAGCAGCCAGACACCCTTTAATTGTTAAAAAAAAAAAAGAAGACCAACACTAAAAATGAGATATTTCAAGGAATTATGATAATATAAATAAGAAATTTTAAGGAATTATGATAATATAACGACTTAAACAGATGGCATTTCGTAATTGAAATTAAAAAAAAATGAACAAAAACACAAAAATAGCAAATAGCAAACCTTGGCAAATGCAATAGCGAACCAGCCGATTATGACAAGGATGTTTGTAATCCACATTGTCTGATTCAAGGAGAGAATCACGAAAAAATGATTGTATGCATGATTAGCTACAGTTTATTGTGAGATTTAATTTTCATTAACTGTAAACTTACCTTGACACGACCAACCAAATCTGTTAATTTCCCACAGATTAATGCTCCAAGGACTATACCCACAGTCAATATCGAACCAAAAAGTGAAAACTGATAAAACGACAAAAATAGTTGTAAATTAGCTTAACCAAAAAACAAATGTATTTAACAAACCTAATTCATACCGAAAAACTAACTTAAGAACAGAAAACTGCCACACACTTATATATTAATTCAATTTCCACTAAAGTTTTCATGAGATTTATTACACCACATACATTTGTGGGATTGGACATCCACAATAGACCACAATCGAGAAATAAAACTTTTTGATTCAGATACTATATTAGATATAAATAATAAAACTCACTCATACCCAAAAACTAACTTAAAAGTGAAAAATTGTCATATACTTATATATTAATCCTATTCTCACTAAAGTTTGGAAATGGGACTTAGTAAAATGCTATTGAACCAGAAACAGATAACCGGACTTAATAAAATGCTATTGAACCAGAAACAGATAACCGGAAATAAACCAAAAATAGATAAAGATTAAACTTGCATCAGCTATGGATAGATTCAAGTCTTTCATGATACTGGACTGTGTCGGAGCCGTATATCCAACCTGTAAGAATTAAATAGAAAAAGAAATATAGCTAATTTAACATATATGAAATCATTTTCGATTTCAATTATAAAAAAAGACAGATTTAAGAATTGAAGCATTGAATTTAAGAACTCACAATGCATCCAAAGGAAAAGGCACCGCAAGAACATGCAGTGAAGGCAAGAACAAAAGGTCTCGTGGAGGCATTTGATATTTCAGTCAGAAGTGAAGTGGGTGATTTATCTGGAGAAGCTAATAATGAGTCCTCTTCCGCCATTTTCAGAATCTGAAATTTTTAATCAAAATTTGTTTCATTTACAATAATACAGTCTTTAAGGAACACAATCACTCACAAGAAAGCTCTGCCTTTTTTTTCCTTCATGGGAATTTTACGGGAGAATCATTCTTTTATAGAATATTAAAACTTAGAAATGGAATATAAATCCAATTAAATTAAGAGAAATCGATGTGTGCTTCCGATTTATATTTAGAGTACAATTGTTCAAAAAAAAAATTAGAGTAGAATAGAAAAGAGATAAATCTGAGAAAATGCTCAAACCTTTTTTGAGTTCTGAAGTTCGTTCGTTGGTCTCGTGAAGCAAGAAATGCAGAGCTTAAACACAACACCCTTTTTCACTAGTGATTATCAGTTCGATTTGGTTTCTTATCGCATGGAATTTGAAAGATATACCAGTTTCTTCAGACAAAAAACAAAACTCATAATTGGGGTTTTTAATAAGTGGGGCCCTTAATAAATTGTTGATGGAGGAAAAAATGTTGGGGAAAAAGTTTGGTGTTATGTCTTTTTGTCAATTTAAAAAAAAAATAGAATTAGTCGGTTTAGTCAACTAAATTGAGAGATTTGTGTAAAAAAGATGGAAAAAAAGATTATTGTCCCTTCGCAATTTTTTCATATTTTACCCTAATTTGACATGATTATTCTTATTATTATTTTAAAAAATTCATATTTTGAATTATTTTTAATCAAAAAATACAGAAAATAGGTAAAATAAAAATACACCAATCAGAATTTTTCAAAAAAAAAATTCTTGTTATTTTCGAATTTTAATATATATTTTTCGTACTTGTTCTAAAATAATAGAACATGAATTCTACCATGTAGAATACGTGTTCTACCGTTTTCACTAATATTCAATCAATTTAGAATACATAATCTACCACCTACACTATAACCCACCTTTTGTAGATTGTAAACTCTACGGTTTTAACTGCATTCTAAAAATACAGAATATGCACTTTTCATTATGTTCTAAAAACTGAAACATTTTGTGGAATACGTAATCTAAAGTTTTAACTTTATTCTACAATTTCGTAGAATTTACATTCTACCAATTACTCAATATTCTAACTTTCGTGGAACGTTCATTCCACTATTCTAACCTACCAATTACATTCTACGTAATCTAAAGTTCTCTCTTTCTTTTACATTTTGTGCAATGTAAATTCCATTAAATCTGTTAAAAATTAGAGAAAATCTAGAAACAAAATATATGATCATGTGTATCCTATTTCTTGAATTTCAAAATTTTACTTAATTTTTTCAAAAAAAGTCGTCTCCTACCTGTAACAAAGGAAAAGTTTATGTTCATCTTCAAGTATGAATACAAATTGGAAAAAGTGTGAAGGAATGATGTTTGGACTTATAATGAGTGAACCTTGGTGATGAAGCGATGGATCGAAGGAATGCATATTATCTTCAATTCTTACATTGTGGTACAAATAAAGAATATTATTGTCAACTACTATATTGTGGCTGCCATCACCACCTTAGGGGTAACTATAAAACAAATTGTAAGCATGGATTTTGATCCGAAACCAAAGTGTATGCAAGAATAAGGGTGAAGTTCGATGTAAAAAACATGTCGGTCAAAAGTGGTTAACTTGCGAATCGCTGAGCAATCATCTCCCTTTAAAGTTCCTTTGCTAGGCTAGATTCTCCGGTGTTTGAGATTGATTCCTATTCTTATTCTTTTCTAACCACTTATATCATTGCTTTTTATAGTGACCTTCTTTACCGCAAATCCAACAAATCTTTTTCCCTTCTCTTGATTTGGATCTAGACTTATTGGATTTACCTTTGTTCTGATGAGATTGACCACCCCTTGTTTATGATCTGCCCCTTACGAAGTGACCTTCTGAACTTGTTTTGCCTGTTGCCTTGAACTCCTTTTCCTTAGACCTTGCAGCGCCCACTACATCCTCTACTTTCAATGCCTCTTTATTGTACTTAAGAGTTTCTCTGAGGTGATCATATCTTGATGGTAGACCATTTAACAGCAGTACAACCTGCACTTCTTCAGAAACCTCAATACTAAGGCGATTGAGTTCACTGATGATTTTGAGAAAATCGTCTATATTCTCATTGATTGTGCGATGATCTTCCATATTGAATCCGTACAGCTTGAGTTGTACATGAACCCTATTTGGAAGAGACTTGATCATGTACAGTGCTTCCAGCAAGTTCCATGTTTCTGCTGCAGTTGTACATCTTTCAATCTTTCGTAATACGTGATCACCGACATTTAGAAAGATCGTATTCATCGCTTTCTCGCACCTCTCGGCTCTGGCTTCTTCATCCTCGATAGCTTTCTTCTTTGCTTCGGGATCTGCTTCGCCCTTTTCTGATTTACCGAGTTTTGGATCTTGAGTCTTTGTAACAAGAACATCCTTCAAAACAGATACGCTTAGATAAGCATACATTCTTCTATTCCAGAGTGAGAAATCACCAGTCCCATCGAACTTCTCGAGACTGAACGTAGTCTTCATCTTCTCCGATCAATCGTTGATCCACGATCTTGGCTCGTTTCTTTCAATCTTCTCTAACCGAACTCTGATACCAATTTGTGCGGATTAAGACTTGATTATCCGCTCGATTTGTATCGCGATTGAACAGAAAACAGAATCTGAAGAAGAACACAAGACACAACGATTTTGTTACCCGGTGTTCACCACACCATTCGATGTGAATGGCTGCTATACTCACCGAGGCTGATTGAATCAACAATGGACTAGATCAGCTCAAACTCGATCTCCGACGAACTTCAATGGCGAATCGCCTTTCTCTCTCTAACTCTCTGAACACTCTCACTCTCTCTCTTCTGGTTAGCCATTACAACAACAACTCAGAACAACTTAACCAAAACGAGATTACTAGCATTATAATGCAGCTGGTTTACACACGTGAGTTACACGTGACTTCTAGTCAACCTGACTTAAGTCTAAACCATCTTATTCCTTTAGAGTGTCTTCCATACTTAAGAGTATATTAGCTTCGTCTGTGGTGTATGAGACATCTGAACCTTCAGATGCGAACATCAATTAAGGATGCTATCTCACTAGAGTTTTTTTTCGAACCTGAATCTCAATAATTGATTAGAGTTATTGGAGAGGGATCAGGTAGGTCACGTAGGGGTCTCCATTGAGTCGTATCAGGCATCTTCTCTGTATCTCTGTATTTTGCTTTTATTTCCTTTCACATTATCAGTCATGAGGCCAATGTGGTGGCGGACAGTTTAGCTAAACAAGACCATATCTAATTTCAAGTTAAAGTAATTGTTTGATAAAAAACCAGCTCCTGCCATATAACATTTAAACCAAAACAAATGCAAAACACGAAGGTTTTTTGTAAAGGTTATCTTACGAAATTTGGTTAACACGAGGGCTTTTTGTATATTTTTCAAAAGAAACCAGACAATAGAAAGTAATGTTGTCTTTTGGCTTGAGTTTCAATAATGTCGACGTTTGCGACCCACAAAACATAACGATCGCTAACTACCACGCAGGCTCACTCACGTGCCGACCACCAACCAGACTCACTCACGCGCCAACCCCCACATTTTTCTTTTTCGGACTTGGCACCCATTCTTCCACACGCGTCTGTCCTGAATTCTTTTTTTTGGGTCAAGTTCTGAGTTTATTTGACTTATACAACAACCAACATATGATTTATGGACCGTTCGACCCATTTTATGGACTTATACGTGTGGGTTTATATATTTTGGGCCTTTCTTGTTACACAAGCGTGTTTTAAGAAAATGTATTCAGTATTTGTTCATAAATTATTCTTTCACGTTTTAGGGCCGCATTCGCGTATTCGAGTCGGTTCCGTTTTTCAGATATAAAATTTTAATATTTATATAGAACCTGATAACTTTTCGAGTCGGTTCCTATTCGGGTCCAACCAATTTCGGATTGGTTCAGTTTTGAATATTTGAAATCGTTTAAAACCCAAAATTAGATATATTATACAATTTGAGTCAAAATATAAATTATTTGAAGTAATCCGGTGGTAACATTTGTTTGTAAAGTTTTTCCTTACCTAATTTCGAATATCAACCTATCATTTTGTTATTTTTTAAAAGGTGAGCAAAATTGTAATTTCAGTGTTATCTTCATTCTCAAATTTGAAAGAAATAAAAAGATGGGACCAACCGTGAAAGCTTAGTCGACCATAACTAGAGATCTCTCTGCAATTACCCAATCAATCGGAAAATTTTCTCCTTTTTATTATATCTCTTGTTTTCTTCTATTCTGCTTTGTTTTCTTGTCAAATTCGGTGGATTCTTCGAATTTACTCGACGATCTCTCTCCATGTTTTGAATTTCTTATTTTCTTTTGCAAATCTCAACTTCTTGGTAAAATCCTCGCTCAAATTCATGAAAATATATGTTAATCGGACATCATTGATGCATTTCGCAAATGACAAAGACATAAACACAAGCTACATCGACCATGGGTTTAAGATAGATCAGGAAACCGATGGGATATCGGGTCAAACCTGGAACGGATATCTACGGTTCTCAATCTTAATACCCATCGGATAATTGGCTCATAACCGAAACCAATCTGAACCAGTCCATTTTGGGTCGGTTCCGGTTCGGGTAATCCGTTCCAGGTTTTACTACCTTATAACATGATATCGTGACTTGTAGATGTCAGACCCATTGTGTAACACCCGCCTCCCGGCGAACCGGAGACGCGGCATTAGGACGCCCGTTGAACCGGATTCGGTCCAACCGGGACGCCACTCAACTTGTCCCAGGTCCCAGACGCCTTCTTCGTATTCAAAATCACCAATGACGTCACTCGACTGTATCGATCCCGCATCCGGACCTGCAAGAAAACGGGGACATGAAAGGGGGAAGAGGCCTGAGTAATTGTTTCAAACACAATTACCCAGTGAGGGCGGACTTAAGGAGCCCGCGAATCCCGGTTACACCACACAACTACGAATCACAATTCATAAGCTAATATCACCTTGCAAACAGGCCCGAAGGCTTTCACCACGCAAACTACATCCACTCGTGCTTTCACACTCGTGAACCCCTCTCTAGCCCGAAGGCTCACACAACCGGCTCACCCGGTATCCATGGGCCTACGGCCATTTCACCTGGGGAGGCTCGCCAACACCTCCCATACGACGAATTAAAGAGCGCGTACCAAACTCGTTATACGCGCCCTGTCACGAAACACCCTTTCGGGGGCCCTACCACAACTACCAAGCATATCCATCATGCACAAGCAACGTTTTCAGTTTAAACGATAACCTAACAGTTCTACGTTCTCAAGCAATCACATCGGGACCCAACTAGCCCTACGCTACCTAGGAAAGACGACATTAACAAGGGACTATCGCCCGGAATTGAATGAGGTAAGGGAGATCACATTCGGTCCTCACCTTAACCAAAGAAGAGGGCAAAAAGGTAATTTGGAAGCCCCATTAGCCTAAACGGACATCGGATCGGGATAAATGACGAGAAATCGAGTGAGATAGGTTTTTGAATCGCTTAAATCGGGCTTAGGATGAGCTAGATATGATCGATTGAAAATACCCACTCAACCCAGCTTAACCGACCTAAACCGGAAATAGAAATTGAGATTGAAATTGAAATTGGAAAATTGACTAAACCGGATTAAACCGACCGGTCAACCTAAACCAAACCCGGTCAAGTATCCGACCCGAACCGGTCCGACCCGACCCGACCCGGTCAACGGTCAACGGGCCTGGTCAACGGTCAACGGACGGCGGCTCCGGCGGCGACGGCGGTCAACGGCGGCGGCGGTGGCGGCGCTCCGGCGAATCTCCGGCGAAGGGCGGTGGCTCCGATCGGCGGCGGTGGCGGCGGTGCGTGGCGGCGGCGGGCGGCTCCGGCGGTCGGCGCGTGGGCTCCGGCGCGTGGCTCCTCCGGCGCGCGTGGATCTCACTCGCCCGTGACTCCCCGGCGAGTGGCGACGCGTGCGGGCGCGTGCGGCGGTGCGTCGTGGTTGGCTCGGCGGCTCCGGCTTCGTCTCGTCGCCACGGTCACGGTGGTGTGCTCGGTTTCACGGGATTTTGGGTATTTTGAAAGTTGTGAAAGTTTTAAAACGTTTTTAGGTGAAGAAAGCTCAGATCTGGTTCTCGGAGTTACCTGGTGAGAAAAGAGGAGAGAGAAAACGTGAATAGGCTTCCTGCTGCTTCAAACGCCTCCAGATCTCGACAGAGCTTCGCCGAAAGGAACATAATAAGTTTTCTGGGGAAAAAGGGGGCTTATTTATAGGGGAAGCTTTGCTAAAACCCTAGGGTTTTGGAGAAAGGCTAATTGGGCTTGGGCTTTTCTTTCTTTTTAAACAAAATTTTTGGGCCGGTGGTATGGGTATGTTACAATTCTCCCCCCCCCCCTGAAAAGAATTCGTCCCGAATTCAGAGATGGGCGGTTTCCCGCTCACTACTGAGCTCAAGGCACTGCTCTATTCAAGGCGTCGAACTAACACACTAGGAAATCCGTTCGGAAGGCACGATACGAAAAAGAATCAATAGAAAGAAAACCAACTACGCGAGAACCGCGGAAAGAAAACCAAACGAAAATAAAACCCCAACACTTAAAAGAATAACTATGCCCTACTCCTAGCAAATCCCCAAAGCCCCCGATTCTAGCCACTCGATGATCCCAGGTTCCAGTACTCCAAGTCTCGATCGCCGTGGTACAACTGGCCTGCCTCGCTTCCATCCTCTGACGGGTCTGAATCCGGATCTGAATCTGTGATGACGATCATGGGAGGTGCTGCTGCCTGCTCCTGACTCGGTGTAGCCCGCTGCTGATCAAATCTATCCGGTCCCTCCTCAGGAATATTCATCTGCTCATCCAACCAGGCATACTGTCGGCCATCCTGCATCTGTCGCATCCTCTGCTCTCGCTCTCGCTCCCAATCAGCCTGCTGCTGGGCCCACTCTGCCTGTTGCTGCTCAAACCTCTCTCGGATCCGCTCTATGCTGGTCCTCTGCTCCCTCAGCCATTCATAGCCTGCAATCTCCTGCTCTCGCCTCAGACGCAGCTCCTTATCCCAAGTGGCTTGTTGTTCAGCCATAACCTGTCGTCGAGTATCCTCATCACTACGACGCCTCTCCCTCATCTGCTGCCGGAACACTGGATCCCTCTGGTTCCTTTCCACAGCCTCTGCATAACTACCAGCTATCGCAACCAGACCGTACTCTCCGTACTCACTCTCATCTGTCATCCCCTCTCGGATCTCTGGCGATAGCCTACCCTTAAACATGGTCATCAAATGGATCGGGGATCTGGGGTAGGTGCAGCCAGCTCTGGAAATGAATGCGTCCATGTAATCCTGCACGCTCATGCCTGCCACCTGAAAGGGTCGGGGAACGTCCCGGGGGATCTCCTGCGCCTGGGGTCTCGATGTCGACGCCCCTGGTGTCCCGTCTGATGGTTTCATAGTCATGAAGCACACATGGGCCGGTGGATCGGGATGATCCTCCGCCACTACATGCTCTTTCCCCGACCTCTGAGCTCGGGGTGCATCCACAGTCGCCAGTGGGACCACTACGGGCGTCTTCCGGGGTCGGCCTCTACCTCTCGCTGGTCTCACAACTGTCTCAACTGGAACCGATGCAGACACTGATCTATCAACTGGGTGCCGGGCGGGTGACTGGGTGGCGCCGGGAATCTCAACTGATGCTCCAATCGTAAGACGTCTCCTCTGTCTCCTCGGTACATTCCTGCGGGGTGCGGCACGTGTGCGTAGAACACTGGTAGGGCTAGGAGTCCATTCGGACCCGGAATCAGAGTGTTAATCGGTGGACATCCTGCATAAAACGAAACTATGAGAGGTCACAACAGGAGATAATCAGTGATATATTGGTGTTTGAAAGATTTCGCAAAGCATCTGTTTTATAAAATTTTCGCAAACGGTTTTGAAAAGGATTGAAAACTGGGTTTTGGGGGTAAACAACGAAAGCTGATCTCCCAGGATAGGACTGGGAGACCTTAACCTAGGCTCTGATACCAAATTGTAACACCCGCCTCCCGGCGAACCGGAGACGCGGCATTAGGACGCCCGTTGAACCGGATTCGGTCCAACCGGGACGCCACTCAACTTGTCCCAGGTCCCAGGCGCCTTCTTCGTATTCAAAATCACCAATGACGTCACTCGACTGTATCGATCCCGCATCCGGACCTGCAAGAAAACGGGGACAGGAAAGGGGGAAGAGGCCTGAGTAATTGTTTCAAACACAATTACCCAGTGAGGGCGGACTTAAGGAGCCCGCGAATCCCGGTTACACCACACAACTATGAATCACAAGTCCTAAGCTAATATCACCTTGCAAACAGGCCCGAAGGCTTTCACCACGCAAAATACATCCACTCGTGCTTTCACACTCGTGAACCCCTCTCTAGCCCGAAGGCTCACGCAACCGGCTCACCCGGTATCCCTGGGCCTACGGCCATTTCACCTGGGGAGGCTCGCCAACACCTCCCATCCGACGAATTAAAGGGCGCGTACCAAACTCGTTATACGCGCCCTGTCACGAAACACCCTTTCGGGGGCCTTACCACAACTACCAAACATATCCATCACGCACAAGCAACGTTTTCGGGTTAAACGATAACCTAACAGTTCTACGTTCTCAAGCAATCACATTGGGACCCAACTAGCCCTACGCTACCTAGGAAAGACGACATTAACAAGGGACTATCGCCCGGAATTGAATGAGGTAAGGGAGATCACATTTGGTCCTCACCTTAGCCAAATAAGAGGGAAAAACGGTAATTTGGAAGCCCCATTTGCAAGAACGGACATCGGATATGGATAAATGACGAGAAATCGAGTGAGATAGGCTTTTGAATCGCTTAAATCGGGCTTAGGATGAGCTAGATATGATCGATTGAAAATACCCACTCAACCCAGCTTAACCGACCTAAACTGGAAATGGAAATTGAGATTGAAATTGAAATTGGAAAATTGACTAAACCGGATTAAACCGACCGGTCAACCTAAACCAGATCCGGTCAACGGGCCCGGTCAACGGTCAACGGACGGCGGCGGTCAACGGCGGCGGCGCTCCGGCGAATCTCCGGCGACGGACGGCGGCTCCGGTCGGCGGTGCGTGGCGGCGGCGGGCGGCTCCGGCGGTCGGCGCGTGGGCTCCAGCGCGTGGCTCCTCCGGCGCGCGTGGATCTCACTCGCCCGTGACTCCCCGGCGAGTGGCGACGCGTGCGGGCGCGTGCGGCGGCGCGTCGTGGTCGGCTCGGCGGCTCCGGCTTCGTCTCGTCGCCACGGTCACGGTGGTGTGCTCGGTTTCACGGGATTTTGGGTATTTTGAAAGTTGTGAAAATTTTAAAACGTTTTTAGGTGAAGAAAGCTCAGATCTGGTTCCCGGAGTTATCTGGTGAGAAAGGAGGAGAGAGAAAACGTGAATAGGCTTCCTACTGCTTCGAACGCCTCCAGATCTCGACAGAGCTTCGCCGAAAGGAACAAAATAGGTTTTCTGGAGAAAAGGTGGGCTTATTTATAGGGGAAGCTCTACTAAAACCCTAGAATTTTGGAGAAAGGCTAATTGGGCTTGGACTTTTCTTTCTTTTTAAACAAAATTTTTGGGCCGGTGGTACGGGTATGTTACACATTGTCACTTGTAAGTTTGTAACCTAATTAATCTGTACTGAAACTACATTCTCATTACGATGTGCGTTAAATTCAGTGGCTCTATGACATATGAAAACTATATACACTGTTGTATTCATATACTGTTGTATATAGTTAAAATGTGTTAGAATGTGACGTAAACACATACACATGAAACATTTTCAATGTCATCCTTATTTAGTGAGACTCTACTTTACAAAAGTTCCAGTTACGTATATGTATACTATAATACTAATATATACAAAAAATTAATATAGAAAATACAGTTTTGTAGGAAAAACATTAATAAAATACTATGTGGATCATATATTATTTGGATTTAGTTACAAGATATATTTTATATCTTTATATTAATTGAGAAGTGTTTTTGGCCTTATATTCATTCTCAAAATGGTTGATTACTAATTTGTCATTAATAAAATTAGGTTAATTACTGTGTTAACCTTAATTTATATTGATAATTTTAATATGTATTTTTTTAATTTTATCATGGAGATATACATAATCTTATATAAAAAAATGAGATGATAAATATGAAGTTTTTATGAATTTTTTTAAATTTTGTTTTGGAGATATACATAATCTTGAATAAAATAAAAATTAATATAAGATTATAAATATGAAAATATTTATGAAGATCTTTAATTTTATTTTAGAGATATACATAACTTTCAGTAAAAAAATAAAAAATAAGATGATAAATATGAAAAAAATTATGAATAATTTTAAATATTAATAAATATTATTTTTAGATTTTATATAGTAAATTCATATTATTTATATAAATTTTGAATTTATATATAAATTATAAAATATTTTAAATATAATATCTATGTGTTGATTTTTATATATATAATATATAATTACAGTTTATTTTATTACTATTAATTTTATTTATAATAAATTATAAAATAGATTATTAAATATAATAATGTATGTATGTTTAATTAAAAAGAGTCTTATATAGATTTTATAATATTATAATTATTTTTAAATTAATTTGATAATTTTTTATTTTTTTTTTAAATATATTTAATAATATTTGTGCTCGTACATAGTGCGAACGAATCATACTAGTAATATAATAAGGTTAACACAGTAATTAACCTAATTTTATTAATGACAAATTAGTAATCAACCATTTTGAGAGTGAATATAAGGCCAAAAACACTTCTCAATTAATATAAAGATATTAATTAATTCTGTTTAGATTATTATTTTACAATTATTTTTATATGAATTTTTATATTATGAAAATTATGATTTATATATATTAGTTTTGAATGGAGATCCCTAAATCTCAAGTTCGACTATGTATATAATTGTTCATTCACATTAATAACATGATCGTAAAAAATCATTTAGACACTTGGACGTGATTTGTATTTTTTTTTTTTGACGACAAAGGAAAGATTTCATTAAGAAGTGGAGACTATACGGTTTGCTGGAGAAGCAAAACCAGTCTACCTTATCAGCCTTACATCGGAGAAAAGAGTATTGCGCAAACATGCCTCTTTTGCTAGTGAATCAGCACCAGTATTTAAAGATCGTGAGACATACGTAAGAGTAAAAGAGTTAAAAAAGCTTTGGAAGTACTTGAGGTCATCTAGCTCCATCTCAATTGTAGGCCAATCTTCATCGTTCTCTATAATTCTCACAAGCTGCTGGCAGTCCGTCTCCATATGTATGTCAAGCTGTCCATTTTGAATCAAGGTTTGCATCGCCCATGTGAGTCCCATAAGTTCAGCCTGCAAGGCAGATTTTGATACCGGAGCACCTCGTAGGCCCTGCATCATGAGCTCGTTGTTCAGCAATAGCTGGAAACCCATCCCGGTCGTAGGGTTACCTCCCACCCAAAACGCATCGACCATACAACTTAGTCCAACACAAGGCTGGTCTGTCTGGTCCCTCGTACTCTGCTCATCTATCTCCTCTGTATCCAGGGTTGGGACCAAGTTCGCCACCTTCCAATAATCTGCTTCGCTTCTGGCCATAGTCATAATATCCAGGGGTGACACATCCTTGGCGTTGAACACTTTATCGTTTCTCGCCTTCCAAATCAGCCATATCAGCCATGGGAATAAATATGCATCCTCCGGTGGTGATCCATAATCCTTTAATCGCCATATGTGATCAAAGTTCTGGAAAATTGATGTACACGGGAACAGCCCCGGAGCCGTCGAGAACGGAGATAGAGCCCACACTTGGAGTGCCGGTGGACTTTCCAACAACATGTGGTTAAAAGTCTCAGCTTCAGCCCCGCACCGCTGACATACACTATCCAGCCCACAGTGTCTTTCTCTAAGCCTACTAGCCGTAGCCACATAACCGGAGAGTGCTTGCCAGAGGAAAGGCTTTATTTTTCTTGGCGCGTTAACCTTCCAAACTTGCTTCCTTAGCAGAACCGTGCTCGGTTCGTTGACGTGTTGGCTTGATAGCTCCATGTTGGCCTCGACAGCGACGTGATACGCAGCCCGTACCGTGTAATGCCCTGTGTTAGATAACTCCCACAAATAGTTTTCCGGCCGGTTAACTCGGCTCGGTCTCAAGGCGAGGATGCTCGGAATGTCTTCAGCCGCTATCAAATTGTTGATTAAGTTTACGTCCCACTCCTGCGATTCTTGATTGATTAGATGGTGTACTTTAAGATCAAGGTCTCGATTCTCATTTCTGGTCAGGGCTGGTCGCGCCGGAAGGGAGTTAATCCAAGGGTCTTCCCAAACTTTCGTATCGCTCCCATTCCCAATTATACGACAAATCCCTTTTTCCACAATGAATTTGGCCTCCATTATACTTCTCCACCCAAACGATGGGTTCGAAGCTTTTGGGACCAGCAAGGGATTGGAGGATCGATAATATCTCCCTTTCATAACTCTAGCCAGAAGTGACCACGGGTACGTGATTTGTATTTATTTAGGGGTTCTCTTGACATTTTTGAAAGCAAATATCTGGTGAAACTGTTTAAGTATGATGGAAAAATGTTTTTATACTGGCTTTCTCACGCTCAAGTCAATAATTAATCAAATGTAAACCACAAAATGTTATGGTTAGAGATGAATCCCATTAAAAAGGTTTTAGGTAAGGCCTATATTATAAGAAAACATGTCACTAACCGATGGATTTTCAGAATGAAAAAAATTCGCTGGAAACTACTGGCAGAGTTCGACGAAAGCTCGTCGGTAGCACTCTTATCGATTTTTGTCGGTAATTACCGACGGATTCTGCATATCGTCAAAATTAGCAACGAATAACCGAGGAGATCAGTTATCCACAGGTAATCCATTGGTTCGTTACCGGTCCAATGTAGCCGTTAATAAATATGTTAATGTAGCTGTTGTATAGCCGTTAGACCAACAACAAACCGACGGATAACAGTTATATCTGTTGATTATCCATCAGTTAGTTTTCTATACCAAACGGTTCATTCCTTTTCTTCCACATTATTCTCTCTCTCTCTGACTCTAATATCTTTCAATACAAAAAATGTCTTCTTCTAGTTATTCCAGATCGTGGATGGACGGACCGAGGGTTGATCCAGTGACGAATTTATTGTATACCGATTATGCACTCAGTATTTCAGAATTCATGTCGGTAGCATATAATCAACCACAAATGCGGAAAACCTGTAAGTTAATTTCCATGTTCTCAGTGTCGGAATGTTAGAAATGCTAGGATTGAGGAAGTACGACATCACTTTGTTTATGGGGGTTTATGTCAGGATATAAGATTTGGTATCTTCATGGAGAAACATAAGTTATGGAAGTAGTAGCAAAGAACCTTATGATAGTGCTAGTAGTAGTATAGAACATTATGGTAGTACTATCCAACCTTATAGTGCAAAAGTAGATTTTGTAGTAGGTACCGTTCAAATGGTTACTAATGCATATCAGAAAAATATTCAGGAAGTAGGTGATTATCAAATTCCTAGGCTAGAGGAACCTACTTTAGAACTAGGAGAATTTTTGATATGTTAGATGCATCAAAGCGGTCACTGTACAAAGGTTGCAGATAGGGTCACCATTATCATCTGCCAGTAGATTAATGGGCATATATACGTATTACAATTTTGCGGAGGAATGTGTGGATGCGATTGCTGAATTTGTGAAATATATTCTTAATGAAGATAGATGTGTGCATCAACAACTATATGACATATTGGCGAGAAGATGAAAACCGTATACAATATAAATTTTGTGGGAAGCTCCGCTATCAGAACACAAGGGGAAGAATTAAATTTCCATTCAAACGAATATGGTATTGCCGTTAACTGATAGGTTGAAGCACTATACAAATCTGAACGAACGGCGGGAGAAATGAGATGGCATGCCGAGCATAGAAGAGGAGAAAAGATTCCACATCCTTCAGATGTTGAGGCATGGCGACATTCTCATAGAGTAGATTTTTCTTATGAGCAATGTAACGTATACCTCGGATTATGTATTGATGGTTTCAACCCATTTGGAAGGTATGGAAGACAATATCTGTTGTGGCAAGTGATTTTGACTCCTTATAACTTACCGTCATCTCTGTTCATGCGTCGATAGTTTCTTTTCCTCTACGTACTCGTTCCTGGAACAGAGCATCCAAAATGATCATTTGATGTATTCTTGCAGCCATTTATATATGAGTTGCAAATATTATGGGATCCCGATGTTGAAGCGTATGATGTCTCATGCCAACAAAATTTTCAGATGCGGGTTGTACTAATGTGGACCATAAGTGATTTCTCCGCTTATGTTATGTTATTTGGATGTACAACGCATGGGAGTCTGTATGTACGTATTGTCAAGAACATACAAATGCATTCCAGTTGAAGAACAGACGCAAATCATGTTGGTTTGATTGTAACATGAGACTTTTACTGTCGGATCACCCATATCGGTTAAATACCAACTGGTAATGGACAGATAAATGTTGTTGGAGCTGGTTTCATCCACAACTGGCACAAGAAAAGCATTTCTGGGATTTTTCATATTGGAAGAACCAACTACTAAGGCATAATCTTGATGTCATGCACATTGAGAAGAAATTTTTGGATAACATCACGAACACAATTCTAAATGTCCAAAGGAAGAAAACAAACAATTTGGTCTAGGCGTGATTTGCAGGAAATTTGTTTTCGTAGTTAGCTTCATGTTATGAAGAATGAGAAATGTCCAAGTCTAGCGTATTAGTTACACGAGTTTTTAAAGTAAGAGTTCTTTGATTAGATTATGCGACGAGTTAAATTCCTTAACGGTTACGCTTCAAACTTACATAATTGTGTTGACTCCGGAGAAGGGAAGTTTACCGCAATGAAGAGTCATGATTGTTATGTTGTGATGCAGCGACTTTTACCATTTGCATTTGTTCATCTCCTTCCAAAATAAATTTATAAAGCAATCGCAGCTGTTGGTGTCTTTCCGGGATTTATGCAAGAGGTCCCTTACAGTTAACAGTATGAGAAATGTGCAGGAAAACATTCCTAAGATCCTATGTTATCTAGAGAAGATATTTCCACCGTCTTTCTTTGATGGTATAGAAAATCTGCCTATTTATATCCCTCGAAAAGCTAGATTTGGTGGTCCGGTACAATATCGTTGGATGTATCCTTTTGAGCGCTATATGTTCCACCTTAAAAAGAAGGTGAAGAACCCCACTAAAGTATAGGATTCTGTTGTGGCTCAATATAATAACGAAGAAACCTCTACCTTTCCCAGTTATTACTTTCAATCGTAAGTACGTACTAAGAGTCAGCGCACAGCTCGAAACGATGATAGAGGCGAGAAACCAATCATCCTTCCACGATTCCCATCATTTTTTCAACAAGTTGGACGGTTTAACTGAAAATCACGTGAGCGGAAACTAACATACCATGCGTATGTTCATCTACACACGTATATTCTCACCAATTGTGACGAAGTCCTCCAATATGAAAAGTATTTCAGAATATGTTTTATAATTACATTGAAAACTATGTTTAATAATAAGTGAACTAACAAAGTATTTACTTTTCCTAGGCTATACATGGACGCTTTAAGACATTGGCACCCAAAATTGAACAACGAAGAGTGTGAAGTGCGTAAAAAATGAATTCTCCCTGTGGTTAAACTTTAATGTAAGATTTTATTATTTTTTTATGTGAAAAATTGGGGGTTTTTATTGACTCTCACGTTTTTTATTGCATGCGGAAGTGAAGAGAAAAACGGACGCAAGTTCGTGGACTAGACGAAAGACATAATCAACGGGCCTAACTACCTTACAAATTATTATCCAAGATATTGCAGTAGGGGAAATACGTTAAAGGTGTATAAAGCTGGCTCTACTAGGAAAACCACATATCACGGGGCTTCGTTTACTTATGGTGAAGTTGTGTACTACAATATATTCAAAGAAATATTAGAAGTAAAATATGTGGGGAAACTCGGATTGAGATGTATGGCCTTTTTATGTTATTGGTATAACCCGATTATTGGCCAAGGATTCACCATTTATGAGTTTTACTTACATCTATCCACTCGAATAAGAATCTTCAGAAATATGATCCATACATTATTGCTTCACGAGCAGATCAGGTTAGCGACTTAACTTTTTACTAATCTAAAGCTTTATATTCATCTACTCTTCCTCATAAATGATATTTTATTTGAGGCAGGTATGTTACATTCCTTATCCTTGAAAAACATACAAGTAAGACCCATGTATCATCGTTACTAAAACCAATCCTAGAAGAAGAGTCTACGAAGTTGATTAACATGATCCATTACAAGCAAGCAGAAATAGTTATATAGATCCAATAGAAGAATCCCTTGAAATTAATCTAGTCGTTGATTTTAATCAATTTGGAGACACCCTTATTCAGAATAAGAGATGGGTGAATTTGATGACGACACCATTTAATTTCATCCGACTACGATTCAGAAAGTGATAAAGATTAATTTTAGATTTTAAAAAAAATTTTAAAAAGCCTTTAATTTTATGTTTTAAAAGGTTTTAAAAAAACTTCCCAATTTAAAAGGAAAAAACCTTTTATTTTAATGTTTTAAAAGGTTTTAAAAGATTTTAAAAGTTATAAAAGAATTTTTTTTAAAGAGAACGTGATATGGATATCGATATAGTAATGTATGCAAAACAAAAATGTAACACACAATTCAACGGTTTACCATCCCTTGCACATAACCCTCCGTATCCAGGTTGAGACCGGGAGAGAGGGGGAATTTTTTTTATTTTTTTTTAATACCGACAGAAGACCGAGAGAAGAGAAAATGATAGTTATTCCACACGGTTGACCGACGGGGTAGGAAAAACAGACGTGATAAGGAAATTAATTCATCATGTCACAAGCAGCCTAGAGGATAGTTCTTCCAGACGGTCCATGCCTTTGGAGAGAAGCAGCTTGAGCATACCAAAGACATATGTGCATGTTTTGGGGCGTATCTACCCAACCGTGAAGAGTTAAGCTACAAGTAAACCTGTTCCATTAGCTTAACTAATAAAGGGATAATCACGAAGTGGAAGTGCTTCAATATCATTTCACATGAGAAAGTTATGCAAGTTTCAATAAATAAGAGTTCCAAGGAACCTGCTGGAGACCAACTGCCAGTTATTGGAGAGCGCAGAACTCACGAGGATAAATCAAGCAACAAAGTAACATTTTCTGGAATCTTGACTCATTAGGGACACCAGAAGATTTGTAAAGGCTAATCCCAATTCGGATGGAAAAGTTATTCAATTTATAAACCAATGGTTTCTGGACTTGCCTTATTTGGAAGCTCATGGATTTTATGCACTTCAAATTTATACTTGACGACCAGGAGGGACATTTCAACACTCTTTGGGAATGACTATACTATTTTTCCCTTAGGCCCCGACTGGTAACCACTTGAGGAATAGAGGAATGACAAAGAAAAAGAATGGAAGGAATGATGTGGAATAAATTATAGGGAATAAATGTAGACAAGGAATGAAACAAATTAGAAAAGTGAATGGTAACCCAAGAATGGACCAAATATTCTTAAATAACAAAATCTTTAATAATTAAACTTTAGGAAACAAAAATGACAAGCGTTGAAGAGTGCACGTCAAAATGAAAATTTTCTATAAATTTATTTGTAATATTTACATAAAAATGTTTTTACCATTTTTAATATATTCCTTATTGTTCTTCATCAAATTTGATAAGGAATAGATTTGTTCTTTAATTCCTCTTCATTCCCTTTTTAATGAGGAATTATGTGTAACAATTATTCTTTACAAATGGTAAAAAAATTATGGAATGAAGGGGAATGTGATGTTCCTTATCATTCCTTTCCTTAAATATGGTCACCAGTCACAGCCTTAGTATGGTTTTATCCCAAGTAGTTTTCCATACTAATGTTTTAATGAAGGAGCCCTTAAGGCCCAAATCACCGAAAGAGTCATATGGCCCATTCTTCTTCCTTTCCTTTTCTTCAAAAAACTTTTCCTTTATTTTACCTAGTTTTTGAGAAATAAGTCTTCATAGCCACCTTTTATTCGTTTGTAAAAGACTAGCCTTTGAAGCCGCCGGTTTCTAGCTTGATTGTGTGGTTTCCCCTTGAAGCTTTGAGCCAACCTTTGTTACTTGTTGTGTGTGTGTGTGTGTGTGTGTTCATGACCTTTTAAATCTATCAAATAGCATCAGCAGAGAGAGACCTCTTTCCAATTGTTTGTGCACTGCCCATATCACATCCATGGGGAAAGGAGAGAGCGACTTCAGTCCAGCTCTTTGTGCCCCGTTCCGGTCCCTTTTATGAGCTTGCCCCGAAGCTTACATCATCTGGTACTAGAGCTTTAAAATCTCTTATCCCTCAGATTTTATTAATCCAAAGCATGTCTTGAATTTTCTGTTTTGCTATTTCATTTGTTTAAAGAAGAAAACCCTTAAGAATCACATGTTATTTGCTTTGTTTCGGTTTGCATCTAACTTTCTTTATCCAATAATTTTGAGAAAAAAATCTAAAATAATAGCATTAGTTCATATAGTTTGTTTATGTTATTGTTATTTTATATGGAAAAAAATTCTTGTCAGGTAGCTTGTTAGACTCTCGATTGCATTTAGACTCTAATAGGGTTTCCATAGAGCCATTTGTTTTGCTTGCTTGTTTGTGTTGATCGTTTTGTTTTGCTAGGTTTTCTGTCTGGTCTTTGTTCTAGGAAGGTTATTTTGTTAGCTCATTGCTTAGGTTGCATCAGAAAATCAAAATAAAATGTGTTCTAAGTGTTAGTTTGCATATCAGCCACATTTAGGATTTGTTAGGGTTTGCATCATAACCGCTTGTGTTGATTGCTTGTCTTGTGCTTCTCTTCTTGTTTATGAATTAGTTGTTGTCTGGGTTTAGTTTAAGAGTCCAGTCTGCATTGGTTGTATGCTTTAAAGTCATAAAAACCAAAAAGAGAAGTGTCTTAGGTCCTAGTTTGCTTCACAACCGTGTTAGGGTTTCTTTAGCATCCGGTTTTGGTTTATTTCAAAATTGTTATCTGTCTTGTTAGGTTGTTAGTTGTTAAAGAATATTTCCATTTAGTTTGCATTCTAAAACGTTAAAAAGAAGAAATAGACATAGTAGAAATCAATCACTTTAGTAAAAAAGAAAAATTGCGTGTTCTTTGTGTTTTCCATTCTTTCTTGTTTTGCTATCAATTATATTTCTTTTCTTCTTAATGCCACGAAATTTAATCACCTTTTCTGCTTCGTTTTGTGTAAGGAATACTTAGAGAAAGAATAGAAAATAAATGGAGGACCCCATGAAAGAAGAAGACCCTTACCTAACCGAAGAAGACCCATGGAGTCCACAAGGAGGAAGTATTGCCTTTCCTGGTGATAAGGCTAAATACCAGTCACCACCATGGCCAGAAGTTCTTCATTCAGGCTCTAATTATGGAGATGAACTTGAACTAGAGCCACCAGACCCCTCCAAGCTATACCATTTCGAGCCATACACCAACTTACTTCAAGTAGCAACAACTTGGAGCCAACCAAATTTAAACCTTGAACAGTATGAGTTGAAAATGAGACTAAGCATAGTTATGAATATGGTCAATGTCATTATAGTGAGGACTCTGAGGAAGAACACCCATACAGTCATCTTTCTAGACGAGAAGTAAGGATAATGCACAAAAGAGAAGAAAACATATTTCCTTATGTAGCTGCATCAACGAGGAGAAAATTAAGGAAGGTTGAAGCATGGGAGCTACAAGGGTATGATTACTATGGACCAGAAGACACCAAGGCCTATTTCTTGTTGCAAGAGAGAATGGAAGAAAAATTTTATCACCCATACTTCCATAATGAACCAAGAAAGTTCAGCACTGCGGTTCAGTACTTCAAAGGATAAGCAAAATATTGGTGGGATTATGTCAGCAAGATGCGAAGAACTTGCAATCAAACAACCATCAGTAGGTGGGCTGAAATGAAGTGGCACACTATGAAGAGATTTTCACCTGAGAATTGTCACAAACAATGCTCAGGAACCATATCAGCTAAGCTCCAGCAGACGTACCCACAAGTCTACAAGCATAAAAAATCAGCAACACAACCCAGGGGAGCCAACGACTTGGTGTTTAAGGACTTGAATACAGAGCTTAGAAATAGAAATATAGCCACAAAGGTCGTCCATGAGCATCCATAAATTTCAGCTCACACACCAATACCAATGCCCACACCATTGCGTAACCTGCAAGGTATATATACAAGTGCAAGGTAAGTATTCTGACCCTTTAAATTCAATTGACACAATCTGTTATAGGTATCAAAATAGAGGACATGGTTCTTGGGAATGTCCAATTAGACAAAAAGTGAATCACATATCTTTAGAATCAAAGGCTGAAACTAATCACAAGGTTAAATTGGATTTTATGATTTCTAGTTCTAGTATGATACACTTGTCTTTACCAAAAAAAAGATTGAAACATGTATAAAGCTTAAATAGGAGCACACATACAATGTTACAAGGCCACATAAGAGCACCATTACCCATGATAAAAAGCATGACCAGAGTGACATGGTTATTATGACCAAAAAACCCGATCAAGCCAAGGTAAGTGCTGACTTGGACCCATTTGATTCTCAACCACCAAATTCTTTGATAATGCACTTGTCTCTTGCCCAAAGAGCTGATATAGGTTCAGGATCAGTGAAAGAGCCCACACCTAAAGAGATCCCAACACCAATACGCAGTCTAGAACAGAGCAGTCTTACACTAAAACCAGACTTCAATCAAGAACAAATATGTGCACAATCTTTGCAATATCTCCCAAAGCTCATGACGTGTTTGCAAGTCCATAAAGGTAGTGAGTATGTTACCAACAACCTCTTGATCAAAGATGACCCTCCAGATCCAATACGACTTCTAAATACCATGTTGACCATGACAACCGAAAACACAAAAGATCTTAACCAGGTAAGTAACAACTCAACTTGGTTTGATTTTAATGACTCAAGAACTGATTTACTGAACTTGCTGTACTCAGAAACTGTCAAGAAAAGTTTGGGATTAAAATAGGTACACAAGATACAAAGTAATTGTTTTAAAATGCTAGTTAAAGTGAAACTTGAAGATGCATTCAATGTACCAGTCGCAGAGTAGTACACGGAGTAGTACATGGCGTAGTACAAGGGGTAGTACAAGACGTGACTCAATACGTGGATATGTTCGATTGATGAGATATGAACGAATTTTTATGATGTGATTCGGTTTATGAGTTGTTTGCTGAGCTGGATGAAGATATTAGAAAGAATATAGCAGCTTTGGAGTGTTTACATATTCCTATGTGAAGAAAAAGGAAAAAGAGAATATTTCCTAAAAAGAATTGGAATGTTCTAACAAAGAGGAAATCTTCTATTATGGTGATTGAAGAGGCTTGGAGGTCAAGATTCAAGCTGATATATATTGAGGGCATGGCCTTAGGAGAAAGATGTCCTTGTGACCACAAAAGACCCAAAAGAAAAAGTGGTTTATGTGGGTGATCGTTGTGCGACATAGTTTCGCGGTGTGTGCTTGTGTTATCATGGTGACCAAGGAATCTACAGTGTTGAAAGACATTGTTGCTGTCGTACAGTGGTATCTGTTGCATGCGTGCTTGATACCGTTTCCTTAGTCATGTTGGTGAACATATGGGAATGCTTTGGGGCGTCGGAAAAGAACGTGGTCCAAAGATTCTGAAGAAGATGCAAGAGCTGAGAGAATAAAAACTCAAGAGGGCTTTTGTATTTTGGGAAAAGTCTAGGCTCTAGGGGGAGCTTAGCTCAGGTGTTTGATCCTGAAGAATTCTTGTATTGGGTAGAGCGATAGATCAATAGGGTTTGTTCTATTCGTCTGTAATTGGTGGGATTACTTTCTATTCAAGTGAATTCGAAGTCTGGACGAGGTCCCGGGGAGTAGGAAAAACCGAACCCCGTTAACAAACTTTGTGTGTCTTACTTTCTGCTTTTTTTATACTGCCTCACATGCACTTTCAATTGGTATCAGAGCGGGTGCTTGATAGAGATATAGTCTTGTTTCGGGCAGATGTAAGGTGAGGAGAATCAGAAGATAGCTCAGGAAGAAAGACAGAGTTTGAATGAGTTTTTGATCATGATGTGACTCAAGTTGGGGGAGATTGGTGTTACTGACGAAGCTCTTGAAGATGTGACTGTTGAGTTCACATACATAATCAAAAGGGGGAATTGAAGATGCATTCAATGTACCAGTCGCAGAGTAGTACACGGAGTAGTACACGGCGTAGTACAAGGGGTAGTACAAGACGTGACTCAATACGTGGATATGTTCGATTGATGAGATATGAACGAATCTTTATGATGTGATTCGGTTTATGAGTTGTTTGCTGAGCTGGATGAAGATATTAGAAAGAATATAGCAGCTTTGGAGTGTTTACATATTCCTATGTGAAGAAAAAGGAAAAAGAGAATATTTCCTAAAAAGAATTGGAATGTTCTAACAAAGAGGAAATCTTCTATTATGGTGATTGATATACCATGGATTTTAGGGATTTTAACCATGGTATATGTGTCATTTATCGAGTCTTTTACTATGTTTTAGAGTCTTTTCAGGTGTTTATTAGGTACAAGCACATTTGGAGCATATTTGGTGATTATAGGACTTTCTGTAGCTATTTGGAGTATTTGGCCGAGAGATAGACTTCACTGTCGATATTTCAGAGCTGCATCGATCGACACACTTGTGGCGTCGATCGTTGCATATGCGAGATGGGCCAAGACGACGGTTTAATGAGAAGAATTGGATATTGCAAGTTTGCCCAGAAGTTTCCATAATTACAAAGAAGCCCCAGCTGACTTTAGACCATTATATAAGAGTTTTTAAGCCATTGTTTAGGCTACGCTTTTCTTAAGTCTTATTTTATTTCAGAGAGAGTTAGGGGCTGATCCTGCTCTCGAGAGAGAGAGGATTTTGAACCCCAAATCTGTACTTTGTTTTATGATATTTGGTTTTCTACTTATGATATTTTCTGTCTCGATGAACATGTCTGAGTAGATTACCTGTTAGGTTGAAGGATTCTCATTAGGGATTTCATGGAACTATAGTTAAATCAATCTGTAGGGATTCATATATGCTAGTTCTTTGTTTAGGTTGTTCTTAATGCTTAATCTGAAGTAGCTAATCAGAATTATGATGTTGGGCTGATTAATGCAGCGGAAGTTGGTTAATTTAGCTAGAAAGAACCTAGATGAGCAATTAAACTTCTCGCAAACGAAAGTTTGGTTTAGGTTAATTGTGAACATATCAAACTTGGAATTTAATGCTGGTTTAATCTGTTAGTTCTCGCAAACGAAAGTTTGGTTTGCTGCACTTAGACTTAGAAAATTATCGCAAAGGAATTTGGTTAATTCTATATCCGTGTTTTGAGTTCTAGAACAGTTTCTGATTAGATCCAGACTGATTGATTGCTTGTGTTCCTGATTTCCTGAGAACTCCTGAAACCTAACGCTTCGCCTCCTTGCTCACAAACTTGCCTGCTACTGATTTACTTTTCTGCTTCGCTTTTTAGTTTCTAATCAATTTGCTTTCTCCTAGTTTAATCTTTTCTGTTCTTATCTATCGTTGACCAGAGTCCCTGTGGATTCGATACCCTAAGTACTACAACTACATCACTGTGCACTTGCAGTTAGAATAGGGATAAAACTACACCTATCAAGTTTTTGGCGCCGTTGCCGGGGACTCTTTTAAGTCTTCGATAGATTTGAACTTAGGGTTTAGACTAGGTTTTTCGTTTTTATTTTTTGCTACTAATTTTTTTTTTCTTTTCTGTTCTTGCGTTTCAGGTACGCCTGTAATCGCACTGCATCGATCGACACGGTCCTGTGTGTCAATCGTCACATCATCGCGCTTGCATCGATCGACGCTTCCACTGCATCGATCGACACATATCGTAGGAAGATGTATGATTTATTTAGTCCAGGGATTGATAATTCACAGATAGCTGGGTTGAAGAGTAAAGTTGACTATCTGCATAGCCTTCTACTTGGAAAGTATGCGCAAGAAGCTATCAACTGCGTTGGAGGGAATGAATTCTACAGTCAGGAATCAGCTTTTCAGGGACCTTTCCAGCAACAGGGTAATACCTTCTCGAGGAACTATGGTATTTCTTCTTACCAAGTACCGCCTGCACCTACACATAAGAGCAGATTAGAAGCTATGATGGAACAGTTTCTTGAGAGAGAACAACAGATCACTGTGTCCTTCAACTCAAGGATGGATGCATTGCATGAAGATCTGAATGAGAAGTTTGAATACTTGAGCACACATATGAAGAAGCTAGATGTCCGAGTTCAAACAGCTGAAACAATGCAAAGGCATAATGAAGCTAAGAGAGCTGAACGGAAGCTGCACATCAAAGCTGTGACCTTAGGGGATGAGATTGAGTTGCTAGGTGAAGAAGAGAGCATAATCTCGGATTTTCTGGATGAATATTGTCTGTCTGATACATGCATCGATCGACACCCCCTTAGTGTCGATCGACACGCCGTTCTGACGGCAATTTCGAGATCTTGCGACGAACATAATCGCCTTGCATCGATCGACACATATCATGCAACGATCGACACAGAACGCAGACATGACCAGAAACCTGCAACAGTACCAGAACGAGTGTATAAGCCCCTTGTGCCATATCCTAAGGTTCCTAAACCTTCCAAACAAGAGCTAGAAGTGGCTAACTGCATGAAAGTGATGGATAAGAAGGTGAATAAAACACCACCAGTTAAAACTTCGCGAGTTCGTGCAAAGAAGATGATCTCCACTGATGGTCATCTGAAAGAAGAAGTTCAGATTGGTGGAACTACAGTATCTGATAGTGGAAAGAAGAAGATGGCAGTTCCTCTTAAACCTGCTCTAACATCTTCAGAGCCTGCAACTGCTCATAAGCTGAAAGCTCCAAACATCAGATCTCCACCAAAGGTAAGATATAAATCACCTAAGCTTAAACCTTCTGATCACATTGTTTTGAATGCAGGAAAACGCAGTAGACCGCCCAAGCTTCGCTCCCGCCCTGATTCTGATTTCTCTTTCCTTGGGAAACCTCATGATCATAATGCCTATACACCTCCTTGGATGAAGAGATATTCACAGAGACATTCAAAGTCTCTGTTGAAACCGCCATGAATCAAACCTCTATCCCATAGTCAAGCTACTGACTTTAAACAAGCGCTGAGTGGGAGGCAACCCACTGTTAGGTTCGTTTTTGTTTTTGTTTTTTTCCGTTTTGATTTGGTATTTTTAATTTTTCTGTTTAAGTGTGTTCAGAGCTGAGGGAAACAGGAATAATCGCATTGCATCGATTGACACACATTGTGCGTCGGTCGATGCAGTCGCGATTCACGGTTAGCCAATTGATTGTGGTTCAGACATCGGTTATCTACATAACCGCGAGCGATAATCACCTTGCATCGATCGACACCCTTGGGCATCGATCGACGCAGGGCGACGACAGGTAAGTGTTCTGCAACTTTTCGGATTGTTTCAAATTTGATTATTATTCTCACCGAGCTCATGCCTTGATTACACTGGGGACAGTGTAGTTTAAGTGTGGGGGAGGAAGCTACTGACGCACGCTTTTGTTTTCTTAGTTTTTCAAAATTTGTTTTATTGAGTCAGAATTTGTATGAAACTATGATTTTTCGAGGAAAATTTTCGCTTGAACAGGAACTAAGTGACCATTGGACAGACTTGCAGAGCCTCTATGACTATTAGAAAACTCAGACACGGAACAACCTACTGAGGACACCCACATCACTTCAGGTATCAGAGGATCCTTTTACTGACTTCACTTTAATATTGACTTAATTTTCTCACCTAAGGGCTTGGTATACTTTGTGTCGGATTCCCTTGTTAGTTCTGACACAGCCTGTCAACCTATCTTATTTGGTTCCCTTCTCCCCTTCCATAAAAAAAAGATAATAAACTGAGGATGAGTTCGTAACTCCGAAGTGGTCATGGGAATAGTAGCAAACACTATTATCTCCTGTGCGATCCATGGAATGTGTCCAAAGTACACCCCTTAACGGGAAGAACACTGATAAAAAAAAAATGATACCCAGTGGGAAAAAATCAGTTGTTAAGGAAGGGAAAGAGAAGAAAGGGACTAGAGAAAGATAGTATGGTGGTCTAGAGCTGATAAGGTAAGAATCCATGTGCCTTTGATCGATACTCCTTAGGTGAGACCGCACTTAAATACTTGCAGAAGTCAGTAGGGAGAATTTGAATGCTTGAATGTGATTGTGGAGTTTACTTGGGACAATTGCTAAGTGTGGGGGAAGTACATTATGGTCTTGAGTTCTGTAGGAAAGTTTTCAGTGGATTACTAAGTGAATGTGAATGCGAAAGTTCCTAAGACGAAATGAGTTTCTGTGTTTTCAAACTTCTTTTCTTATGCTTTGGTTCTTTACTTGCTTGAGGGCAAGCAAGATCTAAGTGTGGGGGAGTTGATATACCATGGATTTTAGGGATTTTAACCATGGTATATGTGTCATTTATCGAGTCTTTTACTATGTTTTAGAGTCTTTTCAGGTGTTTATTAGGTACAAGCACATTTGGAGCATATTTGGTGATTATAGCACTTTCTGTAGCTATTTGGAGTATTTGGCCGAGAGATAGACTTCACTGTCGATATTTCAGAGCTGCATCGATCGACACACTTGTGGCGTCGATCGTTGCATATGCGAGATGGGCCAAGACGACGGTTTAATGAGAAGAATTGGATATTGCAAGTTTGCCCAGAAGTTTCCATAATTACAAAGAAGCCCCAGCCGACTTTAGACCATTATATAAGAGTTTTTAAGCCATTGTTTAGGCTACGCTTTTCTTAAGTCTTATTTTATTTCAGAGAGAGTTAGGGGCTGATCCTGCTCTCTCGAGAGAGAGAGGATTTTGAACCCCAGATCTTTACTTTGTTTTATGATATTTGGTTTTCTACTTATGATATTTTCTGTCTCGATGAACATGTCTGGTAGATTACCTGTTAGGTTGAAGGATTCTCATTAGGGATTTCATGGAACTATAGTTAAATCAATCTGTAGGGATTCATATCTGCTAGTTCTTTGTTTAGGTTGTTCTTAATGCTTAATCTGAAGTAGCTAATCAAAATTATGATGTTGGGCTGATTAATGCAGCGGAAGTTGGTTAATTTAGCTAGAAAGAACCTAGATGAGCAATTAAACTTCTCGCAAACGAAAGTTTGGTTTAGGTTAATTGTGAACATATCAAACTTGGAATTTAATGCTGGTTTAATCTGTTAGTTCTCGCAAACGAAAGTTTGGTTTGCTGCACTTAGACTTAGAGAATTATCGCAAAGGAATTTGGTTAATTCTATATCCGTGTTTTGAGTTCTAGAACAGTTTCTGATTAGATCCAGACTGATTGATTGCTTGTGTTCCTGATTTCCTGAGAACTCCTGAAACCTAACGCTTCGCCTCCTTGCTCACAAACTTGCCTGCTACTGATTTACTTTTCTGCTTCGCTTTATAGTTTCTAATCAATTTGCTTTCTCCTAGTTTAATCTTTTCTGTTCTTATCTATCGTTGACCAGAGTCCCTGTGGATTCGATACCCTAAGTACTACAACTACATCACTGTGCACTTGCAGTTAGAATAGGGATAAAACTACACCTATCAGTGATTGAAGAGGCTTGGAGGTCAAGATTCAAGCTGATATATATTGAGGGTGTGGCCTTAGGAGAAAGGTGTCCTTGTGACCACAAAAGACCCAAACGAAAAAGTGGTTTATGTGGGTGATCGTTGTGCGACATAGTTTCGCGGTGTGTGCTTGTGTTATCATGGTGACCAAGGAATCTACAGTGTTGAAAGACATTGTTGTTGTCGTACAGTGGTATCTGTTGCATGCGTGCTTGATACCGTTTCCTTAGTCATGTTGGTGAACATATGGGAATGCTTTGGGGCGTCGGAAAAGAACGTGGTCCAAAGATTCTGAAGAAGATGCAAGAGCTGAGAGAATAAAAACTCAAGAGGGCTTTTGTATTTTGGGAAAAGTCTAGGCTCTAGGGGGAGCTTAGCTCAGGTGTTTGATCCTGAAGAATTCTTGTATTGGGTAGAGCGATAGATTAATAGGGTTTGTTCTATTCGTCTGTAATTGGTGGGATTACTTTCTATTCAAGTGAATTCGAAGTCTGGACGAGGTCCCGGGGAGTAGGAAAAACCGAACCCCGTTAACAAACTTTGTGTGTCTTACTTTCTGCTTTTTTATACTGCCTCACATGCACTTTAAAAACTTAGAAATGTTAATGAATTTATTCAAACTGATATGAGTTTACATGTTTTTAGTGATTCCATGACTGACATAACACACTTGGTGTTGGAATTGTGTCCAGTAATCTCGGTACTGTCTCTAGAAAGTAAGAGTATGTCAAAGATCAGACATAAGTCATATAATACTGGGGGTCATGATGGCTTGCTAGAGTCCACTCATAATCTATAAGTCTTGGACTTATTGCCTTTATTATATGATCCCATATGGGTCACACGCCTAAGCTAACAGGAAATCGTGTAGGAACGGTTTAGCAGGAGTATGGTAAAAGTGCTAGGCATTTACTATACTTAGAGAGAATAAGAGGGTTTAGCCATTGTGCATCGATCGATGCATAAGGTGCAACGATCGATGCAATGCGCGAACGCCTCGGAGTTAATTGGCATTTAGGCCAAATGGCCCAAAACGAACTGAACAAGTTTTATATAAACTTAAGACGAGTTCAGGTCGAGGAGAAGCCCTAGCCGCGACTCTCCCTCTCTCCCTGCGACCTCCCACAGCTCGGTCTAGCAGCTTTCTTCCTGCTTGGTGTGCGTGTGTGAACCTCTGGAGGAGTTATCACTCGGTGGCTCTCTGATCTCTGACCTGTTCTCTCTTTCCGCTGCAAAACAGGTAAAAGGTGAGATCTACTTATGTTTCTAATCAAGAGAACCTAGATCTGGCATGTTTAGGATCAAGTAATCTGATGAATTGAATCAGGATTAACACCAAAAGATCCCACAGTGGTATCAGAGCCATTGGTTCTGGTTCATCTTGTTTAGATTCAAGTTTAGGATTGTTTTCTTGTTTAAGAAGTGTTTTGAATCAATTACTGATAAGAGAAATCACTTAAGCAACAAGGAATTGAAACCTAAACACATTTGAAATCGCAAAAATCCAAGCTATATTGATTTGGAAGAATGCGATTTTCATAAAGAAGTATCGGCTGTGATCGCGATGCATCGATCGATGCGATCGCATGATCGGTCGATGCAACCACGAGAGATCGCATTGCATCGATCGATGCAGTGCAAGGATCGATCGTTGCAGTCGCGAGAGATTGACTGCGATCGCATGGATCGTTCAAACGATCGCATGGATCTCGCGAGAATCTCTCGGCCAAACCTGATAACCGTTCGTGCACGCGTGAGAGCATCGATCGATGCAGGATCGATGAACGATCGTTGCAGGATCGATGCTGAGAGCATCGATCGATGCGGTTAGGGTTTAGACGCGGTTTAATTTAATTAAAATTAAACGTCTCGGTTTAATAAACAGATTTAATAATTTTATTAAGTCTGGTTAAACCGGGATAAGAAATCCAATGTCGAAATAATTATTGGATTTAGTGCCTAAACCAGGATTTTCTAATTTGATTTGGTTGGACCAAATAAATTGAGAAAATCCGGTTTAGTAAATAACCGGTTGACAATTGTGGTCATCGTAGTAATTAATTTTGGTTAGACCAATTTTAATGAACCAGACCGGTTATGTCATTTAATTGGACAATTGGGTCATGTCTTGGACATGGACCAATTCTTGGGCCTCGCGCCAAGAAGTTAAAACAATTGGGCCAATTATTTGAGTCTTTCTTCAGATCAATTTAAAATTTATTTTATAAAGCTATAAAGTCGATTTTAAATAAAAGTTTCCGAAATTTTGAAATTAGAAAGTTTCTTAAAATAGAAGTTTCTGGATTTGCGGGTTTTGGATTTTAAGAAATTTCTAAAGTTAGAAAGTTTCCAATTTTAGAAAGTTTCCAAAAATAGTAGGTTTCCAAAATAGAAAGTTTCCCGAAGTAGTAATCTTCTATTTTGGGAACGAATTTTAATAAACCTACAAACCTCAAATAATATCAAGCGTTGGATGTCTTGTCCAGTCTATGTCAGCTGTCGAAGCCCATTCAATTGTATTCATGGCCTTACAGTGTGAGGGTGTCTACTTTTGCGTGGGTAAGACGGTTAGTGATTCATAAATGTCATTGGGAGTCCCAGACATTAATGATTACATGACTGTATAGTCTGGTTTTCTTGACTAGGCCATCGGGAGTCCCGGGCCTTGAGACATCAGAGTGGATTGGGCCTCGGGCCCAGATTCACAACCAAGAGTTATATCACAGATATAATTAGCCGAGATAGGGCTTACCGATATAAGCTAAGATTGGGTGACGGCCAGTGGCCCACTTTGATCTTAGTTATATGTGGATCTTGGAATCATTATATTCTATTGAGGGTAACTTAGGTTATTGAATATAATGCGTGATTAATCATATGATATTTAATACGAGATTAATCATATTGAACATATTAACTAAAATCCTTTTATCTTATTTTTCAGTTATGACTAGCACAAACAATCAAAACACTTTCTCGATCCGGTCTGTCCTTAAGATGGACAAGCTGAACGGATCAAATTTCTTGACTTGGTCGCGGAACCTGAGGCTAGTCCTCAGACAGGAGAGAAAGGACTATGTTCTTGAGAGAGCTCTCCCCGTGAGAATCGGGTCCAATGCTTCTCATGCAGTATATGATGCTTGGAATAAGCATTATAATGATGCGGTAGATGTGCGTGGTCTGATATTGGCTACCATGGACTCAGACTTGCGGAAGCAATATGAGAACATGGAGTCGCCAATAGAGATGATCAGCAGCCTGAAATTAAAATTTCAGGAGCAGATAAGAGTGGAGAGATACCAGTTGGTTAAATCTCTCACTAGCTGCAAGCTACCAAATGATCATCCAGTAAGTCCTCATGTCAGTAAAATGATGGGTTACATTGATAACCTGAGGAAACTGGATTATCCAGTTAGCCAAGAGATGGCAACTGAAATCATTCTGCAGTCACTGCCGTCAAGCTATGATAAGTTCAGAAAGAACTATATCAAGAAAGGCTTAACGAAGACGCTGACTGAACTGCATGATATGCTCAAGACAGTTGAGCCAAACGTGAAGAGTACCCTGTACAATCTCATGAATGAGAAGGGTAGGTTTACTAAACCTAATGCTGACAAGGGTGAAGACAAAGTTGTCCAGATTTTGAATCATGGCAAGCGTGTGTCTTCTGAGCCCGAGTCAGATACCTCTTACGTTGGTAAGTGCTGCTACTGTAAGGAGACAGGGCATTGGAAGAGAGATTGCATTAAATTCATGGAAGATGATGAGGAGTTAAAGTCGATGTATGCGACTACTTCCTCAGGTATTCATGTTATTACTTCAAGTTCTACCTTAAAGGTATTGGATACTGGTTGTGGCACTGATATTTGTGATAATATGCAGAGCTTAAGCAACAGTAGAACATTGAAGGAAGGGCAAGTGAAACTACATGTCTGGAAGGAGCTTGGGATGCTGCCTCAGTCGTAGGGTTTTTCACTTATAGATCCCTTTGAGGCTTGGTTTTGTATTAAGTAATTGCTACAATGTACCTGCTTTAAGCAGAGTTGTCTTTCATTTTCTTGTAAGAATTTGAATGTTTTTCATTTTGATAAAAGACAAGTTTTGTTCTTTTGATCTTAATGAAATATTAATTGTAGCACCCTATTCATGGAATGGGTTTTATATCTTAAACCAAAGAGTGCCTAAATGTAACATAAATACCGAATTGGTTTAAATCTGATGAATTAAACCTGATTTTTCTTGGCATAAAGTCTTGGTCACATAGAGTAAGTCGGATTCAGAAATCCCATAGTCTTGGACGTATGGGCTCATTTGATAAAATATCTTATGAGACTTGAATTCTGTTTACTAGACCAAAAGGTAAAGGGCCTATCTTAGCCGAGCTAGAGAAAAGCCCAAAGGCTTATTGGACCTGGAACATACTCATGTATGTGGCCCAATGAGCAGTAATGCCAGAGAAAATCTCCTGGACTTCATTGTCTCTACTGATTACTTCAGTGAGTGTGACTGTGTTCATTTGATGAGACACAAGTCGGAATTCTTTGACATGGTCAAAAGAGTTCCAGAATGAAGTATAGGATCTGAATGACAAAAGTATTAAGACTCTGGATTAAATCACGAGTGAGAATACTTAAGTCATTGATTGTGTGATCATCTTAATGAGTGTGAAATCGTTTCACAGCTCATTTCTCCTGAAAACCTGAAGGTGTTTCTGTGAGAAAGAATCAGATCTTATTAGAAATGATTAAAGATGAGTCACACGAATCTTCCATGATATTATTTAAGAATAACGCTCTAAAATATCTAAGTTTACGCTGAAATAGTTCCACAAATATCGGTTGAAAGACACCACGTTAATGTGGATTGGAATCGATCCAAATTTGTCTTTACTGAGTATTTGTACTTGTGCTACTTCGCTGGTTGTCCTAGAGAAACTAAGGCTTGTTACTTTTACGTCCAATCTGTTTTCTAAGAAGGAAGTTATTTTCCAAGAAGAACAGTGGGAGTAAAAGCATAACTCGAAGTTTTCTTAGGGAAACCAAGGCTCGGTACTTCTACGACCATTCTGTTTTCTAAGAAGGAAATTACTTTCCAAGAAGAACAGTGGGAGTTAAAAGTATTTTTACGACCATTCTGTTTTCTAAGAAAGGAAGTTACTTTTCAAAGAAGAACAGTGGGAGTAAAAGTACAACTCGAAGAAATTCGAGAAATACAGGAGGCTGCTTAACCTATTGAGGGAGAGCAGCGGAAGGATTTACAGATTTCTGTAGAATCTACACCTGTGGAGCCTGAAGTTCGCAGATATGAATCAATTACTAATCCGAGAGTGATTTCTCGTCATTAGTTGAACCTGATAATCATTGAAAGTTCGCATGATCTGATGATCATTGAAAGCGATGAATCTGCGAAATTCAAAAAAGCGAAAGTGAGCCCGGACTCCGAAAAATCACATTTTATGTAAGTTAGCTTCATCGATCCATTCATGGATGGAAGCAAACATATCGGAGTTGGAATCTTCGTTCTGTTGAAGTAGTCAAGGTTTTGACTTGAACAGGAACGAAGCGGAACTGTGTGTTTACTAATAGATAAGTGGGAGCGATATTGCATTTCTCATAGTGTATGTCGATGACATACTGATTCTCGGATATAACGTCCCAATGCTGCAGTCGGTAAAGGACTGGCTTGGGAGTTGGTTTTGTGAATGACATGGGTATAGCCACGAAAGTCTTGGATTTTGGATTTAAAGATAGAGATCCAAAAGAGCTGGTAGGACAATGTCAGGATTCTTAAATTGACAAAGTCCTACACGTTTTTTCAGCAATCCAAGAAGGGTTTTATGCCAATGTCACATGGCATTACGTTAAGCAAGATACAGTATCCTACGATAACTGCTGAGCTTAAATGCATGGATAGGATTCCATATGCTTTGGTAATTGGATCTATCATGTATGCCATGAAACGTACTTGTTTGATGTTGCTTTAATGTTAAGCAAGACAAGTAAAGACCAGTCAAATCCAGCAAAGAATCAAGTTTCCTAAAGTATGTCCTAAAGTATTTGAGGAATACTAAGGATAAGTTCTTGATTTACGGAGAAAGTGATGTGCTACAAGTCAGCAGAGTCTGAAAGGCAAGTTTCCAACAGACAAAGATGATTTCCGGTCACAGTCCGGTTATATCTTGTGTCTGTCTGGCGGTGCAAGGCACTGTTGCTGACTCCATGACTTAAACTGAACATTTCGCAGCTTGGAAAGCGGCGAAAGAGGTTGTTTGGAAAGAAGAGTTCGTCAATGAACTTGATGTGATTCCCAGCATAGATGAGACTAGCTGCACATCAGAGGTCCAAACACCTTAAGATAAATGACAGAGATGTTAAGTAGATCAGCAAGTTTCAACAAATGAGAACGTTGCTAATCTATTAACGAAGCCACTCCTTAACCCTAAGCACGAGTCACGGACTGTAGCTGTAGGATAAGTGAAGTTAAGATGTAGTCTTAATTTCAGTGGGAGTTAGTAAAGGGCTTTATTTAGTTATTGATATGTTCTTGTAAAACATTTGAGATGTTTGATAATGAAATTATTATTTCAAGATTATTTTAACTGTGATGAAATAATCGTTCCAAAATGATATGAACCATTTTATAGGTCATCGAAGTAAATGACTTGATCTTGAGTCATCGAAGTCATTTAGCTTGATCATGAGACCCTATATTTGATAGATGTTTTATATCATCCTGTCCCTAGTCAAAAGTTGTTGAAATTGGAACACCAACAACCGTGTGAGACTGGATTGGTACGTGACTTATGACAAAGTCTCAGTGTGTCATAGATGCTCGGCATCAAAGTCAGTACATAGGTGTATGTTGGGGAACATACGACCGGACAAGACCCGCTTATAAGAACTCTTCAGGATATTTATATCTGTGTCATAAGAGATTCTTACTACGACTATAGAGTATAGTCCTTAGACCTGAGTTCGCATGCATGTAACTGCACATGGACTGATGCACTTTGATCATTGTCTAACGCTATCGTTCAGCGATAGTTATAAGGACCTTGTTTGGGTACATTATGAAATGAGTAATTTACAGTGATGGAACAAGACGGGATTTGTCCCTCCAATATAAATGGAGTGAATATCTCTAGGCCAATCGGAGATTTGAATACTGGAAAATGCATGGCCATGCTCAAACGGACTGTCCCGAGTCGTTTGGATTGACAGTATCAAATCAGAGTCCGATGAACAAGATTAGGCTTTATAAGGATGACACTAATCTTGCCTTATGACTAATCGAGATATTGTGACAAAAGGATTATGAATACAGAGATTCCAGTACAAGTGGGAGATTGTTGGAATTGTGTCCAGTAATCTCGGTACTGTCTCTAGAAAGTAAGAGTATGTCAAAGATCAGACATAAGTCATATAATACTGGGGGTCATGATGGCTTGCTAGAGTCCGCTCATAATCTATAAGTCTTGGACTTATTGCCTTTATTATATGATCCCATATGGGTCACACGCCTAAGCTAACAGGAAATCGTGTAGGAACGGTTTAGCAGGAGTATGGTAAAAGTGCTAGGCATTTACTATACTTAGAGAGAATAAGAGGGTTTAGCCATTGTGCATCGATCGATGCATAAGGTGCAACGATCGATGCAATGCGCGAACGCCTCGGAGTTAATTGGCATTTAGGCCAAATGGCCCAAAACGAACTGAACAAGTTTTATATAAACTTAAGACGAGTTCAGGTCGAGGAGAAGCCCTAGCCGCGACTCTCCCTCTCTCCCTGCGACCTCCCACAGCTCGGTCTAGCAGCTTTCTTCCTGCTTGGTGTGCGTGTGTGAACCTCTGGAGGAGTTATCACTCGGTGGCTCTCTGATCTCTGACCTGTTCTCTCTTTCCGCTGCAAAACAGGTAAAAGGTGAGATCTACTTATGTTTCTAATCAAGAGAACCTAGATCTGGCATGTTTAGGATCAAGTAATCTGATGAATTGAATCAGGATTAACACCAAAAGATCCCACACTTGGTTCTTGTCCAAAGTATCGAGAACACTACAGGTTCTAAGGAAGTATATGGAAATGGAGTCCTACTTACGCTAAAAAGGATAAAAAAACACATCAGGATAGAAAAAAGAGTATTACTATCCTACATGCTCAAAGGATAGCCATCTGATGCACTACACAAAAGCAAGCCAAAAATCCATCAAAATAAGGCCTTAGAATCACAAAATATAATGAAAGTTAACTTGCTTTCTCTTGGTGTAGGTCATGGGCGAATGTAGAGAAAATTTTTCATGGGTGCACAAATGGTAACAAATACAAAATAAGGAAAATAAAGATTTAATTATAGGATAATATGGGTGCACAATGAGATTTGAATTATCCTTTATAGGAAATATAGTTAAAATTTTGATACAAAATGTTGAATATCAAAAATATAATGGGTGCACGTGCCTCCATATATAAAATGTTGGATTCGCCCCTAGTGTAGGTTATACAGTTTCGAGGTCGAAAACTTTTCAAGAGGGAGAGTATTTTTATGAAATCAATTCATCATGTCCCAAGCATCCTAGAAGACAGTTATTCCAGACGGTCCATGCCTTAGGTGAGAAGCAGCTTGAGCATACCAGAGAGATAGGTGCATGTTTTGGGGCGTATTGATATATCATGGTTTTTAGGTTTTCAACCATGATATAGTTGTATATATTGAGTCTTTAACCTGGTTTTTCGAGTCTATTGAGTCTTCAGACATGTGTTTTGGTGTCTCGGCCACGACTGGATGTCGACCGACACTAACTTTAATGTCGGTCGACACTGAAAGCGACAGAGAAGTTATACGTGAGTTAAAGACATGTTTTGAAGAATTGCAGAATTGCCCAGAAGTTTCCTTAATTCTAATTTAGCCCCAAAACGTGTTTAGTGGTTTTTAATTAGGTTTTTGAGAGCAGACTCATGATGCTATCTTTTCATCTTGTTCTTACTTGTTCTTGCTTTGGAGATTGAGATATTTTGGCTAGGGGCTGATTCTTGCTACTTGTAACCTTGAGAGAAGAATTTCGAACCCCTTTACTTTTATCTATTCAATCTTTGGTTTTCTATTCAATGATGTGTCGTTTAACTAATAATATGTCTGAGTAGTAACCTAGTTAGATTTAGGAATTCTCATAAGGGTTTTATGCATGTTTGATAACTGATTTATTAGGATTCACCATTTGTTTGTTCATCGCCTAAGTTATGCTTAATACTGAATTCTGGACTGATCATCTAGGGTTTAGATCTGAGATAATTGACAATAGCGCGAGAGTGTGAGTTATAATCTGAATAAACTTAGTGTGAACAATTTGACTAGATACAAAGAGATTTGGTTTAGGAGAATTGTGAACCGATAGAACCTGTTCTTAATGCTTGTTTAGAACTCTAGGATCACAAAGAGATTTGGATCGCTAGGTTGCTAGATATAGAAATAATCTCAGCGAGAGTTGGATTGTTTAGCATTGTGTTTCTAGTTCTTGAACCTGTGTTTAATCTGAATCCGGTTAGTTAAGTGTCTAGCATTGCATAATTCCCGAGAACTTTCTAAGTCTGACGCCTTTCTCTTATTGAAAACACCTTCCTGTTTACTTGTTTTTGTTTACTGCTTTCTTGAATTGATTTAGCTTAACTTGACAACATATAATCTATCGTGTGACCGTGAGTCCTTGTGGATACAATACCCTAAGTACTACATTCGCATATCAGTGCACTTGCAGTAGAATAGGGATATTTCTTGACCTATCAAGTTTTTGGCGCCGTTGCCGGGGACTCAACTGAGTTCGCCGATAGATTTTGTTTTAGAGTTTAGTCTAAGTCGTTTTATTTCTTTTGTTACTGATTTTTCTCGGTTTGGCTTGTTTTTTGCTGCAGGTAATCACATACACATCCAGTGTCGACCGACACCCTCCTTAGTTTCGCCCGACATCGACCTCGAAACAGTGTTTTGAAGTCAGTGTATGCCTAGTCGAAATACCCGAAGCAACCAGAGCGAAGAACTTTTGAACCTCAGACTTGAGGAGCTTGCTAAACTTGAGAGAACGAACATAAAGGGCAAAGAACAAGAATGATGAACAATCGTTTGATTTTGAGATTAGATGCTGAAGGAGTTCTGAGAGACCAACAGAACAACACCTACAATGATCAGGGGCAAAGGATTGGTGCTGAGGGACGAGTAATCCCTGAAGCTGAACAACCTCAAGGTCAGAGGCAGATGGTCAATGCTGAGAGGACTCTTGCTGACTGTAAACCGTCCCGGTGAGTTTTATTGTAACCAGTCAGCAATTGTTCCTCCACCTTTTGAGAGGAATGACTTTGAGATCAAGACTGTCTATTACGCTATGCTGAGGCAGCACCCCTTCCATGGTCTCCCACATGAGCAACCCATGGACCACATTGAGGATTTTGAAGCCTTCATTACTGGAATGAAGTACAACGGGGTGGATTATGACTTCTTTTATCTGAAGCTTTTCCCATATTCTCTCACTGGAGAGGCTGCTGCTTGGCTGAAGCAACTTCCACCTGGGAAGTTGACTACATGGGATGGTGTGAAGAGAGAGTTCCTGCGACACTTCTATGATGATGCTCGCTCAGATCAGCTCAGACATGATCTTCTGACATTTACTCAGGGACTTACAGACCACTTAAGTCAGCTTGGGTAAGGTTTAAGATGTACCAACGAGATTGTCTTCATCATGGATTCTCTGAAGTTCAGCTGTTGGGCATTTTCTTCAGAGGTGTGGATCTCTGGTACAAGTCTGCGTTGGATGCTGCCCGCAATGGTAACTTCAACACAAAGACTCCCGAGCAGGCTAGAGTGTTGATTGAGAACTTGGTGAGTAGAAACAGTACTATGACTGCAGATCAGAGGAGGAAAGAATCTGGTGGAAAGATGGATCACATGCAGATTTCTGAGATAAAGAAACAGCTGGATAGTGTTCATAGCTTGTTGACTGGTAAGAATACTGTTCACTTTGCTCAGGAAGTTGAAGTGTTTGAGGCTGAAGAAGGTTGTACTGAAGAAGATGTGAACTACATCTGTGGTTCTGGATTCCAAGGAAACAGGTTTGGGAATCAACAAGACAACAAGTTCTTTAATGGTGGACAGAAGAGTTCTTTCACAAGCAATCAAAACTCTTCTGGGTATGGTCAGAATGCTGGTTACCAGAAGCCTTTTCAGCAGAACAAATCCTATCAGAGGACCTATGGATCATCTTCATATCAGACACCTCCTGCTACCAATACTCGTGAGAGTAAGCTGGAAGCTATGATGAAACAGATGCTGGATGGTCAGACAAAGACCACTGTGAACTTCAACAAGAAGCTTGATGCTGTGTATAAAGATCTGAATGAGAAATTTGAATCTTTGAGTACTCACATGAAGCAGCTGGACACACAAGTGCACCAGATTTCAAGTTCAGTCAAGGGAAAGAATGTCATAGACACTCACATCAATGCTTGGTCAGTTCAGATTGATGATGGGTCGAATCAGGGAGAGAATTTTGAGATTAAGACTGTTGAACTCGTCGAAGATAGTGAAGAATCCGAGACTGTACCCCCAATGTCGGTTGACATCCACTTTCAACAGGGATTTCGAGTCCTCATGACGAATGGAAATCGACCTTAACCGATTTTGGAGTCGACATCAAGGGTAATCAGTCAATGTCGACCGACATCAGTTCAAAGTCGGTCGACATCAAGAGCGTGAGGAGCCAGATTTGCCAACATCTTGTGCTATTGTTGAAGAAACGAACCATGAGCCTCCTATACCTTTCCCTAAGGTATCTGTGAAGTCTCAACAAGAGCTTGATGAAGCTAAACAACTGGAATTGATGGATAAGAAGTTGAAAGAAGATCCACAAGCTGATACTTCACCCTATCATCCATGTATACAGAGATACTTGGAAAAGATGTTACCTATGGATGAAGAATTGAAGGAATGGGTGGTAGTACTTCCTAAGCGAGTCAGCGACGTGTTGCTTAATCAGGTTCCCAAGAAGCTATCAGATCCAGGTGTGTTTGTGTTGAGTTGTTCTATCTTTGAGAATGGCTTCAAGCATTCCTTGTGTGATTTAGGAGCTGCTGGAAATCTCATGCCAGACTCTGTGGCAGAGAGACTGGGGATGACAGATTTTTCAAACACTAGGATCTCTCTGGTCCTAGCTGATCAGTCAAGAAGGATTCCGGAAGGAGTTCTTGAGGATGTCCCAGTCAGAGTTGGAAACTATTTAGTTCCACCAGACTTTGTGGTGCTAAGGTATGATAATGAGCCGGATGATCCTTTGATATTGGGAAGACCTTTCCTAGCCACAGCTGGAGCAAAGATTGATGTGAGGAATGGTATGATCGATCTCCACCTGGGAGGTGAGCCTCTGCACTTTGAGATGGATATGCTGCGCAGACCCAAGATTGACGGTCAAACCTTTATCATTGAGTTGGAGCAAGAAGCTTAGATCAGTGAGAATTCAGTGTCTGATACTGGAGAAAGGAAGATGGTGGTTTCTCAAGATTCCACTCTAGCATCTTCAGAGCTTGCAACTGCTCATAAGCAGAAAGCTCCACACATCAGAGCTCCACCCAAGCAAAGGTATGCATCTCCTAAACCCAAACCTACTAACTTCACCGCTATGACTGCAGGGAAACATTCTGATGCACCCAAGTTTAACTCTGATCCTAATCCCTCGTTCCTTGGACGAGCTCATGCTGACACTGCTTACTCTCCACCATGGATGAGGAGACTTTCGCAGAGGCACTCACAGCCTCTGTCGAAACCACCGGGAGTCTAATCTCCTATCAAAGTCAAGCTAACGACTTAAAACAAGCGCTGAGTGGGAGGCAACCCACTGGTAAGTTGTATATACTAGGATTTTTGGTTTTGCATTTTGATTTCTTTCGTTTTTGTAGTTTTTGTGTCAAGTTATGCAGAATCCGTAGCACTGTGTAGTCAGTGTCGGTCGATTTCCACTTGGATGTCGGTCGACATTGGACTCGAGAAAGTTTCGAACACGGACGATAATCGACCAAGGTCAATTTCCAGGGTCGATTTGGTTGAAACAGGTAAGTGTCGGCCCGGTCGACATCAAGGAAATCGAGGTAAAATTTCTTTAAAAACCCGAGACTTCTTCTTCTTCCTCACTTCTCTCTCGCCGAAACTTCTCTCAAAATCGCCATCTCTCTCAAACTTTCACCGTTTTTGACGATTCAAAGCTCAATTCCACTTGTTTTTCCGTGCTCTATCCATTTCTAGTATCATTTAATCGATCTGCGAAGGTATGGCTCTGGATCTCCATTTTTCAGTTTGTGTTCATAGGTAGAAAGCTTCGATTTTTGATTGATTTATCGATATCTAGGATGAGTTTGTGATGGAATATGATTGATATGAGTACTGTGGATGATTGTTTATGCTCAATTGGATGAGATTATGACTTTGAAATTTTGATGTGTTTGAGCCTCATTCTTTTCGACTGTTCGTTTACCGTTTTGCAGATGGAACCTTGTCTAAACCAAGGAAAACGCCCACGAAGAGCCTCTGCAACCGATGTTTCTGGTTCCTCGTCGCAGCAACACGATGCTCAGAACCAAGCGCCTTGGCCTATAATGGAAGCAAAGAAGTTCAAGATCACTTGCTTCGATGACGAACCTGCAGTAGAGGTGAAGAAGCGAGAATGCATCCACAGGGATATCTCAGAGCAGTGGGACATCTATGACAGCTTATTCTACAATGCCTGGTGTGACGTTAAGATCGATCCCACACGGCTTCCTGACATTACCACAATAGGCAAGCTGAAGATACAATCAGATGTGTTGCGCGTCTTACGGACTATAGGCTTGGGTACGATCTGTACCAAGTACTACGACTTATATTTGGAGCTGGTGAGACAGTTTATGGCCACAGTCCGTGTGTACTACACCAAAGATGTGGTGAGGAAAGTGTCTGAGGGTACACTGACATTCAAGGCCAAGGGAAGGCGGTACATGCTTAGTCTCCAGGAGCTCTGCGACATCTATGAGTTTGACAGGACGAAGGAGAGAGTCAGTTTGCCTGAGCACTGGTCCGATGTGGAGATCTTTTGGAAACACTTTGGAACAGGAGTGTATGATTCTCAGACCACCAGGCATTTGCGCTATCTCGTCCGCATATTCTCCAACACTATCTTGTGTAAGATGGAGCCTGTGATGATGAGGATTGCTAAGCTCTTCTTGCTCTATATTGGGATTGGCAAGAGCGTTGATGTCAGTGAGTTTGAGGATGCTTATTTGGAGTTGGATGCTAGCATGGGAGCTCTCTTTGCTCACCATTTGGAGACATTGAAGGCGACGAAGCCTTTCACTGGGAAGGCAACGAAGACGGAGTCGATCGGGAGTCTTTTAACTCCCATCTTTGATCACTTTGGGCTCGACAGGAGTCAGATGAGCATTTGTACTAGGAAGCTCACCATGAACTTCACGCATCTGAAGAGCAGACAATGGATCAAGGGAGACACCAATGGGACACAGTTCTGGTGGAGATTCCATGACATATCTGGCGTAGAGCGTCTCTTTCCTCTCCCGGAGACTAAGCTCACATTCATCACTGATCATCCTCTCTCACTCTCCTTCCAGCCGAACTTAGATCTCTGCCGAGCTGTTCCGCGCCGTGCTACTGTGCTTAGAGGCGCATCTTCTGGAGCTGCTACCTCTGCTGCTGAGCATGAGGCTGTCCCTGCTGATGACACATATGAGTTTCCCGAGCTTCCAGGACCAGCAGAAGACATGCCACCACCGCAGTTCCAGAAGTGGGCAGCAGCTGTACTTAAAGGAATCTGGAAGAAGGTCCACAAGATGTCCTGCCAGCGCTCACAACATGTTCACCACCCGCTGACTCGGAGGAGACGGATGATGGAGACTCTCCAGTCTTCTAGACACTTGCTGCTGATTCTACGTTTGTTCTTCTTTTTCCTTTTTCTTGAGTCATTTTCATGTTTATTTTTAGTCAGTTTGTCAGTCCAGACTATTTGGAACTTGGAGTATTTGAGTTTATGCATCTTTATTGTTGTTTCTGATGAGATTTTGAGTGATCTAACGCAGCTAACAGGTGAGAAAATTGAGTGCAAACTCATGATCTTAACCATGGACAAATTGCACACTCTGCGTATGATACTACGACGTCAGTGTCGGTCGACACTGAGCTTAGTGTCGGTCGACACTGGTCGTGTACAAGTTCGGATTTTTAACTCAAAACCTCTATGGCTCCAGTTTGATTTTTACCAATCTCATACTACAATTACACTGGGGACAGTGCAGTCTAAGTGTGGGGGAGGTGGCTACTGACATTGTGTTTTGTTTTCTTAGAGTTAGTCCTTTGTTTTCACTTGTTTTTAAATTGTTTTATTGAGTCAAAATCAGTATGAAACTATGATTTTTTCGAGGAAATTTTTTGCTGGAACAAGAACTAAGTGACCATTGGACAGACTTGCAGGAGCTCTATACACCACATAGATCAACTTACCAAGGACACCCATATCTAACCAGGTATTCAGAGAATCCACCACTAGTCTCACTTCTAATCTTGACTTTAATTTCTCACTTAGGGGCTTGGTAATCTTTGCGTTGGATTCCTCTAATGTGTTTGGCACAGCCTGTGATCCTGTCTAAAGTATGGTTTCTGATTTTCCTCCTTTGAAAGTATAAAAAAGAGATAAAAACCGAGGATAAGCTAGTAGCTTCGAAGTGGTCACGGGTGTGGTAGAGACCCTTATTACCAACTGTGTATCCATGGAAAGATCCAAAGTTTAACCCCAATAAAAAGGGAAGAGCACTGATAGAAAAAATAAAATGATACCCAGTGGGGAAAAATCAGTGCTAAGGGCGAAAGGGAAAAGAAAGAAACCAGAAGCCGACAGTTTGGTGGTCAGACACTGAATGGGTTGAGTCCATGTGTCCTTTGATTCAATACTCCCTCTGTGAGACCGCACTTAATTGTATACAGAGGCTAGTGTGGTGAACCTGAATGTCCTAACATGATTGTGGAGTTTACTTGGGACAGTTGCTAAGTGTGGGGGAAGTACATTGTGGTTTTGAGCTCTGCAAGAAAGTTTTCAGTGGTTTACTAAGTGAATGTGAATGCGAAAGTCTCTAGGACGAAATGAGTTTCTGAGTTTTCAAACCTCTTTCTTGTGCTTTGGTTCTTTGCTTGCTTGAGGGCAAGCAAGAGCTAAGTGTGGGGGAGTTGATATATCATGGTTTTTATAGGTTTTCAACCATGATATATGTGTATATATTGAGTCTTTAACCTGGTTTTTCGATTCTATTGAGTCTTCTACAGGTAAGTTTGCGTTTGGAGCAAAAGATGGGATTATAGGACGTTTCTGGTGATTTGTGCAACGAGCTGAAGTTGGTGTCTCGGCCACGACTGGATGTCGACCGACACTAACCTTAATGTCGGTCGACACTGAGAGCGACAGAGAAGTTATACGCGAGTTGAAGACATGTTTTGAAGAATTGCAGAATATCCCAGAAATTTCCCTAATTCTAATTTAGCCCCAAAACGTGTTTAGTGGTTTTTAATTAGGTTTTTGAGAGCAGACTCATGATGCTATCTTTTCATCTTGTTCTTACTTGTTCTTTTTTGGAGATTGAGAGATTTTGGCTAGGGGCTAATTCTTGCTACTTGTAACCTTAAGAGAAGGATTTCGAACCCCTTTACTTTATCTATTCAATATTTGGTTTTCTATTCAATGATGTGGCGTTTAACTGATAATATGTCTGAGTAGTAACCTAGTTAGATTTAGGAATTCTCATAAGGGTTTTATGCATGTTTGATAACTGATTTATTAGGATTTACCATATGTTTGTTCATCGCCTAAGTTGTGCTTAATACTGAATTCTTGACTGATCACCTATGGTTTAGATCTGAGATAATTGACAATAGCGCGAGAGTGTGAGTTATAATCTGAATAAACTTAGTGTGAGCAATTTGACTAGATACAAAGAGATTTGGTTTAGGAGAATTGTGAACCGATAGAACATGTTCTTAATGCTTGTTTAGAACTCTAGGATCACAAAGAGATTTGGATCGCTAGGTTGCTAGATATAGAAATAATCTCAGCGAGAGTTGGATTGTTTAGCATTGTGTTTCTAGTTCTTGAACATGTGTTTAATCTGAATCAGGTTAGTTAAGTGTCTAGCATTGCATAATTCCCGAGAACTTCCTAAGTCTGACACTTTTCTCTTATTGAAAACACCTTCCTGTTTACTTGCTTTTGTTTACTGCTTTCTTGAATTGATTTAGCTTAACTTGACAACATATAATCTATCGTGTGACCGTGATTCCTTGTGGATACAATACCCTAAGTACTACATTCGCATATCTGTGCACTTGCAGTAGAATAGAGATATTTCTTGACCTATCACGTATCTACCCAACTAAAAAGACATAAGCTAGAAAAACATATTCCAGAAATTTAACTCATCAGGGGATCATCAAGAAGTGGAAGTGCTTCAGTATAAATTCACATGAGGAAGTTATGCAAGTTACAATGCGGAAGATTTCCAGGGAACCCGCTGAGACCAACTGCCTGTTATTGTAGAGCTCAGAACGGACCAGGATGAACCAAGAAACAAAGTAACTTTTTCTGGAATTTTAACTCATCAGGAACACCAAGAGAGTTGGAATCAGGCTAATCCCAGTTTGGATGGAAACTTTATTCAATTTCTAGTCCAATGATTTATGGACTTGCCTTATTTCAAATATCACGGATTTGATGCACTTCAAACTTATACTTGGCGACCAGGAGGGACAATTCAACACTCCTTGGGAAATGACTATACTATTTTTCCCTAAGTATTGTTTTATCCCAAGTGGGTTTCCATACAAAAGTTTTTAATGAGGTAGCTCTTAAGGCCCACATCACCAAAAGAGTCTCATGGTCCATTCTTATTTCTTTTATTTTCTTTACATGTCTTTTCCTTTATTTTTACCTAGTTTTTGAGAACTCACGCTATATAGCCACCTTGTATTCATTTGTAGAAGCTAAGCTTTAATCTGAAAAAATAAACCCAAGTGTTTTAGCCTTTGAAGGTGCCGACTTCTAGCTTACTTGTGCGTTTTCCCCTTGCAGCTTCGAACCAACCTTTGTTACTTGTTATGCGTGTGTTCGTGACCTCTTCAATCCATCAACTAGCATCAGGAGAGAGTGACCTCAATCCAGCTGCTCATACACCACCCATATCGCGCCCACGGCCCAAGGAGAGAGTGACTTCAGTACAACTCTTTGTGTCCCGTTCCAGTCCCTTTTGTGAGCTTCCCCCGAAGCCTATATCAAGTCGAAAATCCGTCGGAAATTACTGATGGATTTTTGACGAAACAGGGTATATGTTTTCAAAATCCTAAACGAACAATCTAAAAAGAACCGGGGACATATTCTAAACATATTTTAAACCACATAGCACCACATATATTTAGTAAAAACACTTAATTCTATGATTTTTAAAAAATTAGTACTTATGACGGAATGAGCTTCTTAATGTACAATGGTGTTTAAGTAGAAGTTATCTATGACAATTGATCTTTATATCGAAAACTTAAATTCTTGTAGTCCTTAGATTAAGTAGCTACAAACGCTATTTGTTATGTCTACGATAAGTTACCAGTCCAGGAAGACGTAGAAACAAACCCTAAACATGTCCTAAACCCTGATTTGCTGGTAACCTGTCGGTTTTATAGGCAGATTTCCTACGGGAAATTAGAACCCGACGGTAATCCATCGGTAATCTGTCGATTTCTACAAACTCAAACGGTCAAAACCACCCCCATATATCTGCGTATATTCCCATTATTTGCAGAAACAATATTTTCAAAAATTCAACCATTATCATGTCAGTTATCTATTGGGTTATAGTTTTATAAAAGGAAAATTGTCTTCCTCTTATTTTTAATCTTCACAATTTATATTTTTTAAACTCACAAATAAATGGACATTGTTCGTTTGACGGCTGAAAACCATGAAAGCATCACTTATGCAATAATAAATCCTGGTCGGACGACCCTACCGGTCCTCCACCCTACTCGTGAAAACCGCTCAATTTAGTTCGGTGACAATGCTGCAATGTATGCTGTCACTAAACATGTGATCGAACATCGTTGGGTTGGAAATTGACTTATGTACATGCACATTCCCGAAAATATTAAATCGGGAAGTTTTTCGATTTTCTGGTCAATACGAACTTTTCCTACTTTTCTTTTCGACATTTACACTGCTAGATTAGTTTTATTTTCTAATTTATAGGATTATTATAATTTTATCTTTGACATAATAAGGGAAGTTTAGTGTGAATTCCACAATATGGGCGGACTTGTGTTTCAGAGCAAAATGAACCGCTTGAAGCTAATTTGGCAAAAAAGAGACCAAAACCCGCATTTTATACGCTTAACTTTTCTTATTTTTGCGTTTTTAGGTACGGGATGACAAGCTTGAAGATTACAAATTGCATCTTGAAGATGATGCATGGCATGCTCACACATGCATATCCGATGTACAACGACATGCCTCTATAGGATATGCATAACTGGTTAAGCCAGTTTGCAGTACGTACCTTCTTACACTTACCTTATATACCTTATTTTTTTAATTAATTATTACTAACAAAGGTTATATTTTTGTAGTAAGAGTATACGTGAGATCCGAGCTACACTATTACGGTCGAAAAGTATTTCCACAAGAAGGCTACCTCGCACTATTCGCACACCGTCAATGAGTGGAAGCAGAAGTGGGCGGTGGGAGAGGTATCAAAGGGACCACTGCCGAAGGTCTAGATCGGGTTCATTCATCATTGGTCGCAACCAGCCATGGCAGGGACTTCTTCGACAAACTCGAAGAACCGTAAGAAAAAAGAGGCGGTGTTGGGATTGTGATCCACAATGCACGGAAAAAGAGCACATTGCAGCGGAAATCGACTTTGTAAGTTTAACATTTAGTTTTTACCATATTTTAAGTTCATTTTCTAAATAATGTTTGTTTGTTTGTAGAGCGAGCAAGAGGATGAGTCCCGCCATATCTTGAGCTGGTCGAAGGTGCCGCCAACAAAACTACATGCGAGATTCAGGATCCAATCGCTCGAAGAGTCGTCGAGGCTTCGAAGAAGAGAGTGGGAGACCTTGTCCTATCTCAACAGTCCGAGGAAGGGTCAAATTCAGAGGCTTCTTTACCGGAGGAACATATCAACGAAATAGTTATCGAGGTAAAATTTTATTTTTATTGCTACTTTTAAAATTAGTTTTAGATTATTTGATTTCTAATTTTATTTTTAATCTTTCTTAAAAAAATGCCGAAGAGTAAGAGTCGTTTTTGGCTTAGGAAATGTGGCCGAGAGGCTCTCGACACCTCTTTTCTGCTTCCACATTAAACATGCTCCTTCACCGAAGCGTTCAGGTCAAAAGATGAGGAAATCACCAGCTTGAACGCGACCCAAGTGACCCTCCTAGCTCATGTTGATACGGTTCTCGCCAAACAACAGAAGACCAATGAAAAGCTGACCCAAATGGAAAGCTTGGCTGAATGACCTCTTGGTTTCTCGTACTTCAAGAGTGAGAGAGGAACATGGATAGAGATAGGAGTCGGGGTCAGGATCAGGATCGGGACTCCCTACCCGATATTTTGTAATATAAATACTTTTTATTTTATTTAAATGTTTAATGAATATTTTAATAATTAAACATTTCTATTCTATTTTCGGTTTTTAAATTTTAATATTAATAAATTTGATTTAAAATTTATAAATTTATTTATTTTATTAAAATATTATATTTTTGTCGGTTATCCATCTGTAATAAATTCATCGGTTTGTCGTTGTTAATATCTGTCGGTTATTTCTCGGTAACTGGTCGGTATGGCATGTCGGTATTTTGTCGGTTAATTTTCGGTAGTTTCTGATGGTTTACCTATGAATGAATAGCAACGGTTTACCGACGAATGGATACCAACGGTTATCGTTTCTCGGGAATCCGTCTTTTTACTCACTCGATAATCCGTCATATTATCATTGGTTTTATCTAGTCGATATTCCATCGGTTTAAACTCATCAATAATATATCGGTAATTTCCGATGAAAAATTGATGGATTTCAATTTCCGACGAGGTAGAACCGAGAAACAGTTGCAAATATGTCAGAAATCACATGTTTTCTAGTGACACTTTAAACAAGCTAGAAGTGTAAAACGATTTTCCGAAGGAATGATCATTGACGAAATCTTCGTTCGAAATGCTGGAAGACCTTACATAGGTCCCACTCGAGACAAGGAAGAAATAGCTATGCCTTTGACTTGCTAGCGGAGTGGTAACCGAGCATGATAATGGAGAAATCAATGAGATCTTCCAAGGAATTGAAGAGCGGTCAGTAGCAGAAATGAATCGCATAGATGATGTGGATCTGGCAGATCCAGCAATTTGAACGGAACATGAGAGGATGGCTATGCTGGAGAGAACAACCTTCAAAGATGAGTGGGCGATGAAAGAAGATCAGTCAAAAACGGCACGAGAGTTGGATAAGCCTACAATATCTGAATTCACTCTTCTTAAGAGAAACATGCAGTACATTAAAGGCACAACAACCATGGTAATCTTGTTTTTAGAACGTTCAGATAGTGTTCGCCGGTTAAAAAGAAACTCGTTTTTCTACTGGTAGTTACTGCACTTTTTGGGATAAAAATATAATATCTTGGTCACGAAACCAAACGGCTGCATCTAAGATTCCAAGTGAGGCATAGTATAAATCGTTATCCGATAAAATTTCAGGATTTTGTCCGGGTCAAAGAACCTTGCCATAAACTGCGAGCCATAATTAAAAGTCCAATGCTTTATAAATCAATTGATTTCTTCTACGAAGACATTGGCTTCTTCCCACCTGAAACGACGAGGGGGTTGATGGAAAATGCATAATACATGAGAATCCTCCTGCATTCCTCCTCAAAGGCATGTCTAATTGTGTAGCCGCTACAACGGTGTTGGCCAATATAAAGTGCGGGTCATGAGAAAATATAGTGGGCATGGAAAGGTGGGTGCCTAATATTAGCATATTAAGATGGAATCCCCACGATGTCATGTAAAAGGTTAAAACATGTGTATGACTAGGACTAAATAACCATGTCCCCTATTAGGTTAAATATTAATGATAAAGTATTACTAAATCTTACTTGATTAAGCTAATAATATAATTTTGCGAACAGATTTGTAAATTGGGCGCCAAACCTATACCCTAGTAAATATATTTAAATTGCACATTTTTACACGTGTCACACATGTCGTTATATCACTCCAAAAATAAATAAACTTTGATGCCACACATGCATCTTCAGTAAAATTTATGTGGCACAATTTGAGGGAAACTTTAAAAAAAAAAGTGAAGGTTAAATTCTTCAAAAGATGTGTCCCACCATTGTAAAAGCACGTCTTCAAGAAGGACTTTATGATATTTAAGCCATATTTTACCATCTTGCGTCATACAATTCACCTTTTTCACGTTAAACAACTACAAAAGAAATGAATCACCAAATGACGTCTAATCGGATGGGTTCGACTATCATGTCATTGTTAAGATACCAGACGAAATATTAACACACGTGTTATTAGCTACCCTAGAGGTTGGATACAAGGATTTTGTCCCGGACAAAGAAACTTGTCATAAACTGTGAGCCATAGGTGAAAGTACAAAGCTTTATAAATAAATTGATTTGTTCTATGGAGATCAGCTTCTTCCCACCCCGAACGGTGAGGGGGTTGATAGATACATGCATAGCACACAAGAATCCTTCTGCTCTCCTCCTCAAAGGCATGTCTAATTGCGTCTATAATCGGCTGATCTATGAGGGATAATCTATGCTGAAGCGATATGGGGAGTGCAATTGGGACACTGGAAATAAGTATACTCCATGTTTGTTCAACTATTTTATGGAAAAGAAAAAGTGACTACACAAGGAATGTTAATTACCGAGACTTTACGTCTTATTTATGTAGGGCAGTATTCCCAAAAAATAGACGAGTGTGGACAGAGAATCCATGCGTTCTTCTAAATCAGATGCAACAATTTTTAAATTTGGATAAAGTTGCTGGTTGTAAATGTGCTCCCATCAATGAATGGTTGTGTTCGTGGAATGAAAGGTGGTAGATTTTGGGCATGTGCGATGAGTGCTTCTAGACAATTTAAGAGTATTTCTTCTCAAAAATAGTAAGAGATAACTTTGCTACTTGGCATGTAGTAGTGTAATATAAAAACCACTTCTATTTTTGTTATTAGTCTCTAATTAACATATTAGCCGTTCTAATAATGTTTTTGGTGGTTGTAAAAGTACAAGACCTTAATCTTTTAGAAATTATAATTTCATATTTAAATTATGACATCCTAATTTCGTAATTAGCATATAATGTCAATATTATAGTTATAGTAATGTAATTTGTAATTATAAAAGAATAAGTCGTAATATTAGAAGACAAAAAAGCGTTTAGCGGTGTCTAAATCTATACTCTAACCATTCAAGCATGAACCCAATCAAATTAATAAATAATACACAATGCCAAAATTATAATAAGTGGGTTAAACTATACCCTAAATATTCGTTTACGTACCCAAAAAAATTAATTTACAAAGAAAAATAATAAACGGTAAATATTTGTAAAACCTAAGCAGTACATCACGAACCGAACACATTAGTTTACAACACCACAAGGCAACACACATAATCAATTGCTCAATCTAAACCCTAACCATTCGGTCATGAACCCAAGCAGTTTCAATTACAGTACACCCTGGCCAAAAATACTTATCCATTGAAAAAATCTAAACCATAAACACTCCTTCATGAACCCAAACAAATTAGTTTACAATGCGCAATAACAAAAATATTTCTCAGTGGATAAATCTAAACCCTAAACTCTCCTTCAACAACCCATAAATTAACTAACAGTACATAATAACAAAAATCTTATCAGTGGATCAATCTAAACCCTAAACACTCCTTCACGAATTAAAACAAACTAATTTACAGTACACAATAACAAAAACACTTCTCGGTGGATCAATCTAGACCCTAACCACTCCTTCATGAACCCAAACACATTATTTTACAGTACATAATAAACATGCGAATATCAGTGTTTTACATTTCATTGGATATAAGTGATGGGGTGAACAACATTATTTTCTTCTATGGGTAAACCCAAGTAATACTTCGTCGGCTCTACTTGCTCATTGACATAAATTTAATGTCGTCTTCGCTAATAATAATGGTAGATTGTTAACATAACACATAGTCATCTTAATCATTTAAAAACTCGAAACGTATTTCAGAAAACTTATCCATAATAAATATAACATACAATAGTAAACATTGTGTTATTAAGAAAAGTTTCCCAGTTATTACATACACTGATACTCATTAATTTCCCACGTTAAAAATTGTTATAGTTAATTGGCCAACATGTTTTATCTCAGAAAACCAAAAGTCCTTAATGAAAATTAGAGGTGCAAAAGTAGTCAAACATACATTACTTAATCCAATGGCATAAGGCTACCAACCAAACATTAAATCAGCCCTAAAAAGGAAAATAGTAGGAAACTTGAAAGGGCTAAGCGCGTCAGCACACTCCTCACAACAATAAAACTGAATCACCAAATTCTTCATAAAAGATGACGGCAAGCCTTCTAGACTCAGTGGGGAGAATTTAGGGTCTTATGCATACAACCATCGAATCCCACTATTGAATGAGAACCCATGTAGAGAATAGTTGTTACCGCATAGTCATGTCGCCTCTAGTACGATCAAGGGAGAATGGTCGTGCAGCGGAAAATGTCAGATACATCGACACATACTTAACAGGGTTGGGTAATATGACAAGAATTGGTGTAAGGTCCTTCTTAATTAGACTATCTCTGCCGATATTTTTGTTGGAGTCAAAAACTTGAATTGACTGAGCGGTGAAATAAACACATACTCCAACCCAATGTGACATGTCCACAAGCAAGGGAAAATATAACCTCTATGGATTAGGTTGCGCCTCATATACTGGTCTGATCATCTCCAATAGTGACTCATGGAACATGAATCAGGGCCGATCCTTCACAGCAAGTTTAGAGAATTTGGGGTAATTATTCATAAAGGAAGCTACAAATTTGGTGTCGAAGAACCATACTGGTTTCCAGGTACAACCCACATGAACATAATGAGAGAAGTGGAAGAGCACATCCACAATCTACATGGAAACAACATGTTGAGATACTCAATTATAATCATTCAAACATCTTAGCAGAAGAACACCTACAGGAAATACACACTTTAGGTAACTTTGGATCTCTCAGCAATATCCATAACATCTTTGCTACTGATCTGTGTCTCATTGCAAACGTTGACAAGATTGTCCTACATTGAAAATTAAAACTAATTAGTGAAGTAAAAACATACTCATTCGCTTTAAGTTTCAGGACAAGCTTTTTGAACGTGATATTATAGTCTTCTTCGGAAAATAAACCTTACACAACAAGTTGGGATTGAGCACGCGTGCTAGCAACCATGGTGGACTGAAATCCCTGAAGAACAACATACTGAGTCCGAAATTTCTTGCTCTTATGCCTATAATTATCGACATCATCACCGCAATCATCCCCTGCAGCAGCTGCAGTAAATGCCCCAACCGTCTCGTTCTTGCATATTCCTTTAGTTCCATTGACACTAACTTCGACCTGCAAATAAAAGACGGTTATTGAGATTAACCTAGATTGCTCCTATAAATTTAAAATTCAACGTATATTTTACAAAACAGTCCCAATATTATCCCCATATCTCAAGCTTCTCCGGTTTGACTAACTGATTTCTTGTCAGGACAGTCCTACAATTGAGATATTAGCTCAGCTATTGCATATAGTAACTTGGGGAAATAAATTTGTAATTGGTTAACATTAGCATATATGAAGAACCAGTTGTAGAGCTATTAAGTGTTGCATAAATATATATGCACAACTCTAACAAAACCAAATTATTGACAAAGAAAGTTATACTAACCTTTCGGTGGCAGTCTGGAGAGACCCGAGAACCGCTTCTATAACATCAAAAGGGCTATAGATAGGCTTGCCAGCATTACTTGATTATTTTCTTTACGCAGACCCTTCTGAGGGACATGCCACACACGTGTCCCCGGTAACTTTCCTGCAATTACATTTCCATCACCTGGCAACGTTGTTGACTTGTCCGGAAAGCTGACAATGGCTTCAATGACAGATTTTTAATTGTATTGAGAGCTCCCTTTATAGTTGTTTCAAAACGCCTATATGAGGTTTTTACAACCTCATGTTCCTCATTAATTTGAGTCAAGCAACCGGAGACTTTGCCTCCAATATCAGTTATATCGTCCTTCATTTTTTGCACCACAATATCAACAACTTGGGTGTAATCAACGCTTCAGAAACATCGCTTGTTTGGTTGTCTTTCTCTTTGTCCTTTTTCTTTGTTGTCTCCTTTTTCTCCCTTTTGATCCTTTCAAGCTTAGCTTTTGTCATCCCCTCCTTGAACATTTGTTTTTCAAAATGGAACGGTCATGAATAAGTTTTACCATTGTTTTAACCTTCTCATCTTATTCATCATCAGACCAAGTGAAGTTCGTTTATCACATTTTCACATCAGGCTCAGCAGCAATAATACATGTCACAGACGCATGTTTACACATCGCTCATATAGCTTAGTTTATGATATAAACAACTAATAATGCAAGTTGTAGTGATGTCGTCTCATTAAAATGCTAACTACATTGTTATCCATGACCTATTTTGGTTATTCAATTCACACATTTTGCTTATCTTATATAGGTCACCTATATGAAAATCGGAAAACACCTTAGCGAGTTTATTACTTCTCACTAACCATGCTAACTACATAGTTATTTCTGTAAATTTTTAGTTACTAAAATACCAATATGGTTGTCTTGCATTTCATATCAATGTCTCGAGCATGCGCAGAACTTACAAAGACCTTTATATGGTTAGTTTGACTGTCGGAGCATGGGATTCCTCTCCCTCCGTATCTTTCTCCCCTGCAAGATCTCGCCCCAGCTGGGCTCTAGCACTATTGTTGGCTTCTTCTTCTACATCACAATCTGTCTTTGATGAAGAATAAGTTTGATCAACCTCCACTACCTCAGTGATTGCAGGCACAACGTTGACCATAACCAACTGAAAAGCATGGTAAAAACCTTGAATGCCACAGATTTCTGAGCTATAGCAACCTCAACCTTCACATTAATGTTGGGAATAACCATTATAAAGGACACCCTTCCCCATGGGTAAGAAAGGAAATAGTCCAGATCCATAATCAACTTTATATTCCCTTAGGGAAATGACTTGTGGAATAGAGGACATAAGTAGTTAGAGCAAGGAACGCATACTTAATCATAATGTTTTTGTCTCACACTATCCTCTTCTTCAACAAATTCGTGAGCGAGTCGACTATTAAAAACTCACGTTGGCTGAACAACTCTCCCAGTACTTCTGGTCCTTCATTAAATTACGCTTTTTCTTGTTTGCTTTCAGAAATCGTCCACAAGGTAAACCGGTTACAATAGAAAATTTCCTAAGGGAAACCCTAATCGGCCATCATGTGAATAGAAACCAAATCTCGAGTTTCTTTTTTACATATAACATGCGCATGATGATGTTTTGCCAAAAAATGGTGGTTTCTTGGAGGTTTCGGTGGGTTTTCCGAATGATGAGTCACGGATGAACCCCACTCCGTCTTCATCAGGAGCGTTTAAAATTGACTTTAGGCAATCAAGTTTGAGGTAGGAGTTAATCCTTTGGCCTTTGGTTTTTCACTGGCGGAAAAATCCAGCATGACAAATCTGAAATCTTGGTATTGATGGTGGATGTTTGCTTTGATTGGGTCGCCATTAGTGTACACTACAAGAAATATGTGTATTAATAGCACATGAGGATAGCACGATTTCGGTAAGTGCTATGGTAAATGGTACGTTGAGGTTCAGTCTTCTATTACATCATTATATTAATGTTGTACCGTTATTTTGCAAAGCTAAAACCAAAATCGTGTTTTGGAGCCAAAATTCTGCTATTAAAGCCAAAAATATATATTGGAGGTAAACTTTTAGTATGAGAGCCAATGATTTTTTTGCAAAGAACTCCACCAATTAAACAAAAACAACCAAGCCTTAACATTTTGGAGACTAAAAAAAATAAAATATCTTAGCTTCTGCAATCCTTGGTCCCAGATCTCATCGATTTTGAGCTTTAAGGTCTCACTCTCTAACTGAATTTTGAGAAATTAGACAGTGAAATCGATGAAGATGCAGTGAGGATGGCCAATTTCGGATCTCCTCCTCCTCCTCCGCCTATCGTCATATCATTAAACCGTGTCTCGCTCTCCCTACTTCTCTTTGTATCTCACGGTAAGCTTATCCTCTCTCATCTCTTCGAATCTCAGTCTCTGCTCCTTTTATGTTTCTGCTATCTCTATGTGAATTTTGATTCTCTTCTTGAACTGGGGTTTTAAGGAAAAGGGTTATGATTTATCTGTTTCTTTAATTGTGTTTCTATTTCATTGGTATCGATTTTTTTTGGCTGAGAAACCAAGCTAATTCGAATCAGATTTCGCTTGTGTTGGAACAATCTACTTGTTTATTATGATGGGTCATCGTAAATTTACTCTCTTTCTGTAGAAATCATGCGAATTTCCTGTGAAAGTGTTGAACTAAACTGGGGTTTATGAGCTTCATAGTGTTTAGGTTACTTAGATTAGGGTTTATAGATGTTGTAATTCCTCAAGTTGTTGGTCTAGTTTACAAATTAGCTTTCTTCAGAGAAATTTTAGCAACAGAAGATTCTATATATAAGAGTGATGATTTTATTGTTTTTTTGTTTTGTTATAAGGTTCATCTGAGAAACCTGAAGAGTTCTTACCTCAGATATCGCCAGATACTTCTCCTCAACCATTTCTTCCCTTCCTTGCACCTTCTCCAATGGTTCCATACATAAACAGTACCATTGCCAAACTATCAGGTTTGTTCTTGTTTTTAATAGCTCAAGTTGCTGGAACTAGTGCTGTACAGTTCTGCAGAAGCGGTGATGCTTGTTGTCAGTAGCTACGGTGATGCATACACTCAGCATCTACGGTGAAATCTTGGTTGCAGAGTCTTATTGCTTGGTTACTTGTTTAATATTGATGGAAATGGCAAACAAAGTGTCATTCTTTGCTTAATGGTTTGATTTTCTGTCGGCATTTTATGATGTACATGTCTTTTTGATTCGTGGGGATGAATATATATTTATCAAAATCTTGCCTGGATGACATTCTTTGCTTGGTCATTTGATTCGTGTAAAGTTTTTGCTGATGTGAAAGTCTTTACTTCGAGATTCTTGATTCACGGTAACTGATATAAACTTGATTCATCGACAGCTTGCTGCTGATACGATATTAAACATCATAAACTTTGGAGATTCTTGATTTTGTGGTCTCGAGCTGAGATTCTTCTGTTGGAATTTACAGGTAAACACGAGCCTTATGAAGATGGATGGATCATAAAGGTGGAGCTGAGTGATGCAGGCAAGGCAGAAAAGCTGATGGATTCAGACAAGTACTCTAAGTTCTGCGAAGAAGAGGACGCCAAGCACTGAGCTTTTTACTGCTGGAAGCTTCTGTAACACAGGTGGTGGGAGTTACAAAATAAGGAACACAGTTCCAAAACCATTTGCTTTAGATACTGAGAAGTGTGTTTCATCTGCTACAAGTTCGTTCACGGTTGAGTCTCATGACGTAGAAGCTATGTCAAAAAATGGGCAGGGTTTTTGCTACTATGATAATCTATGTTCTCTTGATTAGCAGTTTCTTTGTCTAGCTAACTATTATTGCGACTGCAGGCACCTAGGAAACCATTGCAGCAAGAAAACAAGAAGCTTGCTGTGATACCCCGTATCAAAAATACGGTCAACGGACAGTAGAAAGTCAACCGAGGGCAAAATTGTCATTTTACCTAAGTCAGGGGTAAAATGGTAATTTTACCAAAAGTCGAGACGGAAGCCGAGACGGGCCGAATATTCTTATATTTCAATATAAAGAATGTTCACAAGACCAGAGTTGGAGAAATCGGAGCAAAAACGTGTTTTTCGGTGAGTCGGGAATGGAAACCGATAAAACCGACGAAACTTTGGAAATTCATAACCGGAGCTACGTAAACCCGAACGGAGTGATTCAAAATGCTAAATTCATCTAATAGCATGGAGAATCTGATTGTGGAGGTTTGAGGATTTATGGGAATCATTTGGTATTTTCTAAAACAATTCTCGAGGAAATGAGTAAACCGAGCAAAGGAGATTAAGTGAAGCTAAGTAAGGGTTCTTATTGTATTGGGCCATTTTAGATGGGCTTTTGTTGACTCAGAACACACAACAGGGACAGGTGTGAACTCCTCAGGTCGCCAGCTTTTCCATGTGAGGTGTCAAGCCCATGCTTGATGCATGAACCTTGTTGAAATGCACCAAAAACACCTAAATAAATTCATTTTTGGGTGTATCTCTCTCTCTCTAGCCTCACCCACGACCACATGCTCTCCCTTCTCTCTAGATTCATCCAGAAAACCCAGAAAATCATTTGCATCTTCAAAGAAACCCCAAGAACACCAAGAACACTCTTGAGTGTTCATAAGACCTTCTTCCACCAAAAATACCATATCTCTCTCAATATAAACCCTAATCAACTTCTGCAAAGTGCTATAGCTTCCTCTCTCCTTACTCTGCAACCGCCATCCAGCCAGTCATGACCGCCATCACCGGAGATGGCCGGAAACTGTCCGGAAAGAATCCGCGGATTAGGGTTTGGTGGATATCTCTCTTCCTTCACCAGATCTGAATGTTTTGAAGCCATGGGTGGCTAGATCTCTTCTTTGCGGTCAGTTTGATAGGTGGATCGTCTTCTGAGTCACCGGAAAAAGGGGTGAACCGGCCGGTCAACGCCGGAGCCGGTCACCGGAGAAGCTCAACCGTCGCCAATCTTCAGCCGGTTCTTCAAGGAGTGTGACGGGATGGTTTGATTCAAGATTTGGGTCGGTTTAGGGCTGGTTTAGCCTTGGTCAACGGTTAGGTCAAACCGGTCAATGTTTGACCAAACCGGTTTAACCTAACCGGTTCTAATTAGACCGGTTCAGATGGTTCAGTGGTTCAACCGGGTTGGTTTGGGTGGTCAATCGGTTCAGTCAAAGTCAACGGTCAACCCTTGGTCAACGGTCAAAGTCAACGGTCAACGTCGGTCAAAGTCAACGCCGGTCAACGTCGTGGTCAACGCCGGTCAACGCGTTGAATCCGGCCATTCCTAGCTTGCGGTTCATGTCAGGGTGTTCGGGAAGCCTCGGGGTTCGTGTTCGTGCGTGCGGGAAGTTCGGGTTTCAGTTCGGAAGTCTCGGGATTCATACCGCGTCAGACCGTCATTCCGCGCCTATCTCACTGTGAGTCGGCTCACAAACCCTTAGTTACATATAGACCGAGAATTACTAAACCGTAGTGTTAGGTTGCATACCCGTTAATCGAAGTGAATATTAATTAATAAATAATTGGACGTTAATGATAAACCGGTTAGGATCAGATGAGCATGTTAGGGTTTAACGAATTAAAAAGGTTAATCAATTGTGTGCCGCTAGGTTGTTAGTAATGATTGGGTGATGCATTCATATAGACCGTTGTTTAGGACCGTATATGCATCTATATATGTATAAGAACGATAATTAATGAATCTATGTACGGGAATTAAGACGACACTAAAATACGAGTTAAACCTAAACAAACTTATAGAATATTGTAACGGGATTGGGGTTTAGGATTAATAGCGGGTTTGGGTAATGGATCAAATTAAGTTAATAATGAGACGTCGGGGAGTTAGTAAGTTTACTAACTCTAAACCGACGGATCGGGGAGTTAATGAATGATGATTAGGTTTGGTTAAGAAATAAGAAGTGTGATGGTTGGTGAACCGTCTACGGGTTAACAAGCGGTTAACCCAAGGTAGCGGGCGTGAAATGGATTAAAAGACTTAGAAACCCTAATAAGCCTGCTTGTGATGTGTTTGTGTGTTTGATTGAGATTGTGTGATTGATTGTGACTGTGTGATTGATTGTGATTGCGTGATTGTATTGCTGTTGTTGTGAGCTTTGTGTGCAGGCTTGTTAGACTGCTCGGTGTTCGGCCGAGCAGTTATTGCGGACACTTACTCCGGTCACGGGACCGGGTAAGTTAGTGGTGCTGACTAGGTATCTTACCTAGTCAGAGCGGTGGTAGTGTAGAGGCTTGCGGAATGGTTGGGGATTTATTATTGATATTGATTGTGTGATCTGTGCTAGCGTCCCAGCGAGTCTGCGTGTTTATATTTCTGCACTAGGACTCTAGGGTGCGTTAGTTTCCGCAAGCCTAGGTTTTGTTTACGTGCTGGTACTTCCATCCCGATTGGATCCTCGGGAATTGAGAACCTGGTTAGCTTAGCCTGGCGGGTGCGAACCTATGGAGTGACGTCTGTAGGGTGTAGTCCGGAGAATACGGGGTCGCGTCCTAGGGCCGGACTGCATGGAAGCTCGGGTTGCCGGGGGTAACCGGAGTCGCCGAGTATCGATGGACAGAGAACGGTGTCCTAGTCGTTGTGTGGACGGCTAGGAGTCATGTGGGTTAGTTGCCATATCGGTGACAGTGGAAACCCGTGGAAGTCACCAAGTTCGTAGGGCCCAGTGTTTGTTTTGTTATCTTTCTTTCGTTGCGTGATAGATAGATCGAGTCCAATCGAGGACATGTGCTGCAGTGCCTTCGATTTCCTTAATTCTCTTGTTTTGGCTATTGCTTGATTGTGTGTGGGTTGACACGACGTGGTAGTGCGTGATCGACTATTGATTTCTGTTGATTGTTATTTTGGGTTTTGGGGCGGGAATCTGTAGTTCTAGATAGACTAGAAGCCTTTAGTGGGGAGCCGATTCACTGGGTGATCTTAGATCGCTCATTAGACTCTTTTTGTGTTTTTCAGGTTTAGCAGCGACGGACGCGGGAGGTCTCGGTGTGGTTTCGGGATGGCTTGTGACGAGATTTGATTCAGGTTTTTGGATGTTCTATTTTCGGTTCGGATTTGGCGCCATTTTATGTGTTTGTTTTATTTATGTACTTTGAGATGACGATTGTTTGTAAAACTCATATGAAACGTTGTGCTTAACGTTTGATTACTCAAGAATGAAATTGTTTCCCTGATATTGGGTTTAGTCCGAACCGACACAACTCACCGAAGTGGTACAAGGTGTACAACTTGTATTACGGAAGTGAGGATAGCGGAGTTGAAGATAGGTTGGTGCGAGCCTTTTGTCTCAAACCGATCCGTCTCTGGCTTCGTCCTGTGACGAACTTTTCCTGTTCGACTTGCTCGGGTTCGATCGGTCATGTTCTTGTTTGATTGTTGACCGGTCAGCTCGACGGTCAGCGGAGAACGGGAAAGGGGCGTTACAGAAAGGTGGTATCAGAGCATGGTTCTGCATGGGTTTCGAAACATTTCATTTATGAGTGTTTTCCGCGTTTTATCGAGTCAAATGTGTCACACAAGCATCCATTAGGAAACCGAGCCGCGTCCGTTGAACCTGGGGTTGGGATGGGGAGTAGCATTTTCGTATTATTTGCACTAACTTATCTTCGAGTTTTGATTGCAGTCGTGCAGCAGTGTGTCCTGGGTGGAGTGGAGGTGTGTGTGTGTGTGCGCGGAGCAGTTACTGATGAGCGGCATGAGTCAGTAGGGATCAGTCGGTTTGCTGCAGGGTCAGTTGGATCAGTTTCAGGGATACCCAGCATCGACAGGCCATTCCCGAGGTTCTCGTACATCGGATCGTCCACCAGTTCCTTTGCGGCATTTACAGGGTTCGAGAGCAGCAGCAGGTAGAGGAGCAGGTAGCTATGCTTGAGGATGTTTGGAGCAGTAGGCCTCATCACCAGCCGGACCTATGACCTGGATCACCCCGTACATGGTTCGACATGGTTACGTCACCAGCGTCTACGGAGTCGCAGTTCGAGCCAGCCTCGTCACCAGCCGAGATGATAGAGGTACCGCCAGCAGTACCAGAGGGCCATGGAGCGTCGGCTGCCCGATTGCCGGACCAGGACCGTGTATACACGATGGAGAGCCGTACCGAGCACCAGTACCGGAGGATTACCGAGCGGAACCCAGTCGCCGAGATCTCGAGCCAGTCAGCCACATGTTATTCAGTTTCCGGTCGTTCAGTTATCCCGACCCTAGCCAGTGAGGACTTGCCAGTTGTGTAGAGGTGAGGGTCATCGCGCACCCGATTGTTTCATCGATTCCCCGTCAGAGTCGACAGAGCCGACTTCTCCTTGTCAGCGATGTGGTAGCTATGATCCTCAGGCGTCCGTATGTTACCGTGGACCACGCCCAGCGTCCGTTCCAGTTTGTCAGATGTGTGGCCGCACAGGTCACGTTGCTCACCTTTGCCCGATAGCCGAGCCACATCAGGTCGGAGCACCATCTAGAGACACACACTCATCACACCCTCCCGGCGCACCTGCCAGCGGATACTTCAGCGAGCCGTTTTGCCAGTGGTGTTGGGCATTTCGGTCTTGCTGGAGGCGTTAGGATAGGATATGAGTAGTTAGGCCAGGTAAGTGGGGGCACTAACTTCTTTTGTCTTATAGATAGATCGGCGGATAGGCGACTTTGCGTGTCGTCTTTGACTTTTCTGATGTTTAGCGGCGTCGTATGGGTTTTTGGATATGATGTCGGCCATATGTGTGTGAACTCTGATCAGGACCATGTACTAAAAACTTTATGATGTATGATATATCGTTTTCTGTATGTGGTGGATGCAGAGTGTTCAGCAAATCATTTTGAGTAGCGTAGTACCTATTTGCCTGATTGAGATGGTTATGAAAGCAAGTAGATTACTACGTGAAACTAAATGTTGAGCGGAACTGGCGACCGTTCATCATGACCTGAACCCGGACTGACGACGCATCCGACCGATCATTAGATTGCGTGATTTTGTGTTTGGTGATTGCTTGTTTTTATTTCCTGCTTGATTGATTGATTGCTTGATTCGTTATTGCGATAGATTGCGTAGTACTTGCGTGCGTGGTTTTGGTAGATGAATCGTTTTGGGTCTTAGAGACCGTTGGGTGGTTAGTTGTTCGGCATTCGAATAGTGATTGTTCGTTTCTCTTCGGTTTTTTTAGAAAGGTAAGTGTTGATTTTGTTTCAATTTTATTTCGAGTTTTGAGCCGACTGAGAACGGTTGTGTTTAACCGTCAGTTCACGAGGGAACGGACTTATAGTGTATTGTTATTTAATCACGAGTAACCGTCGGGTACGTGATTAAGTAACCATATTTCTATGGGAAAGTGATATCGGGGATAGATCGGGATGAAACTGACTGTTTCAGTGAGTTGTTGTATTGAACGTAGGACGGAATGGCGACGCGATGTGAATCCGAGACCGAACCCGAACCCGAAAGCGAGATGAAGTGACAATACGTCGTGAGACAAGTAGACCGGGCCGTGAATCAGTGGTAGATATTGTCAGTGGGAGATATATCAGCTTATCAAGCAGCCGACAGGAAGAGGCCGAGAAGTGTGCTGTGTTAGCAAAGGGATTTCGGAAGAAGAGTCAGTGATGTTGTGGAATCAGACAGTCGGAAGCAGGTGATCAAATTTTTGAAGAGTGTTCCAGAAAGAAGACAGAAAGTCGCAATCCGAAGGATGTGGAAGTCGAAGCGAAGTGGGGAAGCCAAGAGTCAGATAAGGTTAAGGATCGAGGCCAATGGAATACAGTTAAGAGTGAAGTGAAGCAAGATGGATGAAACGGAGAACCTTGGAAACGGTATGATCAGTGAGGAATCAGTGTAAAGATTAGTGAGATGAAAGGATTTAGAAGGAACGCAGAAGTGTCGAAGTCAGTTGGGTGGAATGGAATAAGACAGAGGATCTCAGTGATGACGAGACTCAGTATGCCAGTGATGTCGAGACTCAGTATGCCAGCGGTGTCCGAGTATGGAAGCGTCGGAGGATTGGTGAAGCAACTTGCAGGGTTGGGAACCAATTCGAAGTCTGTCAGTGACGGAGAATTCGGGGACCGAATTCCTGTAAGTGGGGAAGAATGTGATACCCCGTATCAAAAATACGGTCAACGGACAGTAGAAAGTCAACCGAGGGCAAAATTGTCATTTTACCTAAGTCAGGGGTAAAATGGTAATTTTACCAAAAGTCGAGACGGAAGCCGAGACGGGCCGAATATTCTTATATTTCAATATAAAGAATGTTCACAAGACCAGAGTTGGAGAAATCGGAGCAAAAACGTGTTTTTCGGTGAGTCGGGAATGGAAACCGATAAAACCGACAAAACTTTGGAAATTCATAACCGGAGCTACGTAAACCCGAACGGAGTGATTCAAAATGCTAAATTCATCTAATAGCATGGAAAATCTGATTGTGGAGGTTTGAGGATTTATGGGAATCAGTTGGTATTTTCTAAAACAATTCTCGAGGAAATGAGTAAACCGAGCAAAGGAGATTAAGTGAAGCTAAGTAAGGGTTCTTATTGGATTGGGCCAGTTTAGATGGGCTTTTGTTGACTCAGAACACACAAAAGGGACAGGTGTGAACTCCTCAGGTCGCCAGCTTTTCCATGTGAGGTGTCAAGCCCATGCTTGATGCATGAACCTTGTTGAAATGCACCAAAAATACCTAAACAAATTCATTTTTGGGTGTACCTCTCTCTCTCTAGCCTCACCCACGACCACATGCTCTCCCTTCTCTCTAGATTCATCCAGAAAACCCAGAAAATCCTTTGCATCTTCAAAGAAACCCCAAGAACACCAAGAACACTCTTGAGTGTTCATAAGACCTTCTTCCACCAAAAATACCATATCTCTCTCAATATAAACCCAAATCAACTTCTGCAAAATGCTATAGCTTCCTCTCTCCTTCCTCTACAACCGCCATCCAGCCAGTCATGACCGCCATCACCGGAGCTGGCCGTAAACTGGCCGGAAAGAATCCGCGGATTAGGGTTTGGTGGATATCTCTCTTCCTTCACCAGATCTGAATGTTTTGAAGCCATGGGTGGCTAGATCTCTTCTTTGCGGTCAGTTTGATAGGTGGATCGTCTTCTGAGTCACCGGAAAAAGGGGTGAACCGGCCGGTCAACGCCGGAGCCGGTCACCGGAGAAGCTCAACCGTCGCCAATCTTCAGCCGGTTCTTCAAGGAGTGTGATGGGATGGTTTGATTCAAGATTTAGGTCGGTTTAGGGCTGGTTTAACCTTGGTCAACGGTTAGGTCAAACCGGTCAATGTTTGACCAAACCGGTTTAACCTAACCGGTTCTAATTAGACCGGTTCAGATGGTTCAGTGGTTCAACCGGGTTGGTTTGGGTGGTCAATCGGTTCAGTCAAAGTCAACGGTCAACCCTTGTTCAACGGTCAAAGTCAACGGTCAATGTCGGTCAAAGTCAACGCCGGTCAACGTCGTGGTCAACGCCGGTCAACGCGTTGAATCCGGCCATTCCTAGCTTACGGTTCATGTCAGGGTGTTCGGGAAGCCTCGGGGTTCGTGTTCGTGCGTGCGGGAAGTTTGGGTTTCAGTTCGGAAGTCTCGGGATTCATACCGCGTCAGACCGTCATTCCGCGCCTATCTCACTGTGAGTCGGCTCACAAACCCTTAGTTACATATAGACCGAGAATTACTAAACCGCAGTGTTAGGTTGCATACCCGTTAATCGAAGTGAATATTAATTAATAAATAATTGGACGTTAATGATAAACCGGTTAGGATCAGATGAGCATGTTAGGGTTTAACGAATTAAAAAGGTTAATCAATTGTGTGCCGCTAGGTTGTTAGTAATGATTGGGTGATGCATTCATATAGACCGTTGTTTAGGACCGTATATGCATCTATATATGTATAAGAACGATAATTAATGAATCTATGTACGGGAATTAAGACGACACTAAAATACGAGTTAAACCTAAACAAACTTATAGAATATTGTAACGGGATTGGGGTTTAGGATTAATAGCGGGTTTGGGTAATGATCAAATTAAGTTAATAATGAGACGTCGGGGAGTTAGTAAGTTTACTAACTCTAAACCGACGGATCGGGGAGTTAATGAATGATGATTAGGTTTGGTTAAGAAATAAGAAGTGTGATGGTTGGTTAACCGTCTACGGGTTAACAAGCGGTTAACCCAAGGTAGCGGGCGTGAAATGGATTAAAAGACTTAGAAACCCTAATAAGCTTGCTTGTGATGTGTTTGTGTGTTTGAGTGAGATTGTGTGATTGATTGTGACTGTGTGATTGATTGTGATTGCGTGATTGTATTGCTGTTGTTGTGAGCTTTGTGTGCAGGCTTGTTAGACTGCTCGGTGTTGGGCCGAGCAGTTATTGCGGACACTTACTCCGGTCACGGGACCGGGTAAGTTAGTGGTGCTGACTAGGTATCTTACCTAGTCAGAGCGGTGGTAGTGTAGAGGCTTGCGGAATGGTTGGGGATTTATTATTGATATTGATTGTGTGATCTGTGCTAGCGTCCCAGCGAGTCTGCGTGTTTATATTTCTGCACTAGGACTCTAGGGTGCGTTAGTTTCCGCAAGCCTAGGTTTTGTTTACGTGCTGGTACTTCCATCCCGATTGGATCCTCGGGAATTGAGAACCTGGTTAGCTTAGCCTGGCGGGTGCGAACCTATGGAGTGACGTCTGTAGGGTGTAGTCCGGAGAATACGGGGTCGCGTCCTAGGGCCGGACTGCATGGAAGCTCGGGTTGCCGGGGGTAACCGGAGTCGCCGCGTATCGATGGACAGAGAACGGTGTCCTAGTCGTTGTGTGGACGGCTAGGAGTCATGTGGGTTAGTTGCCATATCGGTGACAGTGGAAACCCGTGGAAGTCACCAAGTTCGTAGGGCCCAGTGTTTGTTTTGTTATCTTTCTTTCGTTGCGCGATAGATAGATCGAGTCCAATCGAGGACATGTGCCGCAGTGCCTTCGATTTCCTTAATTCTCTTGTTTTGGCTATTGCTTGATTGTGTGTGGGTTGACACGACGTGGTAGTGCGTGGTCGACTATTGATTTCTGTTGATTGTTATTTTGGGTTTTGGGGCGGGAATCTGTAGTTCTAGATAGACTAGAAGCCTTTAGTGGGGAGCCGATTCACTGGGTGATCTTAGATCGCTCATTAGACTCTTTTTGTGTTTTTCAGGTTTAGCAGCGACGGACGCGGGAGGTCTCGGTGTGGTTTCGGGATGGCTTGTGACGAGATTTGATTCGGGTTTTTGGATGTTCTATTTTCGGTTCAGATTTGGCGCCATTTTATGTGTTTGTTTTATTTATGTACTTTGAGATGACGATTGTTTGTAAAACTCATATGAAACGTTGTGCTTAACGTTTGATTACTCAAGAATGAAATTGTTTCCTTGATATTGGATTTAGTCCGAACCGACACAACTCACCGAAGTGGTACAAGGTGTACAACTTGTATTACGGAAATGAGGATAGCGGAGTCGAAGATAGGTTGGTGCGAGCCTTTTGTCTCAAACCGATCCGTCTCTGGCTTCGTCCTGTGACGAACTTTTCCTGTTCGACTTGCTCGGGTTCGATCGGTCATGTTCTTGTTTGATTGTTGACCGGTCAGCTCGACGGTCAGCGGAGAACGGGAAAGGGGCGTTACACTTTCTGATGAAGGATTTTTTCTTTGTTGCTTCTTAGTATGATATTATTTTGTTTGCATGATGTTGACGGTAGAGTCGCGGATGTTGCTTTGAACTGTGTTTCTCAGGTTCTTGGATGCCAAAAGAGGGTTAAAGAAACTGTTGAAGAAAGAATGAAATAATTATGTAACTGTTGTAGATGTGTTTTTGGTATTTGTAATCTAATATTACAATTATGTAACTTTTAATAATTTATGAAATATATTTGAATCAACTATAAATTTTAAAAAATTTAAAAATTAATAATGTGTAAAATTAAGATTCAAATAAATAAAAATTTAATAATAAACAACATAATCAATAAAATATATATTTCAAAAAAACAGTTTTCAAACATTTTATTTAGGGTTTAGGGTATTGTGATATAGGTTTAGGGTTTAGAGTATTGGAATATAGGGTTTAGGATTCACACTTAAAAATAAAATTTCTATTTGTCATTTAACATATGAAAGATCTTATTTAAAAATAAAAATAAAAGTTTGAAACATTTTATTTAGAGTTTAAGGTATTATGGTATATGTCTAGGGTTTAGGGTATTGGAATATAGGGTTTAGGATTCACACTTAAGCATAATTTTTCTATTTATCATTTAACATATGAAATATCTTATTTAAAAAAAAAAAAGTTCTCAAACATTTTATTTAGAGTTTAGGCATTGTGGTATAAGTTTAGGGTTTAGGGTATTGGAATGTAAATTATAGTTTAGGTTATATGGTTTAATTTTTTGATTAGTTTAGGATAGGGTATAAAAATATAATTGTATAAAGTTTAAGATACAATTGCATGAGTTTTGGATTCACACTTCCAATATATTTTTCTATTTATTTTGTAATATAATTATTGTTTCAAATAAAATATATATTAAGTATAAATTATTACAAATTATACATACATAGTAACTATTTTAATAAGTATTTTAATACATAGTAACTATTTTAATAAGTATTTTAATCTATTTAGTACTATTTTAATAAGTATTTTAAACTCCAAATAAAACAAATATCAAAACCCTAAATTATAAATCATAATCTAATTACTATAAAAGAATGATTATTTTCAAATCTAATATTTTAAACATTAACCTCAAACTTAAGTTTAAAGCCTAGCTCATACTCCAAAACTCTAAACTCTAAATTTAAAATTTTAAACCTTGAACAAAAACAAAACAAAATATGGCATTTATAAAAGATGTCAAGAAAATTCAAATTGATGATTAATTTTGTCTAAAAAATAATTTAATGTCTAACAAAATTTTAGTTTGACAAATTTTAGTTCAAAACATGAACGCTCAAAAATTGGTTTCGCCGCTTATAATATTTAAGTTTGGCAAATTTATTTATTTTTGCCGCGAATTGATCCCAGCAAAACCAAAAATCCCCTTTTAACTTGACAACCCTAATTTTAACCCGTCTTAGTCTTCCCCTTCGCATCTCTCTCTCGAATTTCTCACGAATTCGATTTGGTCGTTCTCATCCTCTTTTTACTTCACGAATCCATTCTCTAATCCCTTCACTTCACGAATCATTGTTGTCATCCTCTTTAGTTCATGTTCGTTGTCGATTCTCGCTGAAAACCCAAGTCTCGGGCATCTCTTTTTCAGTCGATCTCTCTTCCTGGTCCCCGATTTGTGTCTGAGGTATGGTATTCTCGTAGATCTTTAACGTTTTATGCCTAAGATTCACTTAAAGTTCTCCAACCAATCTTCAAAAATTTTGCATGTAGATGAATCAAGACGGATCCGCTTACACTGCGAGGTCAAGAAGACGCCTCACTCAATCAGTCTAAGGTATGTTCTCCAGCCTAAAGTTTTATTGTATGCGTAGCTTAGATTGAGTGATTCTGTGGTCTTCTCGAACGCTTTTGTTCTGTTGTTGTTGTTTTGCTTCTTTTTGTTCGTTTTCATATAGATAAAACCCTTATAAATGCACCTTGCTTCTGTTTAATTGTCGTTGTTTTGCTTCTGTTTATATTCGTTTTTATTTAGAGAACTAGATTGCTTCTGTTCTATTGCTCTTACGCTTGATAATTACAAGCGAGACTGATGAGTTAATGTTTTAAGAGTATACAACAGAAGCTAGTTTTATAGATACGTTTTACCTCTCTTAGATCTTTGTACTCTGTCTCTGTTCACTCCATCAGAAGCCAATGTTTACCTCTCTTAGCTAGTTTTATTTTATCTGATTCTGTAAGCACCTTACTGTTCTGTGAAGCTAGGATACAAAGGATTAATCCCTTGATTAGATTGAGTAAAGAAGAGATATGCTGCTAAACTACATGTTGTTCTTAAGGATTTATGTGTACAAGTAGCATCTTATTTAGTATGGTCATTGCTGCATACCTTTCACGTGTTTATGTGGATGAGTATGCTTAATTGTTTGCTATTCTTTCTTGAGACCATGCCACATATGTAGAGTTGAAATCCTGAGCTGCTTTGTCTACCTATATGGTTCAGTCTGTATTAGGTTCGAGTGACTTTGCTGTAGGGTCCTGTAGATCGTAATGCTTAGCTGCTATTCCATTACTGTTTATGTTTTTCAAACTCGATGTCTGCCCTTCTTTACTATTTTTGTCTGTTTTTGCTATTATTTTTGTGTGTTTTTCAAACTAGACAACCGTATGTGTAGGTGTGTAATTCTTTATCTACTGCTGATTAGTAAAGATTCCATTTGTTCTTATATAGGATTTCTTTTTGTCTGCATTATCTAATAGTTTTGATGTCTTTTGTGTGTATATCACGGACCAAAGTCTGGGTTCAAAGCCATTATCTCACTGTCGTTCTTGTTCCTCAATCAAATTGGGTGGCTTCACATGACTGGGATTTACAAGGTGAGAAAGAACGTTGATTTATATAATCCCACTTAGACTTAGGCAAGCGTTCGATGCAATTCCCTTGATTTATATAATCTCACTTCATTGCATACTAACACTTTCTGGTTATGATCTTATACTAATAGGAGGCAAGAAGGAGGAGAAACAGGCAGCTGTGAAAAAGGAGTTTGGGCAGACTTGTGATTGGATAAAGAAACGATTGGTCGACAAGGTTGACAGTGTTCAAATTTCGAGCCGTCTTAATTCATCTCCTTGTGTTTGTTGGTATACTTAGAATATGTATTGTTGTTTGTGGATGTTTATGTTTCAGTTGGAGAAAATTAATTGTTTGTAATTATATATTTATAAATTATAAATATATTTTTGCAATTATAATTGGTTTTCAAATAATAATTTAAAACCAGAATTCAAAATATAATTATATAATACAATTTTTTAGCTCTAATTAATATTAAATATGGTAAAATATAAAAGTGTTTATAATATATACAATAGCCATAAAGATTGGTCATTATAAATAATAATACAGCAACAACAAAAATGCTAGGATAAAGTATAATACAGTCCTAAAATATTGCCACCACAATATATATTATTGCACGAATAATATGCTGCATTAATTTATAAAATGGCGATAAACCAATGCTACTGAAAACTATATAATCACATCAAAATTAGCGCTATCGTAGACAGATATATGATAGCATGTCAAATTAGTGCTATCGTAGATGGCTGACCTAAGATGGCAGCGGCAAACATAGCGTTTATGGAAACGCTACAATAGACATATGATAGCGTTTTCGTGGTGCTATCAATACCCATATTTCTTATAGTGGTATGTGGATGCTTGCTTCGATTGGGTTATCATTAGCGTAGATACATAATACACTTATCAAAATCGCACTATATGAAATTTGATTATGTGTTTCGTAATTAGAAAAAAAAAAACAATCTGGACTGAGATTTCAAACTTGGGTTTATGTTTTTTTCTAAACTATTATCCACAACTTTTAAAGAAAAGAAAAAAAATAAAGAAAACGATAAAAAATGAGTGAGAATAATTTATTTTGGAGAAGACATTAAAATTAAATCCCTATCATGCATAGGTTGTAAGAAAATATATGTATTTTTTAATATAGAAAATTGAGTGTAATTAACTTGGTCATATACCTAAATACACCATAGATCTTATATATAGACTGCAAATTCCCTATCAAATAAAGGCTTCGAATGGAGAAAGCGGATCAAGCGTTGCGGATCAAGCGGTTCAAGCGGATCAGGCGGATCAAATGCGGATCTAGCGGATTAAGCGGCACAAGTGCGGATCTAGCGGATTGGTTCAAAATATAAGTTTCGAATGGAAAAAGCGGATTAAGCGTTGCGGATCAAGTGGTTTAAGGGAATCAAATGGATTACATGCGGATTTGACGGATTAAGCGGATCAAATACGAATCATATATAATAATATATATTATAATAATTTACATTAAATTTTAAATATGTATTTTATAAACTTTTAACATATTCTCTTTTAGGGTATTAAACAAGTATTTTTAGTTAACTTTGATTTTGAGCTGCATTTATATTAAATTAATTAACACAAAAATTTCAGTATTTTTATAAAAATAAAAAACTTATCATAAAAAACTGTTATGATAATACATACTCCCTCCGTTTCACAAAGAGTGTCATTCTAGAGATAAATTTTTGTTTCAAAAAGAATGTCATTCTACATTTCCAATGTCATTTTTAGATTAAAATTTCTATTTAACCCTCTACTCACAGCTCATTTTATATGAATTTAAGTCATTCACATTTAATTATTGGCATATTAAATAAGGGTATATTTGTATAACTATGAGTTTTCTTAATATGTGTGAAATATGTCAGAATGACACTCTTTATGAAACGGAGGGAGTATGTTTTTACAGTTTGATAACATTAGTATATAAAACTAGTATACATAGTAGTTTTTAACTATTAAGTTATCACCATAGTATTTAATTAACCAGATTTATAAAAAAAAATCATATACGAACCACTCGATCCACTCTCTATTACTGGTGTACCAAATGATCTGCTTTTATAAAACACATTTCCTCTTTTACTGAACCGCAGACGGTTTAAAACACTGTTTTCAATTTTTAACTATTATTTTAGTTTAGAACCACAAAGTAAACTATATAAAAGCTGAATGGAGAAACAGGTGCGTGTCACACACTTGGGCAGACGATCTGCTAATGTTCCGCGCGCCATTCAAAGCCAAAAAGCATTTTTATCCAGTTTAATCTCTCTCAAATCTTTGGCTTGTCCTAACCTTCTTTTTTTTTTTCGTCTAAAGTGATATTTTATATTAAACAAGGTGGAATGCGGTTTTGGAATACAAGAGCCGGCAGAAGACATAACCTTCTCCGGAGACTAAGCCCAAAAAAAGGCAACTAAACCGGCGGAATAAGAAGAAAACCCCGGAAACAAGTCCTATAAAAGGAAACAAATCCTACAACTAAAACAGAAGGCAATCGATAAAAACCAAAACCAAACGGAAACCAACTGAGCTTGCATAACTTGACCCTAGTAGAGAAGCTTGAGCGAGATTTACCGATGTTGCCCACGGCCCACCAACGATAACATCAGCTACCCGAAAAGATGCTGAAAGACACTCTCCCAGACTCACAGAACCAAGACTCCATAACCCGACAAGAAAGGACCACTACAAGGACCTCTAAGACACTTTCGGATACGGTTGCGACGCACACCAATGCGCCCTTTAACACCTAGATAGAAGCCTAAACACAACCAAATCTCAACAGATTTGGATCAACTAAAGCCAAACCAGCCTAACCTACCCCGGACCCAAGAAGGCCCAGAACTAATTAGACAAGAAATCACCCAACACATACACACACTACGAATCAAATACAACAAGCTCAGCAGTTAAGTTGGTCTGATAATCAGTTGAAAGTCTGTCTAGAAGAGGCAAAAGCAAGAACAACTAAAACCAAATGACCCCGACACAACTCCTAACCATAACCGGAACCGGCACTACACCGCACCTAGAAATAATCCTGAAACTCCCGACCGGACAACAGATCGACGACACCCCAAGCACTACCTGTAATACCCTGTATCAAGAATGGGTCAACGGGCAGTCAAGAAGTCGACGAGGGGCATTTTCGTAATTTCCAGAAGATGAGGGATATTTTGGTAAAATCTACCAAAATGTGAGCCGGAAGCTAAGACGGGCCAAATGTTATTCTTTTTAAGTAAAGAAAACATTTAAAAGACCAAGAAAGGTGGAAACGGAGATTGAACTAGTTTTTCGGGTTATCGGAAATGGAAACCGATAAAACCGACAAAACTTGTAAAATTCATTACGGGAGCTACGGGTGTCCGTTTGAAGTGATTCAAATTGCTAAATTCATCTAAGAGCATCTGGAATCTGAAAAGGAGGCTTGGTGGATTTATAGAAGCAGCTAAAGAGTTTTTAAAATATTAAACATTAAACCGGTTTTTCCGAGAAACCGATACAATGTTCGGGCAAGCGAGAGGACCTTCTAAACTTCACCAAAAATTATGAAATTTGGACCACAGCCTCATGAGAAGATGTAGAAGCCACGGTTAAAAAGATTCAGCAAGATTCAATGCCTAGATGAAGTTATATATTTTAGATCATTAATGGGTGATTAGTGGCTAAAAATCCAAAATAAATTCTTTGGAGCTTGGGCTTGAACCAGGGTATTTAGGGCTGATTGCTAAGATCATATTGGACCCAAATCCAGCTCAGTATGAAGAATGAGCCACGAAATCCAGCCCAAGAATTTTAGAAGCTTCTTGGTATGTTAGGTTCATGAATCTAAAAGTGGTGTGTTGTCATCAATCCAAGGGCTGCATGGAGGAGGCTACAAGTGGATGGTGGATGCTCAAATGCATTGTTTTTGGATGGTTTTTGGTGAGGAGGTCGTGGCACAAGATGGAGGAAGAAGAGAAGACAAATGGAGGGTGAAGATCACTCCACTTTTACTATATAAGGAGACCTTCCCCCTCCCATTTTCTTCACACCAAACTCACAAAGAGTAAAGAGAAGTAAAGAAGAGAGAAAGAAGAGAGGGAGAAGAGAGGGAGAAGGGAGGAAGAAGAAGAAGAAGAAGGAGGCGGCAAGAAGAAGGAGGAGGAGGAGGAGCCGGGAGAAGAAGAAGAAGGAGGAGCCGGAGGGGAGAGAGAGAGATAAAGGAGAGAGAAAGAAGAGAGAGAGTGGAAATAAATAAAAGAAAGATGGGGAAAGGAAAATTAATACGTCGGAATATTCTAAAGAATATTCTTCGGAAAAGGAATTTTTCCGACGTAATAATCTTCCCGATAAACCGGATTTCTTTTATTTAGAAATAGGATAGATGGTTGTAGTAGACATCATACGAGGGTTGTCCGGAGGTTCGGGATCACGAAGGTCAACGGCATGGTCAAGTGCGGGTCAAGGTCGGGTCAAAGAGACGGAGGTTCGGGGAAGGTTCGGGTTAGCGTCGGGTTCATGCCGGGTCTCGTTGTTCCGCTAGTCCGTCAATCCGTCCGTCATCATAATAGCAATGTGAGTCGACTCAAAACACCGTAGAGTAGTATTGCATATAGATCATAAAACGAGAAACCGTAGATTAAGTAATTGCATACCCGGATATAAATTGATGGCGTTTGAGAATTGAATTGACAATAAACCGGTTAGGGGGTTGAGACGCATACTAGGATCGTAAGATTAAACGGACTAAACTTGTTGTGTGACGTTAGGTTGGTAGTAACGTTGTGTGATACATACATATAGTCGTTGTATGATAGGGCCGTATATGCATATATATCTATGTATGAAGAACGATCTAAAATGAATCTAAGTACGGAAATTAAGACGCTATAAAATACGGAAGTAAACTTAACAAACGTATAGCATATGGAATGATACTTGGTTAAGGTTTAATGATAAAGGAATGAATGGAATAAATAAATGGTGAGACGTCGGGGAGTTTAGTAAGCTACTAGCTCTAAACCGACGGATCGGGGAATTGATAAAAGATACCTAGGAAAGGTTAAGAAAAGAAAAGTGTTGAGATTGGAGCCGTCTACGGGTTAGCAATCCGCTAATCCAAGGTAGCGGACGATAAAGAGATATGAGCCGTATACGGGTTAGCAATCCGCTAATCCAGTGTAGCGGACGTGAATGAGTTAAAAGACATTAGGAACCCTAATAGGCTTGCTTGTGTGATGATTGTTTGTTTGTGTGATTGCGTGTTTGGGGTTGTTAAGCTTTGTTGTGCAGGCCTATTAGATTGTCTCGGTGTTGGGCCGAGCGAGCGGTGGTGCGGGTGTGTGTGTAGACTTGCGGGGTGCGGTGATGAGATGGTGGTTAATGGTTGTTCGAGTCTGATTGATTGCTAGAGTCCGAGCGAGTCTGCATGTTTACTTTTCTGCACTAGGACTCTAGGGTGCGTTAGATCCCGCAAGTCTAGGTGATTGGAGACGTTCTGGTACTTCCGACCCGATTGGATCCTCGGGAAGTTGCTTAACCGGATCATGGTGATTTCGGTTATTGCGTTAACCTATGGAGTGACGTCTGTAGGTGTGTAGTCCGGAGAACACGGGATCGCGTCCTAGGGCCGGACTGCATGGAAGCTCGGGTTGCCGGGGGTAACCGGAGTCACTGCGTATCGATGGACGGAGAACAGTGTCCTGGATCGTGAGACTTGGTGTTAACGTCTGGGAGTCGAGAGGGTTTGTTACCATATCAGTAATGGTGGAAACCCGTGGAAGTTACCAAGAAGCGTAAGGGCCCAGTGGTGTGTTGGTGATGATGATGGTGTTGCGCGATAGATAGATCGAGTCTAATCGAGAGCATGTGCCGCAATGCTCTCGATTTCCTTCATTGACGTGATGTGTTTTTATTATTGAATTGCTTGTGTGTGTGGTGAAGCTCATCACGTCTTGGTAGCACGTGATCGGCTATTATACTTGATTGTTATTTTGGGTTTTGGGCGGGATTATTAGATTACTAGAAGCCGTAGTGGGGAGCCGTCTCACTGGGTAATCTTAGATTGCTCATTAGACTCTTTTGTGTTTTTCAGGTTTGGCGTAGCTTGGCGGACGCGTAGGACGCTCGGAGTAGTCTCGGGTTGGCATTGGGTATCGGTGTGGAGTTTACACATTTTGACTGTTACTTTCGGTTTCAGACTTTGTTGGGATCCCGTTAAATGTTTTGTGTATTAGACTGTATATTATTATGAATGAGATTTATATATTTTCAAATAATAAAAACGGAACAATTCCCTGATATACGGTTTCGTCCGAACCGAACACAACTCGTGGAAGTGGTACAGGTTGAAAAGCTTTGTATCACGGAAGCGAGGTAAACGGAGTTAAGGACGGTTTGGTTCGAGCCTTTGTCTCAAACCGGACTGCCTTTGACTTCGTATTGTGACAAACTCTTCTTGTATGACTGCTCGGGTTCGATCGGTCATGTTCTTGTTTGATTGTTGGCCGGTCAGCTCGTCGGTCAGCGGTAAACGGGAAGGGGGCGTTACAAAAGGTGGTATCAGAGCATGGTTCGTCATGGGTTCGAATATTCCGGTTTTTCAAAGTTTTCAATGTTTTATCGAGTCAAATGTGTCGCCAATTCAACCATTAGGAATCCGAGTCGCGTTCGTCAATCCGGGGAAATGGGTATTTTATTAAGATTGTGCTAATCATTTGGTATTTTGTTGCAGTCACGCAGCAGAGTTGTCCTTGGAGGATTGGTGTGTGTGTGTGGTTGCGACGAAAAGATGAGCGGCATCAGTATGGATGCCCTTGGATCCATCGGAGCTACTGCAGCTAGTCCGAGTCCATTTTTCCAGCTCGCGGAGTGTTCCCATCTTTCGCAGCCTATTACGGAGTATGTGGTTGCCGATGCCGAGCCCGTTACCACTCCACCCATTCTATAGCCGCCTTATGATACGATTACATCCGGAGTACTACCGTCAGTAGCGCGCACCGTCGACATTCATCCCTAATGACATGGCGATAAAATACATCCTCGGGGTATGGGAGCTATCACCGCCTGCTATTCGACCACCAGTTCGACGCATTGGACTCTTCGTTCCTTACCCGCGGTGACACCTGTCTTTCATTTCCATTCGGTGTCGGTAGTTTGGCCAAGCATATCAGTCACCACCGCATTGACGCCGATTCCGACTTACCACATTTGCGGCCGAGGTGAACATTGTGCTCCTTTCTGTCATAACCGAGACTGAGTCGCTCCGCCACCACCACCACACTCATTCTATCCTCCTAGCGCACCTGTCGATTAGTATCCACATGAGTTGTACCCCTCATCTTGGAGATTAGGAAATAGATTAGGCCCAGGTAAGTAAGGGCTCTAACTCGCTTTTGATGTGTGTATATCGGCTTGCGTTCGTCTCTAACGATTCAGTTGTGTGTAGCAGTGTTTCGTTTGGGACGGATTGGTAACCGCGAGTATGTAGACTTCGACGGACATACGTATTTAAAACTCTATGTGGTGAATAGATGTTTTATTTACGTAGTGGATGTGGAGTATTCGGTATTTTTCGTTTAAGTAACGAAGTGATCTTATTGCATGAGTTGGGATAATAAATGCAATATGGTTATACCGTGAAAGCAAATGATGATCCGATGAGACGGTTACTACGACCCTAAGAGACGACCGTAATTGCCGATTTGTTTGATTGATTGATTGTGTGTGATTGATTGCTTTGCTAGGGTGTTAGAATGTTAAATTGATTGATGCATTGATTGCCCGCTAGGTTGGTAGTTGTTGATTTTGAATCTCTGCATTTCGTTTAAATCGCTAGGTTGCTAGAAAGTGATTTTTTTTTTTTGAATAGCGAGATCGTTTGGTTTGCTTGGTAGAATTGTTTTTGGTAAGCCTAGAATTGATAAAGCGGTTTTTAGAAAACTTATTCGAGATTGAGCGGAATTATAAGATATTGTTTATTAGCCACGTGTGACCATTGGGTCCGTGACTAAATACCAATATCTCTATAAGGAAGCGATATCGGGAGTATGTTAAAAAGGTCTAACTGTGTTGGTGTTGTTATTGTTGATGTAGGACGTGATGGACGATTTGACGAGGACACGAGACCGAACCCGAACCCGAGAGGCGAGATGTTATTTCAGGGAACAGTTTGACCCGAGCCTGCAAGAAAGTCAGTGTGGATTCAGAAAGGAGTTTGGGTAGTAATGGTAGAAAGAAGCAAGGCGAATGAGTTCAAGAAGATAGCAATGAGATTCAGAAGCATCAGAGTCGATGGAAGAGTTCGTTCGGGGATATCAATGGGAAGAGAAGTTTTGAGAATCGATGAAGTGTGGAGATCAGTGATTGAGGATTTCGAGACATACATGAGTATGGCGGATTCATTGGAAGGAGGAACATCAATCCTATCAGAACATTAGTGGGAAGCGATAAGTATTAAAGGCGGAATAAGTATCCGGGGTTGAGGACGAGGCAATGTTGCGTAATCAAGAAGGTCGAATCAGAGTGGGGAAGTCAGAATATCGGTTAAGGAGATCATCAGATGGCGAAGATGGAGTCAGGAGTCAGACTGAAGCATTAAGACGAAACCAATGGTCCGAAATCGGAAATGAGTCGGAAAGTCCAATGGCGATGAAGAATCAGGAAGCGATCAGAAATCAGACAAGTCGGTGTCAGGAGTTCAAAGTGACATCGTGTTAGGGTTGCGCACAACTGCATAGCAGGGAGTCATCTGGGCATCGGAAGTATGAGTTTGGAAACCATAGACAGAATCAACGAAGTAATCAAATGGAGAAGCTGGGATTGAATGAGAGTCAAGCCATTTCGCGTGGGAAGTTCAAAGATGTCAATGTGCTGAGAAGGGGAGCAAAACCAAGGTTCAAGAATCAGTGGAAGCATCGGGATTGTAACTACAAATTCAGAGTTCAAGCAGTATCGTGTGGCGAAGAAGGAAACAAGACTCAGAATGGAGTCGTGCAGTCAAGAGAAATGAATATGTCATCAGAGAGAAGTTCGGTGTAGCGACGTTTGTGCAAACCAGTGGGTTGAAAGTCAGTAGGCATCGGAAGAGCGGGGTTACCATGAGATCAGAGCATAAGAAGCAAAGCAGAGTTGGATTGAAATCAAAGACCGAGTGAAGCAGTTCAATCACGACCGTTGGTATTGAGAATCAAGATCAGAGTCTATAAAGCGAGAAGATGTGAAACCAGAAGTGATCGTGAGTTAAGTTTTTGGTATGGGAAGTCCGAGATGTCCGCGTGAGCAAGACGGGGTTTCAGAATTCAGTACGCATCGAAAGTATAGTTCAGTCAATTCAGCGTTCGGGTGTTGGAGCAGACATATCGGTTTCAGAAGTGGTAACTTACGGGGTTCAGTTCCGATTCAAAGTTAGTAAGTAACGGAGAATTCGGGGACCGAATTCCTGTAAGTGGGGAAGAATGTAATACCCTGTATCAAGAATGGGTCAACGGGCAGTCAAGAAGTCGACGAGGGGCATTTTCGTAATTTCCAGAAGATGAGGGATATTTTGGTAAAATCTACCAAAATGTGAGCCGGAAGCTAAGACGGGCCAAATGTTATTCTTTTTAAGTAAAGAAAACATTTAAAAGACCAAGAAAGGTGGAAACGGAGATTGAACTAGTTTTTCGGGTTATCGGAAATGGAAACCGATAAAACCGACAAAACTTGTAAAATTCATTACGGGAGCTACGGGTGTCCGTTTGAAGTGATTCAAATTGCTAAATTCATCTAAGAGCATCTGGAATCTGAAAAGGAGGCTTGGTGGATTTATAGAAGCAGCTAAAGAGTTTTTAAAATATTAAACATTAAACCGGTTTTTCCGAGAAACCAATACAATGTTCGGGCAAGCGAGAGGACCTTCTAAACTTCACCAAAAATTATGAAATTTGGACCACAGCCTCATGACAAGATGTAGAAGCCACGGTTAAAAAGATTCAGCAAGATTCAATGCCTAGATGAAGTTATATATTTTAGATCATTAATGGGTGATTAGTGGCTAAAAATCCAAAATAAATTCTTTGGAGCTTGGGCTTGAACCAGGGTATTTAGGGCTGATTGCTAAGATCATATTGGACCCAAATCCAGCTCAGTATGAAGAATGAGCCACGAAATCCAGCCCAAGAATTTTAGAAGCTTCTTGGTATGTTAGGTTCATGAATCTAAAAGTGGTGTGTTGTCATCAATCCAAGGGCTGCATGGAGGAGGCTACAAGTGGATGGTGGATGCTCAAATGCATTGTTTTTGGATGGTTTTTGGTGAGGAGGTCGTGGCACAAGATGGAGGAAGAAGAGAAGACAAATGGAGGGTGAAGATCACTCCACTTTTACTATATAAGGAGACCTTCCCCCTCCCATTTTCTTCACACCAAACTCACAAAGAGTAAAGAGAAGTAAAGAAGAGAGAAAGAAGAGAGGGAGAAGAGAGGGAGAAGGGAGGAAGAAGAAGAAGAAGAAGGAGGCGGCAAGAAGAAGGAGGAGGAGGAGGAGCCGGGAGAAGAAGAAGAAGGAGGAGCCGGAGGGGAGAGAGAGAGATAAAGGAGAGAGAAAGAAGAGAGAGAGTGGAAATAAATAAAAGAAAGATGGGGAAAGGAAAATTAATACGTCGGAATATTCTAAAGAATATTCTTCGGAAAAGGAATTTTTCCGACGTAATAATCTTCCCGATAAACCGGATTTCTTTTATTTAGAAATAGGATAGATGGTTGTAGTAGACATCATACGAGGGTTGTCCGGAGGTTCGGGATCACGAAGGTCAACGGCATGGTCAAGTGCGGGTCAAGGTCGGGTCAAAGAGACGGAGGTTCGGGGAAGGTTCGGGTTAGCGTCGGGTTCATGCCGGGTCTCGTTGTTCCGCTAGTCCGTCAATCCGTCCGTCATCATAATAGCAATGTGAGTCGACTCAAAACACCGTAGAGTAGTATTGCATATAGATCATAAAACGAGAAACCGTAGATTAAGTAATTGCATACCCGGATATAAATTGATGGCGTTTGAGAATTGAATTGACAATAAACCGGTTAGGGGGTTGAGACGCATACTAGGATCGTAAGATTAAACGGACTAAACTTGTTGTGTGACGTTAGGTTGGTAGTAACGTTGTGTGATACATACATATAGTCGTTGTATGATAGGGCCGTATATGCATATATATCTATGTATGAAGAACGATCTAAAATGAATCTAAGTACGGAAATTAAGACGCTATAAAATACGGAAGTAAACTTAACAAACGTATAGCATATGGAATGATACTTGGTTAAGGTTTAATGATAAAGGAATGAATGGAATAAATAAATGGTGAGACGTCGGGGAGTTTAGTAAGCTACTAGCTCTAAACCGACGGATCGGGGAATTGATAAAAGATACCTAGGAAAGGTTAAGAAAAGAAAAGTGTTGAGATTGGAGCCGTCTACGGGTTAGCAATCCGCTAATCCAAGGTAGCGGACGATAAAGAGATATGAGCCGTATACGGGTTAGCAATCCGCTAATCCAGTGTAGCGGACGTGAATGAGTTAAAAGACATTAGGAACCCTAATAGGCTTGCTTGTGTGATGATTGTTTGTTTGTGTGATTGCGTGTTTGGGGTTGTTAAGCTTTGTTGTGCAGGCCTATTAGATTGTCTCGGTGTTGGGCCGAGCGAGCGGTGGTGCGGGTGTGTGTGTAGACTTGCGGGGTGCGGTGATGAGATGGTGGTTAATGGTTGTTCGAGTCTGATTGATTGCTAGAGTCCGAGCGAGTCTGCATGTTTACTTTTCTGCACTAGGACTCTAGGGTGCGTTAGATCCCGCAAGTCTAGGTGATTGGAGACGTTCTGGTACTTCCGACCCGATTGGATCCTCGGGAAGTTGCTTAACCGGATCATGGTGATTTCGGTTATTGCGTTAACCTATGGAGTGACGTCTGTAGGTGTGTAGTCCGGAGAACACGGGGTCGCGTCCTAGGGCCGGACTGCATGGAAGCTCGGGTTGCCGGGGGTAACCGGAGTCACTGCGTATCGATGGACGGAGAACAGTGTCCTGGATCGTGAGACTTGGTGTTAACGTCTGGGAGTCGAGAGGGTTTGTTACCATATCAGTAATGGTGGAAACCCGTGGAAGTTACCAAGAAGCGTAAGGGCCCAGTGGTGTGTTGGTGATGATGATGGTGTTGCGCGATAGATAGATCGAGTCTAATCGAGAGCATGTGCCGCAATGCTCTCGATTTCCTTCATTGACGTGATGTGTTTTTATTATTGAATTGCTTGTGTGTGTGGTGAAGCTCATCACGTCTTGGTAGCACGTGATCGGCTATTATACTTGATTGTTATTTTGGGTTTTGGGCGGGATTATTAGATTACTAGAAGCCGTAGTGGGGAGCCGTCTCACTGGGTAATCTTAGATTGCTCATTAGACTCTTTTGTGTTTTTCAGGTTTGGCGTAGCTTGGCGGACGCGTAGGACGCTCGGAGTAGTCTCGGGTTGGCATTGGGTATCGGTGTGGAGTTTACACATTTTGACTGTTACTTTCGGTTTCAGACTTTGTTGGGATCCCGTTAAATGTTTTGTGTATTAGACTGTATATTATTATGAATGAGATTTATATATTTTCAAATAATAAAAACGGAACAATTCCCTGATATACGGTTTCGTCCGAACCGAACACAACTCGTGGAAGTGGTACAGGTTGAAAAGCTTTGTATCACGGAAGCGAGGTAAACGGAGTTAAGGACGGTTTGGTTCGAGCCTTTGTCTCAAACCGGACTGCCTTTGACTTCGTATTGTGACAAACTCTTCTTGTATGACTGCTCGGGTTCGATCGGTCATGTTCTTGTTTGATTGTTGGCCGGTCAGCTCGTCGGTCAGCGGTAAACGGGAAGGGGGCGTTACACTACCTCACGCCAACAAAACAACCGGAAAGTCCTAGATAGACAGTAGAAGCACAGACCCACCATACCAGGCGAGCGGGACTCCGGAGAAGGCAGAGGAAACGCCGGCATAAAATCCACGACGGCGCACGAACCAGGCAAGAGCGACGAACGGTATAAGGCACAGACGGTGACGGAGAGCGGAGGAGAGAAGACGGTGACGGAGATAGTGACCAGTACAACCGTCGTCAATGGCAGAGGAGGTTGAGAAGGGGACAGGTACTCTAGACGGCGGCTAGGGACCCTCCCCGGCAACGGCAAAGACACCGGCCGAGGAGAAAGCAAGAAACGGAAGGGAGGCGGCTACCTCGATTCGTGTGCCTGGGAGCTTCTGCGTTAGGGCGAACCTCTAGTTTTGGTGGTGGTGATGAAACTTTTATTATGTCCTAACCTTCTTTTATCATGAAAGAAATCCATAAAATATTATTGGGAAAAGAGAAGAGGAAGTAGCAACGATACAAGAGCATGGATTCATGATTGCTTAAAAAAGAGCTGGCAAAAGCCGAGTTGCTTAGCCGGTGAGTTGACTTTTACTTAATAACTCACAGATCTGAAGTCACCTTGTCCCATCATTATGAAACCCCTTCTTCTTCTGTATTGCATCATTACTATTTTATTCTCATTATTATTAGTAACAAATGCCAGGAAATCATTTTCAAAAGCTTGATGCCGGTGGAAATTGTCTTTTTATTTATTTTAATTATGTTGACGTTTTTGCCGGCATGCCGTATGAAATAAATGCATCAGCTACGATATAGGATAGTCTATTTCTCAATTATTTTTGGGCTTGACGATTATTAATTATTGTTGTATTTTTTTCTTTGTCGTGATTAATTAGTGTTTAAAGTTTGTCAGAAATAATGACACTTTTCTTTTATTTCGAGTGTCGTTATATTTTAAAACTTAAATAATTTAGTTTGTATCGCCTTTGTTTTTATCGTTTTGAAACTTCTTTTTTATTGAACAATTTAACCTTCTTTTTTGAAACTTATTTTTTAAACTTCTTACCAGACAATTATTGAAAAAGGCATAAAATAGCACAAAAAAACTTACTTTATCATAAATATAGCACCAAAAAAAATAATTGACATTTTTAGCATTATTTTAATTACAATAACTTTTATAGCATTATATAAATTAGAGTTTAGAGTTTATTATTTAGGGTTTAGTGTTTATTATTTAGGGCTAAGGTTTAGTATTTAAGGTTTATTATTTAGAGTTTAGGATTTAGTATTTAGGGTTTAGGGTTTAGTATTTAAGGGTTTGAGGTTAGGATTAATTTTATCTTATGCCTTTAATAAATGCTATTTTGTGATTTTTCTTCCTTATTGCTATATTTGTGACAGTGCATATTTTTTGTGCCATTTTTGCGATTTGCCCACAATTATTTGTTATATGTTAAAAAAAGGAAAATAAATTATTTTATTTTTTTCAGTGTTAAATTTTTCCTTTTCATAAACGGGGACGAATACATTGTTCGAATACAATTTTAAAAGTCTAAAGCCGGTTATCACAAGACGATACCGGAACCAAAAGCCGACAAAAGCAAAAGCTTTTTCAGAGCCATAACGATCAAATAACTTCAAAGGAAGAGACTAAACTGAGAGCAGACTAAGAACCTGCGCAGCCAAGCAAAAGACACCGACGAGGAAGGAAGGAGAAGATAAAGAGGAACACATGCCGCCAAACATTATTGAGGGAGGGAAGCCCACGCCACTCATTATATTGCTCCGATCGAGCCACGAGTAGAAACGCGAAGAAACCAACCCAAGGAGCTGATGAGACATTGCTTTTAACATCGAACACCTACGGCGAGAAGCAAGAGAGGGCTGAAGCTCTAAATCCTTAAAGAAGAGCCGGAAATTCACACACCGAGGCAGAAACACTTCCCATTATTCCGAACCAAACCGTCGCAAATCGCACAAGGAAGAGCACATCCTTCAATCCCCACGGTACCCTGCTAGAACTACTATAAACATCTCCACAAAAGAGACTCAAGGGATAGAGTAACCACCAGAAGAGACAAAACCAAAAACAAGCCATAAGACCTAACTATTCAGACCAAACCACTTCCTACACAAACCAGATCTACAAAACCAGTCCATCCACAAACCAAACTAAACCACCAAACCCTCCTGAACAACCTAGACAACGAGACCAGCAACAAAATCAAGGACACGCTCACCAAGCGACGACGAGTCCATGAGAGTTGAAACAAACAGATCTGAAAATACACACTGGCACAACTCAACACTGGATCGGCGACGGAGCACAAATGACTACAGGGACGAGATCGGAGGCAGCTGAACCAGCACCGCACTAACCAAGGGAGAGAGAGACGGCGGCCGAAACCCACTACCACGATGGAGAGCGCCACAGCCCGATACCCAAAGACAACCGCGAGCCTTACAGACGCCGGCAAGGAACAAGGGAACATGAGAGAGGGTACGCTGGAAAAGAGCACTAAGCAAAGACGAAGACTCCTCCCCGGAACCGGCAACGAAAACCGGCTTCCGGGGAGCCACCAGCACGATGGATCTGTTGAAGCGGCGCTACCTCGAAAACCTCGCCATAGAGAAACTTAGGGCGACTCCTCCTTTCTCTTTTCTGATGTCAGAAAACCAATTATTTATATGAGTCAATATACTATAAATTTTAGTCAAAAAACAATATATATATATATATATATATACTATAATATTATACTTTAGAATTCATTATACTGATATACACATTATGGTTGTGATTGGTAAGTTCTTAGAGTAATAGGAGTGATGAGAGAATGAACAAGTAAAAATATAAATGTTAAAAAAGAGTAAAATTTTCTCTCATCCAAAACTGGCAAGAAAATATAGCATAATTTTTATCTAAAATAGATTAATTATTTTTAAGTTTTTTTCACAAAAAAAAAAAATTAATCATCCATTTTGGTGGTTCTAGATTAATATGAACACTTATCGATTGGCTGAGATGAGCGCTTCATGTTAATATGTCTGTTGTCAAAATTTTTGTGCTTGAAATATGCTTGAGTTCAAAAGTCATAAAAAATTCATTCTTTTGTTCGAACTCTTGCATGTAGATTGAAAATGTTGGTCATTCTTCTGGTTAAGACACTAATTTAACCAATTTTGAACAGTCCATTGCAAAATTAATATGAGATTGCCGATATTAAAGCTTTGAATTCCGCATGAAGAGGTGATAAACTTGTCCCGATATTCATGCCCCATCATCACATTTACGTCTCTTTCGTAACAACTTTACCACGTTTGTCTTGAAAAAGATTCCTCCTCCTTCCATGAACCATCCATGAAACAACATTGTCCTTTTTGTTCTAAATCACTTCTTGGGATCCTTGTTCCTTCTGAATTCTCAACCAATGTTTTAATCTCTAATGATTGTGCATCCTCCCCAGGTTCCAAATTCTATCTCTGCCATTCACAATGTTTCCTAAAGACCTTTGTCAATATGGTTGTAAACCATCTCATTAATGCTTTTTCAAATATACCATAAAATCCAAGGATAATGCTTGTTTATACTGCCCATGGGTCATCTCCAAAACACGTAATTCATATTTGTATATATAGATGTTGAAGGAAGATTATCGAGATTGTAAGAATTTGTGAAAGTGTCCATGTCTGAACAACCGGGGGGGGGGGGGGGAATTCAAATAGAACATGGTTAATTGACTCTTCTTCTATTCCACACCTAGGACATCGTGTGTCACATTATATTCCTCGTACCTATAAATTCTTATCATAAACATTATGAGATTGCCTGCCAGATAAAATGCTTTGTTTTGGATGGGCATTTTATCTTCCATGAAAAATCTTGAAGATTTTAATGTTGAGACTCTCCATTATCAGGAATATCTCTTTACGTGTGATAGCCCGATCCATAGTTTTTTTTTTGCTAAGAAAGTCGTATTAACATTTGTAAAGGCTCTAAAACCAATGCCACTGTCATTTTTGTCTTTGTATAGTTTGTCTCATGACATCCAGTGCATACCTGAGCTTGGTCCCCACATACTCCACGAGAAACGAGAGACGACGCTCGTCAATTTTGTAGCTACTGTTTTTGGTAAGTGATAACATGACATTACATGATTAGGCAGTGTCGTTGCTACTTATTTTATCAAGATCTCTTTACCTCCTCTTGATAGGAGCTATGTGGTCCAACCGTTTACCCTCCCATAAAGTCTCTCTTGTAGGAAGCTGAAAATATGTGTCTTTGAGCCGCTCAGGATTTCCGGTATTCTCAGATATGAATGTTGGATCTCCTAGGATCTAGGGTTTGTTATATTGAAATTACCAACCTCGTTCTTACCTCAGATCTGGCAGCGGAATAGAATTGTGAACGAGATCTAGCGAATCAAGTGCTTCGCCTCTACCAAGCACACACTCACACAACCTGGAACGCCGGGATGCTACTGCCGGATTCAGGGAATGAGTTTTCGATGTCTCTGCTTTTCTCTCTCAGAATTACAGTGACGGCTAGGGTTCAGGTCGACCATATAAACCTTTATATATCGACCTGGAAATGACATCACTAAACCATCGGAGAAGCCCGACTCGTTTATGTCAAAACCCGATATGCATCGATCGACACTCTTACTGTGTCGATCGACACACCTTCTCGAAAAGCCTGCATCGATCGACACACTCATGTATCGATCGACACATACATCATAAAACTCTATGTCAATGTGTATCCAATACACATCAACTTGATCATTATCAAATGATCATTCCCATATGTTAGCTTCCAGATTGCTTAGGTGTGTGACCCTATAGGATCATATAATACTGGCAGTAAGTCTACAACTTACAGATTACAAGAGGCTTCTAGCAAAGCATTACAATCACCAGTATTATACAAACGATTGATCTCGATACACAACTACTATCAGGAGTGAGTACAAGTGTGATTTTAGGACACAATCCCAACAATCTCCCACTTGTACTGGAATCATCTATTCCTACAATCCTTTTGTCTCTATATCTTGATTTAGCATAAGACAAGATTAGTGTCATTCTTATTAAGCCAATATCATGTTTATCGAACTCCTGATCTATGCTGAACAAAACAAACAACTGAACTACAGTTCGTTTGAGTGCGGCCACACATTTTCTCAGCATAAAATCTTCGATAGGCCCTGAGATATTTATCTCCCGTTATTCAGGAGGGACAAATCCCATCTTGTTCCATCCCTGTTCCTTTACACACTTCATGATACACCAGAGCAGTGCCTTTATAGCCGCCAGTTACGGATCGACGTTTGACAAGGTCAAGGTGCACCAATTCACATGCAAGAAAGCATGATGAACTCAGGTCTAAGGACTATACTCAATAGTCGTAATGAGAACCTCTCATGACACATATATAACTATACTGGAGACTTCTCATTAGCGGGTCACGTCCGATCATATGTTCACCAACATATATCTATGTGACTGACTGTGATACTCATATCATTGACTCCATGAAACTTAGTCAACATTCACCTCACAAGCTAGTCTCTCGCGGTTGTTATTGTCCCACTTTAACAACCTCGACTAGGGACACATCATAATTTATGTCATTTGTTACTTATAGGGTTTCATGATCAAGTCCTCAACTTGATGGCCTATAATATGACATAAACTTATTTTGGGACCATTATTTAATTATCCAATAGTCAAATAATGTTGATGTCAGGTTTTTCATAAACATGACCATATCATATTTATCTGAACATCATAACTAAACTAACTCCCACTAGAATCGAGACCAAGTCTTCAGATGTCTAGTACCTATAGCAGCAGTGTTCAACTCGTGCTTAGGTTGTGAGAGAAGTTGCGGTGTTCTTGCTTGGAACCATTCCAACAAACCACACCGCTATTCTTTAATGAGCACTATTCTACGGTCCTCTGCTTGGAAACCTTTCCAATAGACAGTACCGTTACACAGGCAAAATGACATAACCAGGTGAAAACCGGGAGTCATCTTTGTCCGTCTAACTACTCAGTTGACAACTGATTTGTCTTTTTCAGTTGTACAAGAACCTATCCTTAGTGTTTTTCAAACATTTGGGGATATTCCTTACAACTGTCCAGCTACTCTTACTGGAACAAATTGGTATATACTCGTCATGCTTTATGCGTCAGCTGCATTTAGACGAGCGCAAATATGGCATTCATGATGGATTTTATTGCATGAGCAAAAGGAATCTCACTCATAGACACTAGCTCAGCCAGTGTCCAAGACACTTCATCTTGCTAAGATCATTGCCATAAGACCTTTGGTGTGAAGCCATTCTTGGAATCATGCATATTGGAACTATCCAGTACCTTATAACCATAATGGTTCTGACACGATCCAATTAGCTCTTCTGATCCATCTCAATGAATCCATATTCCAAGAACTCACGCGACTTCTCCCATGTCTATCGTTAAATTTGACTTCCGACCCAAATCTTGGCAAGACTTTAGCGTCGGAACGTCGTTTATGAGATTAAGTACGTTCTTAACATAAAGTTTGAGAATTGCAATTACGCTCCCACTAGTTTACTTGTAAACGCACTGTTTCTATTCGTTCCTGATCGAGTCAAAGCCTTTGACCGTTTTAACAGAACATAGATTCCAACTCCAAGATGCTTGCTTCAACCGGTGAAGCTAACATGCATAACTAGCCAATTTTTCGGAGTTGGGGCTCACCATCGCTTCTTTGAATTCCGCATGTTCATCACTTTTCAATGATCAACGGATCACGACAATGGGTCACGAGGAATCCCCCTCGATTTAGTGATGGATCCTTTCGGATCTGCGAATTTCAGGCTCCACAGGTGTAGATCCTACAGCACTCTGTAGATCTAACCGCTGCTCTCCCTCAACAGGTTGAACAGCCTCCTGTGTTTCTCGAATTTCTTCGAGCTGTACTTTTACTCCCACTGTTCTTCTTGGAAAAACAGAGTTCCGAACAACAAAACTTTGTTCTCGGATTGGTTGCAAAAGTACTAAGCCTCGGTTTCCTTAGGACAACCAGCAAAGCAGCACTTATCAGATTTGGGTTCAAGTTTGTTTGTTGACAACTGCCTTACACAAACCTTGCAATCCCAATTAATCAGAAAAACATATTTGGAAATCACCCAGTCCACATCCAATGTGGTGTTTTTCACTGATTCTGATAGAAAACTTATTTAGCGTAAACATGTTCATTTTAGAGCGTATTTTAAAATAATAATGGAAGATTCATGTGACTCATCATTAATCGGAGCATATCCAATAAGGTCCGATTCATTCTCTCAGAAACACCATTCAGGTTTTCTAGGAGAAAAGAGATGTGATATGGCTTCACACTCACTTAGATGATCACCCAATTGTTGACTCAAGTATTCTCTTCCTCGATTCAATCGAGAGATTCTAATACTTCTGTCACATTGTTTCTATACTTCATTTTGGAACTCCTCAAAGGATTCCAACTAGTGTCTCATCAAAAGATCACAGCCATACTTACTGATGCCATCAATAAGTCAATGAAGTACAGAAGATTTCCTTTGGCATTAATGTTCATCGGGCCGCATACATCAGTATGTGTAAAGCCCAACAAGTCTCTGGCCCGTTTCTTTAGCTCTGCTAAAGAAGCCTTAGTCATTTGGCCCAGCAAGCAGAATTCATGTCTCAATTGATTTACAATCAAATGAACCTGAAGCCCATAACTATGGAACTTCTGAAGCTGTTTCACTTTATTTGGTCAATATGACTATGCCGAGGAAAAATCGAGTTCAAGTCATCAGACTTAAATCGTTTGATATTTATGTTATATTTAAGCGTATGTTGGTTTAAGATATAAAAACCCTTTCAAAAGGGGTGCTAACATATGATATTTCATTAAGATCAAAAGAGCAAAGCTTGTCTTTTATCAGAATGAAAAACATTCAAATTCTTACAAGAAAATGAAAGACATCTCTGCATAAAGCAGGTACATAGTAGCAATTACTTAATTCAAAAACCAAGCTTGAAAGGCTCCTACAAGTGGAGAATCTCTACGGCTTATGCAGCAACCATTGCTCCATACCAGGCACGCAGTTCCACTTGTCCTTTCTTCAATGTTCTACTGTTGTTTAGGCCCTGCATATTTCCAAAATATCAGTACCACAACTAGTATCCAATACATGTGTAGAACTTGAATTAATAACACAATACCTGAAGAAGAAGTACCATACATCTTCTTCATCTCTTGTGAATCTTCCAAGAATTTAATGCAATCTCTCTTCCAATGCCCATACTCATTACAGTAGAAGCACTTTCTAACACTAGATGGGCCGGACTTGGGCTTATAAGATGACACAGGCTTATCCTGATTCCAAATCTGGACGGCCCTGCCTCTACCCTTGCCAACACAAGATTTCTCAAATCTTTTACCCTTTATGATGTCTTGCTCTACTGTTTTGAGCATACCATGCAGCTCAGTCAACGTCTTCGTCAAGCCTTTCTTGATATAGTTCTTAATGAACTTATCATAGCTTGACGGCAGTGACTGCAGAATGATGTCAGTTGCCAACTCTAAGCTGACAGGACAATCCAGTTTCCCCAGGTTAACAACGTAACCCATCATTTTAATGACATGAGGACTCACTGGAACATCCTCTGGTAGTCTGCACCTAGTGAGAGACTTCACCAACTGGAATCTCTCAACTCGTGCTAGATCCTGAAACTTCAGTTTCAGGTTGGTGATCATCTCTATTGGCGACTCCATGTTCTCGTATTGACTCTTCAAGTCCGAGTTCATGGTAGCCAACATCAGACCATGCACATCTACCACATCAATATAATGCTTATTTCAAGCATTATATACTGCATTCGAGCGATTGGCCCCAAGCCTTTCTGGAAGAGCTTTCTCAAGGACATAGTCCTTACTCTCCTGCTTGAGGGCTAATCTCAAATTGCGATACCAATCCAGGAAATTTGACCCATTTAACTTGTCCTTCTCAAGGACGGGTCGTAACGAGAAGGTAGTTTTAGACATAGGCTGAAATTTTTAATCAAAGAAAATTTTAGTTATGATTTCAGGAAATGAGGAATCTTATCCAATAAGAAAACTCGCATTATATTCAAACAACGTTTCCTCTATGAATATAATAATCCAAGATCCATACATCACTAAAATCTGAGTGGACAACTCGTCATCACCCGGATTTTAGTAATCTAGGTAAGCAAATGATTGCTAGTTGCACCCAGTACAACTCTTGGTCGCAGATAAGACAATCCATGTCCTATCTACTCTGATGTCTCTGGGGCCAGAACTTCTGACAGCCCAGTCAAGTTAAACCAATCTCTTCTGTCTTGTGATCATTGACAGTCGCACTGCAAGTCTATCGATGATTACCTGCCTTACTCACTTCACTGTGGATACCAAGGACTCCAAGACTATCTAACAATGAAACGAGTTCCGACAGTAGACAAGATTGGGCAAGACATCAAGGTCACTTGATATTTAGTTGAGGAAATGGAACTTTAAAAGATTAGTAATTCAATCTCTTAGGTCACGTAATTGTAGATGTCAAGCACTGCAAGACCATCAACGTTACTATCTGCCTTACTCACATAATTGTGGATACCAAGCTCTTGGCAAGACTATCCAACAACTAAACGAGTCTTGACAGTTGACCTTATTGAAACTAAGCTTTGATCTAACACACATCCAATGTGTATTAGACAGGTTTAGAACATTTTACTTCTAATTTTAATTAAGTTTTAATCGTTCTAATTTCAGTGTGTTAGGTCATTCGGTTCGGTTTCTTAATCATTTGGTTCAAAACCAAACGATTACGGTTCGCATTGTCACCATTTGCGTCAACTGACATACTTGGTCGACTCTTGATATGCAACCTTTCAGATCATCCAAGATAACCGGTCAAATCCAATTTAACCAGTTCATCTAATCTAACCGATTCAACCAGTTTTAACTAATCGCGATAATCGGTCCAATCCAATTGAACCAACCTATCCAATCAAACTGATCTTAACCACCTTAACCAAGCATGATAACCAGTTCAATCCAATTGAACCGATTCAACCAATCGCAAGGCCTGTGTCGACCGACACTTAACCTGTGTCGATCGATACAGTAGGGTATCAGGGAATTTTTAATCGAATTAAACCGACATAACCATGCGAGATAACCGGTTCAATCCAATTGAACCGATCTATCCTTTCGCACAGCCTGTGTCGATCGATTCACCCAGTGTGTCGACCGACACAGTGCGATTTCTAAATCGAAACCCAAATTTCAACAGGCGAATTTTGGGGTGCATCGACCGACACAAGCTTAGTGTCGATCGACACTGTGCGAAAAACCCTAAATTATTTTACGCATTTTCGCGATGCATCGACCGACACAAACTTGTGTCGATCGACACCATGCGACAAACTCTAAAATTTTATTCGCTGTTTCGCGGTTTGTCGACCGACACAAGCTCAGTGTCGATCGACACAGTGCGACAACAGCAGTTCGTCGTTTTCAACAGAAACTTCAATCCGAGATTAATTTCTATAAAACGCGATTCAACAGGCAATTAACTAATCAAATTTATCAGAATTCGATTTAAATGCCACAGATTCAATAGACTAAACCCTACCATGCTCTGATACCACTGTTGGATCTCCTAGGATCTAGGGTTTGTTATATTGAAATTACCAACCTCGTTCTTACCTCAGATCTGGCAGCGGAATAGAATGGTGAACGAGATCTAGCGAATCAAGTGCTTCGCCTCTACCAAGCACACACTCACACAACCTGGAACGCCGGGATGCTAGTGCCGGATTCAGGGAATGAGTTTTCGATGTCTCTGCTTTTCTCTCTCAGAATTACAGTGACGGCTAGGGTTCAGGTCGACCATATAAACCTTTATATATCGACCTGGAAATGACATCACTAAACCGTCGGAGAAGCCCGACTCGTTTATGTCAAAACCCGATATGCATCGATCGACACACATACTGTGTCGATCGACACACCTTCTCGAAAAGCCTGCATCGATCGACACACTCATGTATCGATCGACACATACATCATAAAACTCTATGTCAATGTGTATCCAATACACATCAACTTGATCATTATCAAATGATCATTCCCATATGTTAGCTTCCAGATTGCTTAGGTGTGTGACCCTATAGGATCATATAATACTGGCAGTAAGTCTACAACTTACAGATTACAAGAGGCTTCTAGCAAAGCATTACAATCACCAGTATTATACAAACGATTGATCTCGATACACAACTACTATCAGGAGTGAGTACAAGTGTGATTTCACCCATTCCACCCATTGTTGTGATTCCGAAAATCAACTTCATTTCTTCTTGAATTTCATGTGCATGAAATGTAGCAAGGATTTTGAAAAAGTAATGTGTTTCCCCGAAACTCCCTTATAGTCCTTAAGAATTCATAGAATTGTCCGGCAAAAAGAGACTATTCTCATCAAAAAGCAAGTGTGATATTGGAGAATATTTTTTTGCCACTTTAAGCATGTTAATTGTTTTCCTCTTTCTGTCTTCTTTATATTTGTGATTAAAGCTTCCATACATAAAATGAATAAGTATGGGAACAATAGATCACCCTGGAGAAGTCCCCTTTCTGGAACTATACGTCTGTGTGGCTGTCCGTTTATAAGAATTTTATATTGGGTTGAGGTTATTAACCGCATTATTCGATTCACCCATTGCACTTTAAAGCCCATTCTAAAAAAGAAGCTTCGATAAAACCTCATTCCACACGATTATAAGCCTTGTCTTTATTGCCATAAATTTACCTTTACGGGAGGGATTCGTTCTTAGGCCATGCAACATTTTCTGAGCAATAAGAATGTTGTCTGAAATCAGTCTTCTTGCAACAAATGTCGATTACGTCTCTGAAATAAGGTTTGGCATAAGCTTTTTTTTGTCGTCGACATAAAACTTTAAAAATGACTTTATAACCCACATTAGAAATTACTAATTGGTTGTAGCTCTGTCATCCGACGTGGTCGTTCTGTTTTTGGGATCAGACATATATTAGTCATATTTAACCTTGGGTCTAGATCACCATCCCGAATAAACTGACTTACAAACTTAGTAACATCATTTTTACAATCGGCTAAGATTGTTGGTGAAACAGTGCCGTCATACCATCCGGCCCAGGAGCTTTCTCTGAATGCATCATAAATAGTTCTCTCATAACCTTCTTTTTTTTGTGGTTAGGGCCATTAGTCTCTCATTCATTTTTGATGTGATTGTTGTGGTACCTCTTGTAGAAAATCCTCAAATTCATCAGGATTATTAGAAGTGAATAGTTCCTCAAAATATTCTACTATCATTCGTTCAACCTCCCCCGCTCGTTATCCACTCTTTTGTCGAATTATGAAGCCCTACAATTTGATTCATCGCTCGTCTTTGTTTTTTCAAAGCAGAATACGGGTTGCACACTTTTTTAGTCTAGTAAAGAAACCAATCATATCCACATACAGCTGAGTAAAATGATGGACAATAAAAAAATATATTGTCATAGAAATCATCAATTAGAGCTTTTCTAACAAAAGATTCGTTTTTAAACTATTAAAATAATAAATAATAAAATTTAATTAAATAATTTTTTTAAATGAGAAACTCGCATCAAAGCTTTCCATTGGAGTGAAAGACGAGTCTTTCATCTTTTTTTGGAGACTATGGGTGTGATTGGTTGTCTTTGATAGAGGGAAGGGATGTGATGAGATTTTTATTCAGCCCAATTCAGCTGAATTTTACCAATCACAAAAGAAAGAAATGAATTATTTTCCCACCACTTCCCACTAAAAAGTTGAAAAACACACTAAAATATCACATTATAAAATATACAAGGGAAAAATCCCTCTCTCTCCCACTATTTTATTCCCTCTCTCTCCCTCTTATTTTATCCCTCTCTCTCCCACCTAAAATTACCAATCACACCCTATGAAAAGAGTTTTTGGTCTTTTTGGAAAAAATTTCTCAATAAATATTATTATTTTATTCATTTTTATATAAATGATAAAAATTGGAAGATATTTTCATTGCAATAACAATTAGCGATATTTAGGGTTTAAATAGTAGCTGCAAATGAGACGGATTAGTCCACAAATGGTCAAAACCATTTTTTGCACCGTTTATAATTTTTTTTTTTTGAAATATGTAAAATTGTATTCAAAAAAACTGTTTACATCAGAGTGTTCGAAGTTTTTATCCTATAAAAGAATGAATAGAATAGAGCTCGGTTGGTAGAATTGTCTCTTGTGGAAAGCCAAATAATAAAGGCATCCTCATGCTTCTTATCACTTATATCTTTGAGAGTGCTAAACTTGTTTCGGATCATCTTATTGTTGGAATTGTGTCCAGTAATCTCGGTACTGTCTCTAGAAAGTAAGAGTATGTCAATGATCAGACATAAGTCATATAATACTGGGGGTCATGATGGCTTGCTAGAGTCCGCTCATGATCTATAAGTCTTGGACTTATTGCCTTTATTATATGATCCCATATGGGTCACACGCCTAAGCTAACAGGAAAACGTGTAGGAATGGTTTAGCAGAAGTACGGTAAAAGTGCTAGGCATTTACTATACTTAGAGAGAATAAAACGGTTTAGGCACTGTGTGTCGATCGATGCACAAGGCGTGTCGATCGACACAGTGCGCGAACGCCTCGGAGTAAATTGGCATTTGGGCCAAATGGCCCAAAACGAACTGAACGAGTTTTATAAAAACTTAAGACGAGTTCAGGTCGAAATCAGCCCTAGCCGCGAGCCTCCTCTCTCTCTCTGCGCCGATTTCCTCCTGGTCTAGCAGCCTCTTCCTGCTCGGTGTGCGTGTGTGAACCTCTGGAGGAGTTATCTCTCGGTGGCTCTCTGATCTCTGACCTGTTCTCCCTTTCCGCTGCACAAAACAGGTATAAGGTGAGATCTATCATTGTTTCTATTCAAGAGAACCTAGATCAGCATGTTTAGGTTAATCTGAATCTGAGAATTGAATCAGGATTGAATAAACATTCCTTCAGTGGTATCAGAGCCAATGGTTCTGGTTTTTCTTGTTTAGATTCAAGTTTAGGATTGTTTTTCTTGTTTAAAAGTGTTTTGAATCAACTACTGATAAGAGAAATCACTTAAGCAACAAGGAATTGAAACCTAAACACACTTAAAATCGCAGAAACCAAGCTATATTGATTTGGTAGAATGCGATTTTCAAAAGTCAGTATCGACTGCGATCGCATGGATCGATCGATACGATCGCATGGATCGGTCGATACAGTCTATCGGCTAACCCTGTTAACGCGTGAAAGCATCGATCGATGCAGGATCGATGCAGGTTCGATGTTGGTGCATCGACCGATGCGGTTGGTGCATCGATCGACACGGTTAGGGTTTTGGCTCGGTTCCGTGCATGCGTGAGAGCATCGATCGATACAGGATCGATGCACGATCGATGCAGGATCGATGCACGATCGATGCAGGATCGATGCTAAGAGCATCGACCGATGCGGTTGATGGATCGATCGACACGGTTGGTTCATCGATCGACATGGTTGGTTTAAGGCTCGGTTTAATATTTTGATTAAAATTAATTCGTCCTGGTTTAATAAACAGATTTAATAATTTTATTAAGTCTGGTTAAACCGGGACAAGAAATCCAATGTCGAAAGAATTATTGGATTTAGTGCCTAAACCAGGATTTTCTAATTTGATTTGGTTGGACCAAATAAATTGAGAAAATCCGGTTTAGTAAATAACCGGTTGACAATTGTGGTCATCGTAGTAATTAAAATTTGGTTAGACCAATTTTAATGAACCAGACCGGTTATGTCATTTAATTGGACAATTGGGTCATGTCTTGGACATGGACCAATTCTTGGGCCTCGGGCCAAGAAGTTAAAACAATTGGGCCAATTATTTGAGTCTTTCTTCAGATTAATTTAAAATTTATTTTATAAAATTATAAAGTCGATTTTAAATTAAAGTTTCCGAAATTTTGAAATTAGAAAGTTTCTTAAATTAGAAGTTTCTGGATTTGCGGGTTTTGGATTTTAAAGAAATTTCTAAAGTTAGAAAGTTTCCGTTTTTAGAAAGTTTCCAATTTTAGAAAGTTTCCAAAAATAGTAGGTTTCCAAAAATGGAATGTTTCCCGAAAATAGTAATCTTCTATTTTGGGAATGAATTTTTTAAATAAACCTACAAACCTCAAATAATATCAAGCGTTGGATGTCTTGTCCATTCTATGTCAGCTGTCGAAGCCCATTCAATTGTATTCATGGCCTTACAGTGTGAGGGTGTCTGCTTTTGCGTGGATAAGACGGTTTGTGATTCATAAATGTCATTGGGAGTCCCAGACATTAATGATTACATGACTGTATAGTCTGGTTTTCTTGACTAGGCCATCGGGAGTCCCGGGCCTTGAGACATCAGAGTGAATTGGGCCTCGGGCCCAGATTCACAACCAAGAGTTATATCACGGATATAATTAGCCGATATAGGGCTTACCGATATAAGCTAAGGTTGGGTGACGGCCAGTGGCCCACTTTAATCTTAGTTATATGTGGATCTTGGAATCATTATATTCTATTGAGGGTAACTTATGTTATTGAATATAATGCGTGATTAATCATATTAAGTATAATACAAGATTAATCATATTGAACATATTAACTAAAATTCTTTTATCTTAAATTTCAGTTATGACTAGCACAAACAATCAAAACACTTTCTCGATCCGGTCTGTCCTTAAGATGGACAAGCTGAACGGATCAAATTTCTTGACTTGGTCGCGGAACCTGAGGCTAGTCCTCAGACAGGAGAGAAAGGACTATGTCCTTGAGAGAGCTCTCCCCGTGAGGATCGGGTCCAATGCTTCTCATGCAGTATATGATGCTTGGAATAAGCATTATAATGATGCGGTAGATGTGCGTGGTCTGATATTGGCTACCATGGACTCAGACTTGCGGAAGCAATATGAGAACATGGAGTCGCCAATAGAGGTGATCAGCAGCCTGAAATTGAAATTTCAGGAGCAGATAAGAGTGGAGAGATACCAGTTGGTTAAATCTCTCACTAGCTGCAAGCTACCAAATGATAATCCAGTGAGTCCTCATGTCAGTAAAATGATGGGTTACATTGATAACCTGAGGAAACTGGATTATCCAGTTAGCCAAGAGTTGGCAACTGAAATCATTCTGCAGTCACTGCCGTCAAGCTATGATAAGTTCAGAAAGAACTATATCAAGAAAGGCTTAACGAAGACGCTGACTGAACTGCATGATATGCTCAAGACAGTTGAGCCAAACGTGAAGAGTACCCTGTACAATCTCATGAATGAGAAGGGTAGGTTTACAAAACCTAATGCTGACAAGGGTGAAGACAAAGTTGTCCAGATTTTGAATCATGGCAAGCGTGTGTCTTCTGAGCCCGAGTCAGATACCTCTTACGTTGGTAAGTGCTGCTACTGTGAGGAGACAGGGCATTGGAAGAGAGATTGCATTAAATTCATGGAAGATGATGAGGAGTTGAAGTTGATGTATGCGACTACTTCCTCAGGTATTCATGTTATTACTTCAAGTTCTACCTTATAGGTATTGGATACTGGTTGTGGCACTGATATTTGTTATAATATGCAGAGCCTGGGCAACAGTAGAACTTTGAAGGAAGGGCAAGTGAAACTACATGTCTGGAAGGAGCTTGGGATGCTGCCTCAGTCGTAGGGTTTTCACTTATAGATCCCTTTTAGGCTTGGTTTTGTATTAAGTAATTGCTACAATGTACCTGCTTTAAGCAGAGTTGTCTTTCATTTTCTTGTAAGAATTTGAATGTTTTTCATTTTGATAAAAGACAAGTTTTGTTCTTTTGATCTTAATGAAATATTAATTGTAGCACCCTATTCATGGAATGGGTTTTATATCTTAAACCAAAGAATGCCTAAATGTAACATAAATACCGAATTGATTTAAATCTGATGAATTAAACCTGATTTTTCTTGGCATAAAGTCTTGGTCACATAGAGTAAGTCGGATTCAGAAATCCCATAGTCATGGACTGTTGGGCTCATTTGATAAAATATCTTATGAGACTTGAATTCTGTTTATTAGACCAAAAGGTAAAGGGCCTATCTTAGCCGAGCTAGAGAAAGGCCCAAAGGCTTATTGGACCTGGAACATACTCATGTATGTGGCCCAATGAGCAGTAATGCCAGAGAAAAATCTCCTGTACTTCATTGTATCTACTGATTACTTCAGTGAGTGTGACTGAGTTCATTTGATGAGACACAAGTCGGAATTCTTTGACATGGTCGAAAGAGTTCCAGAATGAAGTATAGGATCTGAATGACAAAAGTATTAAGACTCTGGATTAAATCACGAGTGAGAATACTTAAGTCATTGATTGTGTGATCATCTGAATGAGTGTGAAATCGTTTCACAGCTCATTTCTCCTGAAAACCTGAAGGTTTTTCTCTGAGAAAGAATCAGATCTTATTAGAAATGATTAAAGATGAGTCACACGAATCTTCCATGATATTATTTAAGAATAACGCTCTAAATTATCTAAGTTTACGCTGAAATAGTTCCACCAATATCAGTTGAAAGACACCACGTAAATGTGGATTGGAATCGATCCAAATTCGTCTTTACTGAGTATTTGTAGTTGTGCTACTTCGCTGGTTGTCCTAGGGAAACCAAGGCTTGTTACTTTTACGTCCATTCTGTTTTCTAAGAAGGGAAGTTAATTTCCAAGAAGAACAGTGGGAGTAAAAGTATAACTCGAAGAAATTCGAGAAATACAGGAGGCTGCTTAACCTGTTGAGGGAGAGCAGCGGAAGGATTTACAGATTTCTGTAGAATCTACACCTGTGGATTATGGAGTTCGCAGATATGAATGAATCAGTTACTAATCCGAGAGTGATTTCTCGTCATTAGTTGAACCTGATAATCATTGAAATCTGCACCTCTGGAGCCTGAAGTTCGCAGATATGAATGAATCAGTTACTAATCCGAGAGTGATTTCTTGTCATTAGTTGAACCTGATAATCATTGAAATCTGCACCTGTGGAGCCTGAAGTTCGCAGATATGAATGAATCAGTTACTAATCCGAGAGTGATTTCTCGTCATTAGTTGAACCTGATAATCATTGAAAGTTCGCATGATCTGATGATCATTGAAAGCGACGAATCTGCGAAATTCAAAGAAGCGAAAGTGAGCCCGGACTCCGAAAAATTACATTTTATGTAAGTTAGCTTCATCGATCCATTCATGGATGGAAGCAAACATATCGGAGTTGGAATCTTCGTTCTGTTGAAGTAGTCAAGGTTTTGACTTGAACAGGAACGAAGCGGAACTGTGTGTTTACTAATAGATTAGTGGGAGCGATATTGCATTTCTCATATTGTATGTCGATGACATACTGATTCTCGAAAATGACGTCCCAATGCTGCAGTCAGTAAAGGACTGGCTTGGGAGTTGGTTCTAATGATTGACATGGGTAAAGCCACGTATGTTTTTGGATTTTGGGTCTAAAGATAGAGATCCGAAAGAGCTGGTAGGACAAAGTCAGGATTCTTATCCCGACAAAGTCCTACACGTTTTTCAGCATTCCAAGAAGGGTTTTATGCCAATGTCACATGGCATTACGTTAAGCAAGACACAGTGTCCTACGATAACTGCTGAGCTTAAATGCATGGATAAGATTCCATATGCGTTGGCAATTGGATCTATCATGTATGCCATGAAACGTACTTGTTTGATGTTGCTTTAATGTTAAGCAAGACAAGTAAAGACCAGTCAAATCCAGCAAAGAATCACTGGATTGCCGTAAAGAATATCCTAAAGTATTTGAGGAATACTAAGGATAAATTCTTGAGTTACGAAGAAAGTGAGGTGCTACGAGTCGGTAGAGTCTGAAAGGCAAGTTTCCAATAGACAAAGATGATTTCCGATCACAGTCCGGTTATATCTTGTGTCTATCTGGCGGTGCAAGGCACTGTTGCTGACTCCATGACTTAAGCTGAACATTTCGAAACTTGGGAAGTGGCGAAAGAGGTTGTTTGGAAAGAAGAGTTCGTCACTGAACTTGATGTGATTTCCAGCATAGATGAAACTAGCTGCACATCAGAGGTCCAAACACCTTGAGGATAGGTATAACCTATTCCGTGAGATAAATGACAGAGATGTTAAGTAGATCAGCAAGTTTCAACGAATGAGAACGTTGCAAATCTATTAACGAAGCCACTCCTTAGGCCTAAGCACGAGTCGCGGACTGTTGCTGTAGGATAAGTGAAATTAAGATGTAGTCTTAATTTCAGTGGGAGTTATTAAAGGGCTTTATTTAGTTATTGGATATGTTCTTGAAATAACATTTAAGATGTTTAATGAAATTATTATTTCAAGATTATTTTAACTGTGATGAAATAATCGTTCCAAAGTGATATAAACCATTTTATAGGTCATCGAAGTAAATGACTTGATCTTGAGTTATCAAAGTCATTTAGCTTGATCATGAGACCCTATATTTGATAAATGACTTATATCATTATGTCCCTAGTCGAAGGTTGTTGAAATTGGAACACCAACAACCGTGTGAGACTGGATTGGTACGTGACTTATGACAAAGTCTCAGTGTGTCATAGATGCGCGGCATCAAAGTCAGTACATAGGTGTATGTTGGGGAACATACGACCGGACAAGACCCGCTTATAAGAACTCTTCAGGATATTTATATCTGTGTCATAAGAGATTCTTACTACGACTATAGAGTATAGTCCTTAGACCTGAGTTCGCATGCATGTGACTGCGCATGGACTGATGCACTTTGATCATTGTCTAACGCTGTCGTTCTGCGATAGTTATAAGGACCTTGTTTGGGTACATTATGAAATAAGTAGTTTACAGTGATGGAACAAGACGGGATTTGTCCCTCCAATATAAATGGAGTGAATATCTCTAGGCCAATCGGAGATTTGAATACTGGAAAATGCATGGCCATGCTCAAACGGACTGTCCCGAGTCGTTTGGATTGTCAGTATCAAATCAGAGTCCGATGAACAAGATTAGGCTTTATAAGGATGACACTAATCTTGCCTTATGACTAATCGAGATATTGTGACGAAAGGGATTATGAATACAGAGATTCCAGTACAAGTGGGAGATTGTTGGAATTGTGTCCAGTAATCTCGGTACTGTCTCTAGAAAGTAAGAGTATGTCAATGATCAGACATAAGTCATATAATACTGGGGGTCATGATGGCTTGCTAGAGTCCGCTCATGATCTATAAGTCTTGGACTTATTGCCTTTATTATATGATCCCATATGGGTCACACGCCTAAGCTAACAGGAAAACGTGTAGGAATGGTTTAGCAGAAGTACAGTAAAAGTGCTAGGCATTTACTGTACTTAGAGAGAATAAAACGGTTTAGGCACTGTGTGTCGATCGATGCACAAGGCGTGTCGATCGACACAATGCGCGAACGCCTCGGAGTAAATTGGCATTTGGGCCAAATGGCCCAAAACGAACTGAACGAGTTTTATAAAAACTTAAGACAAGTTCAGGTCGAAATCAGCCCTAGCCGCGAGCCTCCTCTCTCTCTCTGCGCCGATTTCCTCCTGGTCTAGCAGCCTCTTCCTGCTCGGTGTGCGTGTGTGAACCTCTGGAGGAGTTATCTCTCGGTGGCTCTCTGATCTCTGACCTGTTCTCCCTTTCCGCTGCACAAAACAGGTATAAGGTGAGATCTATCATTGTTTCTATTCAAGAGAACCTAGATCAGCATGTTTAGGTTAATCTGAATCTGAGAATTGAATCAGGATTGAATAAACATTCCTTCACTTATCAATCTGCCTACATAACCTTGGAGCAGAGATTCCATTTTCCCCATTTCTCCTCTGGTTTCTTTCCCTCCGCATGGTGTGAATGCATGTTTGAAATCCATACCGCAGAATGAAAAGAAGCATGCGACTTGTCCCTGTATCTGTTAAGAGAAGTACCACTTCTGACCATGTCACTGTGAACTTGTCTCCAAGTATTCCCCTCATGAGAGAACTCCAAATCGTCTTCGTATAACTACACTCGAAAAATCACTTAAAATAGAAAAATCAAAGAAGTTTACTTCGACCAAATGTGAACCATTTTTATTATGAAATAAATTTGATCTGCAGCGATTCGTAGTTTACACTTAAAATAAAATATTTTATTCCGCATTTGATTTGATCCATAGTGGCCGGAGTGACATTCAAAATCTAAAGGTAGTATTTTTTTTTGTCAACAGCAAAAGATACGACCGAATCTCAGCTAGCTAGCCAAGACGGTGAACGTGAATCTATATAAACAAAATAAGAGGGTTGGACCCGTGCACCGCGTGCTAACTTATCTGCTTTTGTGTTGTTTGCTCTTGGAGTGTGAGTGATAACAAACCTTGTGAAGAAAATCTTGCGGCTCTCATACTCGTCTAGGTGTATTCTGAAGGCAGGTCATTCTGTGGGTGTAGACACAATCTTCATCAGCTCTGAACAGTCTGTTGCGAAAATGACATCTTGTTGATTCCACCTCTTCATACATTCTAGTGCCCAAATAAGTGCTTCGAATTCTGCATGAAGTGGTGATAACCTACATCTGATATTTCTTGCTCCCATCATGACATCTCTTTCTCCTCCATAGATACTATACCAGCCTTGTCCTGAATACGTATCGCCATCCTTCCATGATCCATCCACAAAACACCAACATCCACGAATGTTCACCTGAGCCGGCATCGTAACAATCCCAGCCTGTCTCCTTCGTGCATCTGTATTGACCATTGAATCCGAAGAATCCGAAGATTGTACCTCTCCCCATGCAAGGGCCTCACTTTCCGCTAGTCTTAAGATCTCACGTGGATCTCGATCTAATCTAAAGGTAGTATTCCCTAGTGTTTTTCGTACTGTTGTGGTTTTTAAACCTTTATTATTATTTTATTTTTTTAAACTTAATCTTTATTGCATTTTTATCTCTTTAACTATTCTGATCCTCTCTTTGGGGCACTCGGATGTAACCCCACTGATACTATGGATTAAGTCTGTAACTACACGGTTTTTGAATCACATTGTTTAACCACACCAAATCATTTTCTCGAGTTATAACCACAAAACATTGACTTTTTGTTGACTTTTAACGATTTCGTTAAACAGACGTTAAAATCAATTATAAACCGCTAATTACATTATCAAACCGAAACTGAAATTAAAACAGGACAAATTAATATTCAAACCAGATTTGATACCTAGAACCAAATTAAAATCAAATTAATCCAGACCCAAATTATAAACCCCATTCCCGATTTCCAGTGGTATATTCAACTCGAGAACATCTTCAGATGAACCAAACGATTGCCTCTCACTTTCCACTTCATTTGCCATATCGTTGTTATAATAGTGAATTTCTCATGAAAGCATCAAGACCAGCCTTCGTGAACAAGATAGAATCGAAGCAGCATCAAATAACATCTGAGATTCTGCAGAAACTTTCCCTCTACTCTAACATAACACTTGCACATATCGTCTTTAGCCAAACTAATATTAATCCCTTCACCAAGACCTCAATCCAATAAGAAAAACAAAACAACATTCTGTAAGAAGACAACACCATTTAAAAAGCTAGAGAAATCGTTTTGACTTTCTTCAAGCAAAACTAAGCATGGCAATTCAAATTGCAATAACGACACATAGATAATCCCAACTCAGGCAGATCACAAAAACAATCGGAATTTTATTTCAGATCCGGGATCTCCTACTTTTTCAAGTTCCTAAAAATTCCTCGGGACCCAGATTGACAAATCAAACTATAAGCTATGATACGAATTCGAAACAGCACCAGATTGACCCAAATTAAAACATGGTTTTTGCTGCTGAAGAAGACCAGAACGAAGCTGATCAATTGATTTGGGTCTGTGTTTGTCAAGAGAGAGTTGAAATCGCCTTGCATTGAAATCGAGAATCAAGTTAGTAATTTGGGTCTGGGTTAATTTGATTTTAATTTGGTTCTAGGTATCAAATCCGGTTTAGTTATTAATTTGTTTTGGTTTTAATTTTGGTTTCGGTTTGACAATATAATTAACGGTTTATAATTGATTTTAACGTCTGTTTAAAAAAATCATTAAAAGTCAACAAAAAGTCAACGTTTTGTGGTTATAACTCGAGAAAATGATTTGGTGTAGTTAAACAATGTGATTCAAAAACCGTGTAGTTATAGACTTAATCTATAGTATGAGTGGGGCTACACCCCGAACGCCCTCTCTTCTTGCTGTAAAGTTTTTATCGTTTGTGTTATCAATCAAACCTTATATCATGAAAACATACATTAATGTGCTCACATGATTATGAACCAAATCATGTTGCTTCCATCATCGGATACCTTAAAAAATACAGCGAGTTACATGAATGCAAGTATTGTCATATAAATGCCACCAAGAGGCAAAAAGCATAACAAAATTAACATGTAATTAACTAATATATCAAATGGTCAATAATGAAATGTTTTATAATCATATGAGGTCCAAGCTAAATTTATAAATTTCATCTGACGGCCATCTCCAAATTTGTTTCAATCTTGATAAACCATATCAAACCAACTGGGACTAAACCACAATGTTGATCCAAATATTAAATGCCATATATTTTTCAAATGTTTTTGAAAACCATCTAATAAGGTTAAATTGAAGTTTAGGAAAAAAAGTTGATGGTAATATATATAATTGAGAAATAGATTTTCACATAAATAAATATTACATATGGTGAGTTAATAATTGAAAATCAAATATTTTGAGTTTAAATATATACTATATGTAAATAATATTACAGATGGTGAATTCACTTTTATGCGAGTTGAGTTATTCACCGCAGTTAAATATGTTGCAATTTTTTTTTTGAATATTGCGAAAATCTCAATATTTGTAATTTTTTTATGGTTTTAGAGTCATTTTTTAGATACTTCAAATTAAAAAAACTATCTTATGTATCAAATGTGTTTTGAATCGAGGCACAAATGAACCAACCTTTTGTGTTATCTAGGCCACTACACCTTTAGTCTATATGTTGCAAATTGAATCCACCACTTCTAGAAATTTAGATCTGTTTGTTGTAAAGCTTATAAATCATCTACCTAATATGTTAAAATTATTGTAATCATTAATGAATGATATGAAGTACGAAAAATGTGTGTGAAAGTGAATAGTCGTGGCATGGCAGGCAGACAAACATGTATATGCACAGTATTACTTGCACAGTCATACACATAATAATTAATAATCCTCACATGGTCTCTTTCTCGCTCTCGCTCTCGCTCTCTGGCACTATATATGTCGGTGTGCTTCAAGTTATTAGCTTGCACAATCTTTCTAAAACTTCAAAGGTCAGAAACTTAAAAGGGATAAATCGATGGCATTAATGGTGAAGAATAATCCATACGAGTATACAAAGATGGAGAAAGAAGATCCCCAAGAGTTAATTCACAGAAGAGCTCAATTTTTAATTCAGAAGGTCCTAGAACGGGCAGACCACAAGACAAGACATCAGCAACAAAGGAAGAGATCATCTGGACCGTTGATTATGATCAGAGTGGTTGGGATAAGAATGAGAATCGGGAAGAAACTAAGGAAGCTGAGGAAAAATAATAGTTATGTTTGCAACAATCTTATCTCTCGTTTCCTCAAATCGTTTAAAAGATTGATGTCATCTTCTTCTTCGTCTCGAACAATCTCTGACCTTCCTCCTCTGTTCTCTCTTCAAGTTTGATTATCTTGAATTGTTTTTGTTTTAATACTCTCTCGTATGATATACGTCGTCAATTCAAAAGCTATATATATATGTTCTCGAAAAAGAAACAGCTATCTTTATCCATGGATTTTGATTTCGGTTTGAAAAAAAGAAAGATACAATATCAGAGGCAATAGTTTGATTGGCAAAAGATTTTGTAGTAACTAAGAAGTCACAGAATCTAGGACAATTGAGAGCGGTCAGCTTTCTAAAACTAATTTAACTTGGTGTGAGCCTTCTCTTAGAGCACTTCCAACAATGGTATCTTAAGTGGGTATCTTAACTTTAAAATATTAAAAAATGCAAAAAGTATGAAAGAGAAGGAGAAGAGGTTCTTCATAAGAAACCCAAGTATCTCTAATAAGAACCCCAAGTATCTTGTTAAGATACCCATAATACATGTGTCACTTTTTAACTAGTTTAATTTTTCTTTTAAACTAAATTTTAAATATTTAATTAAATGAAATTAAAAATAATAATATTAAATGTGTAAGAACCCCAAGTGGAGGTTCTTACCAATCAGGATGCTCTTAGGACCTACCGATCTGAATCTCCTAATCATTAGAAGAAAAAGGAAAGATACATTTGTTACTAAGAGTATTAATGGAATGATTTAATTACTTTTATTGTCACTATAATATTTTTTTTACAACCAGTAGCACGATTTAGTTTAAACTGTTGATTATTGTTTAGTATTAAAATTTTCGTTAGAACATCGCACGCATGACATGCAACAAATATATTTAGGCTGGGATTACGTTAAAGCTGATGAAAAAGTTAGGAAAATATGTTTCATAAAAGGTGGTCTTTAAATTAATATGAAGATATGATTACATTAAAGTGAATAAGAAAGTTGACTATATAATTAAATATTTAGTCCGGACGCTTGTGGTTAAATGGTAGGGACATGTCTTGGTCTCTACCACGGCTTCGATTCTCATGCGAAACTATCTCACAATTATTTTGAACATCTACATAAATATGGACTTTGTTTTAGATGTTCATTTGAATATCCGAAAAAGGTTTATCCATTAACTGCATTATTTTTTCGAAATTAGTCTGAGATTTTTTATAAGTTTGAGATATCCCAAATTAAAAAAAAAAAAATTAAAAATTTAATAAAACATCCGTTCTAATTGCTGAAAGCAAACTAACAAAATGTAAACTGCACGGTATACAAATTAAATACCGTGTTAGGAATGTAGTTTAATAGAAAAATCAAACCTAAAAATATACAACAAGCAATTGCAATACGGCCTCGTACTCTTAAGAACTTGCGAATTGCAATACGACGCATGAATACCCATGAGATCAATATTGAGCTGAATGAGTTTTTTACATCTAATTGGGAAAGAAAACGTCTTTGTAATTTACATAGAATAGTGAGCTGAATGAGTTTAGGTATGTAAATGAAAACGTAAATGAATTTATGTATGTTTATGCATTGTCATGAAGTTTAGGTACTAATCGTCGCATTTGAGTAAAAGTTCAGGCATGAATATGATGTTATCTATGCTTGAACTTTGTTGATTGTTACTTTGGTTTGCGTTGGTTCAGTTCCAGTTTTGGTGTTCGATTGTTTTCTATTGGTGTTGGGATTTTTTTTATCCTATTTTGATTTTAGATTAAGCTAAGAGGATTGACGTTTATCTCTAAGCTATTTTTAATGCAATCGATATTATCTTTTGGTATTCTATAAAGAAGAGTCGACCCTATTTGTTATCATTCGGTTGTTATTGAATACAAAACAGAAATTCTTCTCAACTTTAAGTCTTCTTTTCTCTTTAATCTCGTAGGTCGACAATTATTTGAGAGCTAAGCAGCAAAACTATTCTGAAATCCATTGATCTTTCGGTAGTTCTTGTTTATACGTTACATTAGCTGGTATCAAATTCCTTTTCAATCCCTAGCCATGCCTCCGAAGAAAACGCTAGAGCAAACATTGTCTGAGCATGATGATGCTTTCAAGGTTGCTCTGGCTACGTTTCAACAAGATCTGTGAAACATAGTCCGAACGTCTGTTGACGTGGCTCCCCGAACAACACTCGAGGTCCGTGATGTTCGTTGGCCAGCTGCCCCGTCGCCCCGTCACAATCCTCTGTTGGAAGCATATGACGATATCGAGGAAGAAGATGATATTGTGGATAATCCGTTCGCCGCTATGCTCGAGCCAGAACAACATGATGCAAGTGTTGTTGTACTGCGAGGTGACAATCAACAGTGGGAATCAAGATTTAAGTTGGATCTTCCAGAATTCACATGGAGTTTACGGATGGATTTTTGGATTGGCTAAGCAATGTGGAAGAGCCCCTTGATTTCAAATTGGTTCCGGACAAGATGCGTATTCAACTTGTGGCTACTATTGGATTGGAGATCATAGGATTTCTTAATTCTGAACTAGTTGTGTCGGCGTTGATGTCGGCGACACGGAGGTTGAAAATGATTCTGAACTAGTTGTGTCGGCGTCCATGTCGGCGACACGGAGGCTGAAAATGATTCTGAACTAGTTGTGTTGGCGTTCATGTCGGCGACACGGAGAAAAGCTGTCTAAAAGCTGTCATCCATCTTTATGACCGTTGGGCCTCTTCTTATTCCTATTATGAGCTGTCTTTTGTCTTATTCTACTTATTCTTTGTTTATTCCATTGGTTGCCCTAATAGCTAGTGTATTTAAACTCTTGTAAAGCCATTTTATGAAGATATTGGGATTTATTCTTCCCAAGAACCGCTTTCTCTCTTCATCTCTCAATTCTCTCTCTCTCTCTCGGGTGTAAGAACCCTAATCGGGTCTGGACATCTCTCTGTTAATTCTCTCTGCTTAATCTCATTATTCTAACATGGTATCAGAGCTATAAGCTCCTATACCTACTCTACTTCCGCAATCTCTGATTCTAAAGTCTCAATTCTCTGTTCTTGAGAGTTTCAGTCCTTAAGGCAATCTTCTTTGGTTCTTTACTCCTGCGTGGGTTCTATTAGGTTTGAGAAACCTTTTGTTGCAAATATCTCAGCTTGAAACTCCCTCCTAGCTATAAATCAGACTTAGCAATGGAGAACTCAAGTGAAGTAATTTCTGTGATTCTTAGAGGTTCCAACTACATAGTGTGGGCAAGGATTGTGAAGTCAGCTCTGAGAGGGCGTGGACTATGGAAATATGTATTAGGCAGTGAATCATCATCTCAACAAGCTCAAGGAGAAGCTGGTATGAAGATGGATGCAGCTGATGAAGAAGCATGGACACAAGGAGACCAAAGAGTGTTGTCCATACTTCAAAGCTCACTTGACCAGGAGCTGTTGGAAGCATATTCTTATTGTACAACCTCCAAGGAGCTGTGGAAAACTCTTGAGAAGGTTTATGGCAACACAACTAATCTGAGCAGGGTCTTTGAAGTTAAACAGGCCATCAACAATCTCCAACAAAAAGATAGAGAGTTCAAAGCTCATTTTGGGCAGTTCATGTCTTTATGGGCAGAGTTGGAGATGTTAAGACCTTCAAGCATTGATCCCCTAGTGTTAAATGAAAGGAGGGAGCAGGATAGAGTGTTTGCACTTCTGCTCACCTTAGATTCATCATACAATGACCTAATCAAACACATTCTAAGGGCAGACACATTACCTTCTTTGGATGAGGTATGTGGGCGGATTCAAAGAGAACAAGGATCATGTGGGCTGTTCAGTAGGAAAGCTGAGCTTGGAACTGCAAATAAAGGGGCTTATGAACCTGAGGAGGGACAGAGATATGGCATTGATAGAAGAGGAGTCTTGATGTGTGTGTATTGCAAGCAGAGTGGACACCTAAAGGAGAAATGCTGGCGCTTATATCCACACCTCAGACCATCCTCTCACTGCCGGTCCCAGGTGGTATCATACCCAATGCAGCCTTGTGATGTTGGAAGAACAATGGTGGCTCATCATGTTCCTGATCAGTGTGATATGGTAAGAAAATCAGACCTTGAGGCTCTCATTCAAGCCATCAAGGAAAACTCTGGTATGACTTTTGGAACCTCACTCTTTGCATCAAATAAAATCAAACCATTGATAATTGATTCAGGTGCATCCCATCATATGATCAGTGACTCTAAGTTGATAGAAAACATTCAACCTGCTCTTGGTAATGTTGTGATTGCAAATGGTGATAAGATTCCAATTCAAGGCATAGGAAATCTTAAGTTGTTTAGTAAGGAATCAAAAGCCTTCTATATGCCTAGTTTTACATCAAACCTGTTATCTGTGAAAAGAGTTGCTACTGACCTTAATTGCAATGTTATTTTCAGTCCTAATGATGTTGTGTTTCAGGATATTAAGACAAGCAAGTTGCTTGGAAAAGGTGTGACAAAGGATGAGTTGTATATGATTGAGGATACTAATCCATCCTCCTCTGATTTTTCTACTGCCCTTTCTACTGTCATGAGTGTTGATGATTCTATTTGGCATGCTAGACTAGGACATCCACACTCTAGGGCATTAGGTCTCTTATTACCTTCTGTTTCATTTAAAAATGATGATTGTGAGGCTTGCATTCTTGGGAAACATTGCAAATCTGTTTTTCCAAGTTCTAAAACTGTTTATGAAAGTTGTTTTGATCTTGTTCATTCTGATGTGTGGACTGCTCCTTGTGTGTCTAGAGAGAATCATAAGTACTTTGTCACTTTCATTGATGAAAAATCTAAGTATACTTGGATAACTTTGATGCAAACTAAGGATAGAGTGTTAGAAGCTTTTATGAACTTCCAAAGTCATGTTACTAACCATTTCAATGCTAAGATCAAAATTTTTAGATCAGATAATGGTGGTGAGTATACAAGCAATGCTTTCAAACAACACTTGTCCAAACATGGGATTCTTCATCAAACAAGCTGTCCTTATACTCCACAACAAAATGGAGTGGCTGAGAGAAAGAATAGACACTTAATGGAAGTGGCAAGGTCCATGATGTTCTACAAGAATGTTCCTAAGAAGTTTTGGGGAGATGCAGTCATGACTGCATGCTACTTGATCAATAGAACTCCCACAAGAGTTCTTAATGATCAATCTCCATTTCAGGTATTAAACAAAACCAATCCAATACTTGATCACTTACGTGTGTTTGGGTGTATTTGCTTTGTGTTAATACCAGGTGAACAAAGGGATAAGTTGGATGCAAAGAGCACCAAAGCCATGTTCATTGGATATTCCACAACACAAAGAGGGTACAAGTGTTATGTGCCTGAAACAAGGAAGGTTTTGATCTCAAGAGATGTGAAATTTATGGAGACAAGAAGTTTCTATGATGAGAAGAATTGGGAAAGCTTGAGGGATCTTCCCACTTCTCAATCAGACCGAGCTACTAACCTAAGGATGATCATGGAAGGCCTTGGTATTAATCTGCCTCCGAAACCGGCCAAAGAAAGTGATGCTCCTTCAGTCTCTGATTTACCTTCAGAAGCTCCACAACAACTCCATCCTGATCATGAGGGGGACACTCGAGAATCAGAACAAGAACCACAAGAATCTGATTCAAGTACACATGATCAAGCTGGTGTTGAGGAGCATGAGGAACATGAGATAGAAACTGAGGAGTTGGATCATCGAAATGGAGAGACTGAACAACCGGTTCTGAATGAGCAGCCAGTTCAAGTGTTAAGGAGAAGCACAAGAGAGAAGCCTGAACCATCCAAATGGAAGAAGGATTTCATCTATTTCAACAGCAATGCAGTAGCTCATCCAAATCAAGCAGTGTGCACTTTAGCTCATGTACCTTTGGAACATCAAGTGTTCATTGGGAAGTTGGATCAAGAACATGTACCAACAACTTATGAAGAAGCTAAGGGAGATGAGAGGTGGATGCAAGCTGTGAATGAAGAAACCAAAGCAATGGAAAACAATGAGACTTGGTATGAAGCTGAACTTCCTAGAGGGAAGAAGGCAGTGACTTCTAAATGGGTTTTCACCATCAAGTATAAAAGTAATGGAGAAGTTGAGAGATACAAAGCAAGGTTGGTTGCAAGAGGCTTCACTCAAACCTATGGAAAGGATTACTTGGATACCTTTGCACCAGTAGCTAAGCTTCACACAGTTAGGATCATCTTGTCTTTAGCAACAAATCTTGATTGGGAACTTTGGCAAATGGATGTCAATAATGCATTCCTTCAAGGGGAGCTTGAAGATGAGGTATACATGACACCACCTTCTGGTCTTGAAAGCATTGTGAAACCAGGGAAGGTGTTAAGACTCAAGAAGGCTATCTATGGATTAAAGCAATCACCTAGAGCTTGGTATCATAAACTGAGCTCAACACTTATGCAAAGAGGATTCAAGAGATCTGAAGGAGATCACACCCTGTTCACTCTTCAAGATCAGGAAGGTATCATTGTCATCCTTGTTTATGTTGATGACATTATCATATCAGGGAGCAACAAGGCAGGTATACAAGACACTAAGGCTTATCTCAAATCTGTTTTTGATATTAAAGACCTTGGTGCTCTAAAGTACTTCCTTGGGATAGAAGTTTGTCGATCTAATGATGGACTCTTCTTATCTCAAAGGAAGTACACACTTGATTTGTTATCTGAAGCAGGAAAGATAGGAGCAAAACCGGCTAAGACACCTCTTGAGGAAGGCTACAAAGTTATAAGAGAGGGGGAGCTTGAGGATAGACCATTTGAGGACATTACTCAGTATAGAAGGATGGTTGGTAAGCTCATTTACTTAACCATAACTAGACCTGATTTGTGTTATGCAGTGAATCAAGTAAGCCAGCATATGCAAGCACCAAAGATGCATCATTGGAACATGGTTGAAAGGATACTTAGATACTTAAGTGGTGCTCCTGGTCAAGGCATTTGGATGGGTTGCAATCAAAGCACAGAGATAGTTGGGTATTGTGATGCTGATTGGGCAGGAGATAGAGTGGACAGGAGGTCTACTACTGGATATTGCACATTCATTGGAGGAAACCTTGTTACTTGGAAGAGCAAGAAGCAGAAGATAGTGTCATGTTCAAGTGCTGAAGCTGAATACAGAGCAATGAGGAAGCTAGCAACAGAATTGGCGTGGATCAAAGGTCTTCTTGTGGATTTGGGGATCGAGACTTCAAAGCCAATCACTATGCATTGTGATAACCAAGCAGCCATTCACATTGCTTCAAACTCAGTCTTCCATGAAAGGACCAAGCATATAGAAGTGGATTGTCACAAAGTAAGGCAGATGATAGAGCAAGGAGTTGTGTTGCCTTGCTTTACAAGAAGTGAAGAACAGCTTGCCGATGTCTTCACAAAGGCTGCTAGCTTGAAGGTGTGTGAGTCTATTCACACTAAGCTTGGACTCAAGGAGCTTCCTGAATCCCCTAAGGCCATGGGATCTACACTCTTTTTCCCTTCATGAAGTTTTATCCCATGAGGTTTTCTTCATGAAGGTTTTTAATGAGGTGGATCTCCATTGACATTCCAAGCTTGAGTCAATCCTTGACTTCAAGCTTGAGGGGGAGTATTGGATTGGAGATCATAGGATTTCTTAATTCTGAACTAGTTGTGTCGGCGTTGATGTCGGCGACACGGAGGTTGAAAATGATTCTGAACTAGTTGTGTCGGCGTCCATGTCGGCGACACGGAGGCTGAAAATGATTCTGAACTAGTTGTGTTGGCGTTCATGTCGGCGACACGGAGAAAAGCTGTCTAAAAGCTGTCATCCATCTTTATGACCGTTGGGCCTCTTCTTATTCCTATTATGAGCTGTCTTTTGTCTTATTCTACTTATTCTTTGTTTATTCCATTGGTTGCCCTAATAGCTAGTGTATTTAAACTCTTGTAAAGCCATTTTATGAAGATATTGGGATTTATTCTTCCCAAGAACCGCTTTCTCTCTTCATCTCTCAATTCTCTCTCTCTCTCGGGTGTAAGAACCCTAATCGGGTCTGGACATCTCTCTGTTAATTCTCTCTGCTTAATCTCATTATTCTAACAGCTACTCGATTCAAAGGACGTGCATTGGAGTGGTGGCAACATGTGAAATTGCAGCGTGCACAAGGTGGGAAAGATCGTATCGCATCTTGGGATAAACTCAAACGTAAGATGCGTAAGGCCTTTCTTCCGTATAACTACACACACACTATCCCTACACACTTTTAGTACATGTGTCAGGGTTCCAAGTCTGTGGACGACCATGCCACATAGTTTTTTGCGCTTATGGTTCAATCTCAATCGGTGGAAACCAACGAGCAGTTGGTGTCGAGATTTATAGGCGGTCTTGAGAAGAAAATTCAGAATTTCTTACTTCAGTTTAATCCAATTTCAGTCTCGGAGGCGCATTAGCGATAGCTGCCCATCGAGCTGAATTCAAAGGACGTACAGTCATCTTGCGCTCGTACAGGACCCATCAATACAATAACTTCTTCGGAAGCTCAGGCAGTTCCCGTCTGTCAAGCTCGTCCGTCAAACACGCCCATTGATACGTTGGCTGGTTGTAACACACGATTAGTAACATTCAAATGTTTCAACTGTGGAGAACACGGTCATCGCCAATCGAAGTGTCCCAAAGGTAATCGTCGCACTTTGCTCGGTGATGACGAACCCATTTATGATGAATATGGTGATGCTCCGGAGGAAGAGGCTGACGAGATTGTGAGTGGTGATATAGGCACCTTGTTGGTGGTTCGGCGCAATTGTCTGCTACCGTAGGAATGACACGAATCTTGGCTCCGAACCAATATTTTTTGGTTTACTTGCACGATAAGAGGGAAGTTTTGTCGCTTCATGATAAACTCAGGCAGTTGTACTAACGTGGTGTCTGAGGAAGCGGTACAAAAGCTAGCTCTTTTCACTGAACCACATCCAGCTCCTTACAAGTTGGTTTGGTTGAATTCACAGACAAATCTTCGCATTTGAAAATGTTGCCGCATCTCCTTCTCGGTCGGTTCTAATCACAAATACTTTATATTGTGCGACGTCATTCCTATGTATGTTTCACTTGCTTTGGGTCGTCCATGGCAATTCGATCGGCGGACTGTTCATGAGTAATTCACAAATACATATATGTTTACCTTTGAGCAAAAGCGTATCACACTTTTGCCAGCCCAAGACATACATTCGCCTCCAGCTGCAATATCGCAGTCTACTATCACCCCGACAGCTGCGGCTCCCCAAAGAAAACAAGTTTTACTCTTAAATAAAACTGCATTTTCTCTTTAGTTGCGTTCATCTGATATGGTGTGTGTCTTGTTGTCTTCGTTTCCTTCTTCTGATGTTGCGCATGAAATACCGGTGGCATTGCAAGACATAGTCAATGATTTTCGTGATGTGTTTCCAACTGAGCTTCATGATTGGTTGCCACCACATAGTCAATGATTTTTCATATTTTGTTGTTTTTTTCAAAAGGCACAAATTTATTATTTTATTTATTTTAAAAGTCATAGTCCTAAGATGTGCTTGACGATTTGACTTTAAAACTTAAAAATCTTTAAATTAGTTATAGTTTTTAAAGTTAGTAATTTTACCAAGCAAGCGGTTGTTCAAAGTCAGACCTCCTCTTAAAAAAAACCCTAGCCGCCTAAAGCTCTCATATTTTGCTCTAGCCACCAAGAGCCGAGATCTACCGCTTGCGGCAAGCCATGACCTCAACTGAGTTTCTCTGTCGGTGTAGTGTGTGATGGTTCTCAGTCTTTCTGTTTTCATTGCTTCGTTTTCGTCTCTCTTCTGATTTTAATCTTATTTTCTCTCATCTCTTCCAGTTTCACTCAATATCGGCGCGTCATTCCTTTCACTAGTGGTTTTATGATGGTGCTTGGTGGGTGATGGCGTTTGGTGACTTGTTGAGCCGACGATCTCATGTTCTCCACTGGATTTCGCAGTCTTCATGTTTTGATTCTTTCAGTTTCATTGTTTGACTTTTGTTCTTGATGTGGTGTTGTTGCTCCCCGGAATGGTTCACCTGCAAGATATCCTTCACTTGGTTTTGTGGCATTGGTCGCAGTTTATCTCTTTCTTAAGCTTGGATTTTGAAAGTTTGTCAATACTAATTATCAATCTGATTTATTTATTATTGTTCAAGTTTGTTCAACGGTAGTTTCAGAGAAGCTCTCTCCAGAAGATTTGACAAAGCAATTGAAGAAGAAGATATATCCTTATTATGAGAATTATCAAAAGATTTTAAAAGTAGAAGTCTGCCTGATAGTGTAGGATTGGGAACGTCTGATTTTCTATCTTGTTTTGGAAAAGATCGGCATGGTCTTGCTAGTGTGTCATTATCAATTAGTTTCCTTGTGGAAAGACCATTAGCTTCTCATTGTTCTTCATTTTGAGAATTTCTTCTATGATGTAAAATTGTTTCAACTCAGATTAATAAACAATGTTAACAAAAAAAAATTTACCAAGCAAACTTTTGTTTTATTAAAATCACTCAAAGTTCCAAAAATCACTCAAAATTTATAACTTGTTTTATTCATGTTTCGTTTTTTTTTTCAAAAGCCACAAATTTATGTGTTTTATTCATTTAAAAGTAACAATCCTAACTAAAAAAAGTCACAATCAAAACTTTAGCGGCCACTAATATAAAACTAAAAGTTCTTTCCAAACACCCCTTACTAAATATTAATTGTAACTTAATAAAAGAAGATTTGTCAACAGGTAATCTTTGTGATATCTAACAAACTAAAAACAATTGTTAACAAGTTCAAAATAATTTTTTAATTAAGGATTTTAGAATGGCAATCTGTACTTTTTATAAACTACAATGATAAAATATAATAACCAAAATAAAACGTGGAATCAAAATAAAAAAGAGTAGAGAATCTTTTATAAAATATACCTCATTTTTAGATAAATATAATTAACCAATTAAATTAAAGAAAAAAAGAATTACGTTGAGAAAAAAACACTATTCCAAAATAAACTAATTAGTTGCCTTGAAAATCGTAATGGTTTGATAAAAAGGAAAACATAAACTGCTTAAAATGCACTTTTCAAATTGATAAATTTATAGAGTTGATGCTAATGGATACAGATAATAGGAATTGTGCATTGATGATTAAATAAAATTATTTTGAACAACAAAACTTCATTGCTTAGAAATTTCAAATAATGGAATTTTGCCTTAAATCTGCAACCAATTGGCCAGGATTTGATTATTTATACAAATAAGTCGGTGTTTAAAAAATTCACAAAATATAAGACTAAAAAATGCTGAAAAAAACTCAAATGTATTTTTGTATAGTATAGTATAAGAAGATATGTCCAGTTTTTAAATATCTTGTTTATGTTATTACGATAATTAGGATTTTATATTGAATTGTAATCTTATAAAATATGGCTTTTTAAATTGAAATGTAAATGATCGTCAAACTTTAATCATACTTTTAGTTAAGGATATTCTAATTAACGCCAATGAAACTAAATATTATCCAGAAGAAGTGAATGATTTAGAATAAGTGCAAAAAAAAATTAGAAAAAGGAAAAACTGGGAAAATCATGTAAATGTCATACTGTAGCAACCAAGTCATTGTGTGTGACAAAAAAAACAAAGTCATGGGATTTCTTCTTCTTCTTCTTCAATCACTTATGCTTCTTTCTCTTCCTCTTCAACCTTCTTCATGATTCTTGTGGTTTTCTTCTTCTTCAATCGGTTGCTATCTTTTCCTCTTCAACCTCTTCTTGATTCTTTTGATATTCAGTTAGACGTTCTTCGATGCGGTTAATAACAATCACACAGAAATCTACATATCATCTTTCAACACTTTTAACCATGTTTTCCAAGTTAAAACTCCATTTCATTGTATTTGAATGATGCATAAAACCAATGTGTTGTGGTGTAAATTGTTTCAAATTTTTTATCTTGAGAGAGGTTGTACAAACCTTGAAGCATTCAATGTATTTGGTATCACGAGGCTGTCATCCACAATTCTTCAAGAATTCAATATCCTTATATGGATCAAGGCTTTCCACATAATTGATAGAAGACTAAGAGAAAGGTAACTGATTTTCACTCTTCAACAAGTTTAATCAGAAAGGACTGAAAATGTTGTACTTATGCATCTCATTGTAGAAAGACTTCTCATGGTCGTTGAGAATAGTTGGGGTATGCATAGCCGGCCCAGAGTATAAGCGAGATAAGTCACTGATTAGAGCATTCTTAAAGACATTGTTCAAAAAAAAAATTCGTAAGCAGTTATTTAAACAAAAGTTAGAAAGACATTTTAAATATATTTTCATAATATAATTTTTTTTAAAAAAACTAAAGGTCATTTTCTACAAATACATCTTCAACCTATCTCTATTTTACCTCTAAAATATATTTTATAGTAAAATTTTCTCTCACTTTTGTACAAAAAATGTACTAATACCAAAATAAAAGTGGAATTTGAAATAGAATATTCCTACTTTCTCAAGTATCATACATATTCGTTATGCTGTTTTCTTCTCGGACCAAGATGTTATATATGTTACGGTCTTTTTTTCCAAAACACACATCAAGCAATGAGATTTTGTGAAGTTCTTCATCACTGATAATCTTAGAAAGATGACGACTGATGTAGCTCTCAATGCTACCTAGAGTTTCTGTGTATCTCACTAAAATGGTTGGTAATACTCCAGAGAAACCGTAGAACTTTGGAGACTCTGATATGTTGCTATATGTTGGATGATCCAAGAGGTAAATTGAAGCATCTTTTATTGCTAATAATTCTTCTTCATCTTCAAAGAGCTTGAATAGACATCTAAGGTTTTCTTCTCCATCGTAAACCTTGCGATTGTTTGAAAATTATGTAGTAAGGTAGATCACCCTTCAGATTCGCTTCCAAAAATCAATCAACCATCATTTGGAGATGATTGTGAAACTCTTTCGGAATCTGAGAAAGCTCAGGAAATATTTCCACCTGTGAAGCAACAAATGAATATGTAATCTAAGTATCTTTAAGTTGGAATATGTATGTTAAGCTTTGTAAATGCTAAATGAATATTCATTGGCAGTTTGTGTTATCTAAGAATCACTATTTTAGTGATAATTATAAAGTTCAATACCCCTTCTAAAATTCTAAACAATACCTACATATCCATATCATTTCTTAAGAAAATAACACTCCAAATGAGATAGTGAAACATTTAAATCTTTTTGAAAAGTAGTCGGTAACATTGTAGCCTAACAAATGTTCCTACTTTCTCAAGTATCAGTCAAATTCATCCCTACAAGACATGCTCCCAATCTACCACAGTTCGTGATTCTCTAAACATTTCAAAAAGACCTAAACAAAGATTCCACTACAATAGGATAGAGAAAAAGTAGTAACTAGTAACTTACCTGTGGGGGTGGGGGTCGGGATCGGCTTGACGGTTAAATATTCTTGAAAATATTGTCATGACTTCTTCTTTGTTGCTGTTGAGTAAACCTTATCCGGCCCGGAAATGGTGATCAGACTTCGCCAAAGCTTCTCTTTTGTTTTCCTCTTTTTTGTAATAAAATATGAGGAAAATAAAAATATGAGAGCTAATTGAGGAAAGGTGTAAAAACAAAAATTTCAGCTTTTATTTCAATCAATTTTAGATATAAATTCATCTAAAATCCATAAAAAGTTATTATAAAAAAAAAGAATTTCATGTAAAGGTTCATGAGAAGTTTATAGCATGAAATACCCAAAACCCCAACAAGAGAGGATATTTTTCAGAGCATCCCTTTACCTTTATTCATCTAAACACATCTAAAAAGTTATTATCAGTAAAAAATTCATCTAAAAGTTTCATAAAAAATTTATAGCATAAAAGACCCAAAAGCTCAGCAATAAAAAACATTTTAGAGCATGCTTTACCTTTTTAGCAACTCAGTTTCTCAAAATCCAGAAATAAAATGTAAGTATGTTTTACCCCAATAAATGACAGAGAAACATTGTGAGTGAGAGGAAGAGACTAGAGAGAGAGGGAAAAACTTCATGTTACCCTAAATCCATAAAAATTTAAAGTCCAAAACCATACCCTTTCTTTGTAACCAAATGAGGGTCATAATGGGCAGGTACCCTTTATATGCGGACTCAAATAAGGTAGTCTTATATGGTTTAGGATACCCATAGTGTTTTTTGAATTTTTAAATTGTAAAATGAAACTGGTTTATATCCAAAATTTGAAACAATTATCCTAATTCCCAAATCGACAAAAAAATTTGTGACCCTCTTAAATCGACATCTTTGACGAACACCTTTGAATCTGTCTTTTAGGAGCAACCCATATGGATTTAGATTCATCTTTATTTGGGTTTTTGCAAATAACACTTTTCCGTTCTTATTTTTCTTAGATTCGAAACCTCTCTTTTTTGGTTCATGAGAGAACTTATTCCTTTTGTAAATTTTGATCAATATCTGCACCCAGTTGAGCTAAGTTGCTTTAACTATTTTCTTTAATTTTAAAAATTCAGTGCGAATTTTTTTTTATTCTCATTTGGGGATGTGTTAAAGTTAGGAATATTCAAAGCTTGAAGTCGCACAATTATTTTGTTTTGCTGCATCGTCACTGATTTGCTTTTGTTAAATATAATTTCAGTGCTGGAATTTGTGAATAGATACTTAATACTCATGGCTTAATTAGAGCTGATATCTGGGGGAAAATAAAATATGTTGATATGGGTTGTTATTCGTTGATGGACTTTTTGATTTGTTTATTAAATACTTCTTACCCAGAAGTTAAGTGTTGCATCTTTGACAAATCATGTGATTTTTTTGTAGAATAGATGGAGTGCTGAGAATAAAAATATGGAAGTAACAAATGAGAATAGAGCTCAAGGAGTATCAGAAAGTGCAACTCATGAGATTCAAACAGTACATGATTCTGACAAGCGCCTAAAGTCTCATGTTTAGAAGGAATTTGTTTCGGCAAATGTAGATTAAGATGGTAAAAAAAGGAATTGTTGCATATACTGTAGCAAAAAGATAGTGACAAGAAAAAATCAATGATCATCAGCTATGAAACACCACCATTTAGAATGTTGGCAAAAAAAACCGCATGGAGAAACAGAAAGTTAGTATAATCCCAAAGTAGATCGTAAAATGATTAGTGAGATTATCATTTATCATTATCAACCATTTCGGTTGGTTGCGAGATTTTGTAGAATTTGAAAATAATATATCCAAAATAGTTTATGATTTTTATTTAAGTTATTTTTTATTAATTTATAACAACGTTGTAGCATTAAAGTTATATATTTGTATGTATTTACAAGACATAATAAAATGATTAAAAATTATTTTTTGTGCTAAATTGTAAATATCATTAAAATTAAATTTATGAACTAATATAAAATATAATACTGTTAAACACATATTTATTTTAAATTAATTAAAAATTAGTGATAATTAAACATAAAAAATGAAAATAAGTTAGAGTACCTGCGGGTGACCCTGAAACTTTATGATTTTTCTTTGGGTTACCCTAACAGTCTAGAGAATTTTAGAGTAATTTAGAGAGGGTTTTTTCTGGGTAGGGTAAAATTACCCACCACAACATCCCTATTTCTATAGTTTCTTTTCATGACTGATACTATATGTAAAAATAGCAAAGATAAATTTGTTAGAAGTTGTGGAAGTCTCCTTAGAGTCACACCGATGATCAAGAGGTCATTAGAAAAGGACAAATGAGTGAGCTTTTTAGAGTCACACTGATGGTAAGAAATTTTTCCTTGATCTGTTGCTTGATTCAACATTAAGGAAAGATTATTCATAGCAATGAAAAACAAATAGGGTGATAGAGGGTCTCCCTGTCTTAAACCATGCTTCCCTTTGAAATAGCCTTGAACTGTGCCATTATATCCAATTGTGTAACTAGGCGAAAACACACAAGCCTTCAACCAATTCATAAACTGTTTAGGCATACTTAAACCCTCCAAGCATTTGAAAAGAAACTCCCAAAAAATCGTATCAAACACTTTTGCTATATCCACGTTGATAGTAACTCTCTTAGGGACCTTATTTTCGTGGTATCCATTAACTAACTCACCCACCAGAATTGTATTTTCTAGAAGTAATATGTCCCTAATGAACTCAGTTTGGCTTGGAAGAATTAAGCTAGGAGAAAGGGTTTCAAACGATTGAAAAAAAGCCTTGAGACAAAATTTATACAATGTGTTCAAGCAGTGGGGCGAAATTCAGAAATTAGAGTAGAACCTGGCCATTTTGGGACAACAACAAGTATGGTTGAGTTCGCATCCGAGGGTATGAAAGACGAATGGAAAAAGTTTTGAATAGAGATAGCTATTTCATTGCATATAGACTCCCAATCTGATTTGTAAAAACCAGAGGTAAGACCGTCGGGCCTAGAGATTTACTAGGATTGAGTTTAAAGGATCCAAGTATTTTCATTTTAAGTTGGAATTATTGTCATTTCAGTTCTTTGAATGTCAGTGCATGCAAAAGTTGAAAGAGATTGAAAGCAGTCGGAGGAGGAAGTCACCATGACAGGTTGCAAGAAGACCGGTCCCAAAATGACTTTGAAGTGGTTGATAGCATGTTCTCCCAATTCTACAGATCCTGAATATTTGTACCATCAAAAAGGGTGAAAGATCTTATTGTATTGAATCTGGTACGGGTTTGAAAGATTCTGTAGAAGTAGGGCATATTTTGATATCCTTCCTTGAGCCATACTATGAGAGATTTCTGACGAAAGTAACTCACCTCTATTTCACGCCGGAAGGACCATTTATGATAAATATCTCTCTCAATTTGGAACAGATCAAGTGTGGGGTTTTGAAGAGCTTGTACATGCACATCTAATAATAAACGGTTAGCATCACTCACTCTCACTTTAATTTGAGAAAAATTCTCTTTGTTTAGCTGTTTTAGTGCACTCTTTATTGATTTTTGCTTCCAACACAGTTTTGTAAGGTTCATTTCCAAGCTTCCGGCCTGAAACCAAGACCTTTTACCACACCTACTGAAAGTTCGAGTGTTTGATAAGGTAGTTAAAGAACGTAAATGGGTAGGTTCCGGCTCTAGGGAGAGAATGGGAGAGATCAGTTAAGCAGGGACTATGGTCAGAAATCTGTGGTGGAAGGAAAGTTGTTACACTATTAGGGAAGAATAAGATGGCAAGGTTTTGACTAGGCAGCGGTCTAGTTTTTTGGCTATAGGGTAGTGGGGATGATGATTGGTCCAAGAGAAGAGAGGACCCTGAAATCGCAGGTCAACAACTCCAAGTTGAGTTAAGCAATCTATGAAATCGATCATTTGGGTCAAAAGAATCCACTTCTAAGAGGGAGTGTTTTGTTGGGTGTAAGATTTGATTAAATCTCCTACTATCATCCAAGGAATCGAGTCAAGAATAAGGGTTTGATGCAGGTTCATAAGCAACACCCACGGATCAGAACGCTCTCCTCTATCATTTGAAGCTTACACATCCATATAAACAAATTTCAACAAGTTGGGTAGAGTTACTACACAAGTGATTGATTGCATGGACTAATTCAGAACACAAACAGAAACAAGTTCCAGATCAGAATGATTCACCCATCCTCATCAGATTGATGATTTGAGGTAAATTTCCAGTCTCTACAAAGTTTTGATATTAGCTGGTTTAAGTTTTTCCCCTTAATATGAGTCTTCAATAATGCTCCAAAAATAGGTTGGTGACTACTAAGCCACTGATAAAAACTCGGGTGTTTGTCCGAATCATTTAGAACATAAACGTTCCAAAAAAGAGTTTAGTTTCATAGATTAGTTAGGAAAGGACTCTCCACTAGAAGGAAGAGAACCCTCAGAAAGAAAAAAGTAGTAATAACCGAAGAAGGATTAGATAATTGGGTTGTAGAAAAGGGAGGATTTGTGCAGCCAGAGGTAAAAAAAAAACGAGTTGAGAGTTGAAAGAAGGAAAGCTATTTAGTGATGGGTTTGATCGAGATCTTTTGATTGATTTCTTTTTCTGAATTTCAGGTGGACTATAAGGATAAGGAAGCCCTTGTTTTGTGATCGCAGCAGGGAGTGCCACAATGTAAGGGACATGAACATAGTTAAAATGGGATGAAATGGAGGGATGTATGGAAGATTGTGTTTAGGAAGAGAATGTGGATCAGCAGAAGGGAGTAGATGCATTTCTGTTGTAATGAAAGAGGAATCTCAGCTGTAGGAATGATGGATTCGGAGACAATTGGACCATAAATAGTAGGACCAGCTTCAGCCGTGGTAACAACAATAAAAGAACCAGCCATAATAGTGTCGATGACAGTTGAGGCAGGAGTAGGTGAGCCATCAACCTCTTTTTGACCAATCAAATATGTAGTTAAATCAGTTTCTACCTTTAAATGCAATAGTGTAAAGCTAACAAGGTTTCTGGTGAAGTCATCTATTTCTTTAGGCTCACCTACGAGTCCAGCAATAAGACTATAGCCGTCATGATGTCCCAATCCAAATGAATTCCAGTTAGATGCGCCCAAATTTGGATGGAGGAGAAAAGTGGTGTAGCTGAAGAGTGAGTGTTGGACCACAAGGCAGTACGAAACATTCAGTCACCAACGTACCAAACATCATTTTCCAAAGTTTTTTGTTGCAGATAATCGCTAGGAATTCTGACCAACATAGATCTTAAGATAAGATTGTTGTGTATTTAAATTTTCTTTTCTTTCCCCATATGTGGTTAAACACACTTTATATTTGATTGTAGGGAGGAGCTCGTCCGTTAAAATAACAAACAATAAAGTATTTGTGCAATTCTGCACCTTTTGCGAAGACCTTATCTGGTATGAGGATGTGAGGCCGACCAGATTCAGAGAAACTCATTGGTGCTAGTCGTCTCAGAGACTTGTCTTCAGAACGACAAATTATCTTCACCAAGGTGGGAACCGATTTTGTTTGTTGCTTTGAAGCCTCAGAATTTTGACCTGGAAGTAAGTTTTGGATTATAGGAACAGTGGTTGATTTTTGGATTTTTTCTGTAATTGAAGGAGGAAGAGTTAGGTTGGAGTTAGAGTTTACAAGGTTTGTAATTGTTGAAGGTTTAGCGCCAAAGGACCGAGCAGTTTAGCAGAACTTGCAACTGTATTTGTCTGAGTTGGAGAGCTCGACTTTGGCTGAAGAACAATGTATTTTTGTTGAACAGTAACTTTTAGATCTCCTTTTTCTAAGACCAGATTTTGAAGAAATAGTTGCAGCAGTTTTTACCTGATGGATCACAATATCAGTAGTGGTAGAGTCAGTAACAAGTTCCATATATGTTGGCTCCGATGAAGAAGCAGTTTGCAAGACAAGAGATTATACAATTGATTTTACAAAGGCAGGAAGAGAAGAAAAGTTAGATTGAAAAAGAGAGGCTAGGGAATCAGGAGGGTCGGGTGGAAGGGGTAGGATAGTGGTGAATAGTAGGCATTGGTTTTTTGGGTCGGGTTTTTATGGTTTTCAGGTTTTTTGGTTTAGGACTATAGGTCTCATTCAGGCATTTCTATATATCGGGTCGGGTTCGGTTCGAGAATTATCGGGTTCGGGTCGGGTTCAGGTACCCGAAACTACCAAAAATTTGTGAAAACTCGAAAAATATGCAAAAGAATTTGAAAATATTCAAAATTTTTGTAAAAATATATATCTAAACTACCTTAAAATATCCAAAAGTACACGAAAAATATATGTGCTACCAAAAACCGATAAAAGAACTACACAAACTATCCAAAAATACTCGAAAATAGTAGAATTATTTAAAATTAGTTAAAACTTTGGGTTACTTTGGGTACTCGTTCAGGTTAGGTTTGGGTTCGGGTATTACCCAATACCCGAAATACCTAAACTTAAATCCCATTCATATATTTTTGTAAAATCGGTTCGGATCGGATTGGTTTTTCGGATCAGATTTGGGTTCGAATTTCGGGTTTTGGGTAAATGCCCAGACCTAGTGAATAGGTTTCAAAGCGGAAACTACTGCCAAAGAACTAGACATTGTGCATTGGAAAACGTAAAAAAAAGAAACTAACACTTTATTTATTCTTATCCATGTTCTAAAACGCGGCGACTAAGGCCGATTAAGCGCCGAAAAATCGCTCTCCGGCCTATAGCCGCCGCGATTTGAAGCTATTCAGTGAAAAATTCGGTGACCATGAAAAAAACTCAAATTTCGTTCATTTTACCATGAATATCGAGTTTTCTCATGTAGATTTAGCAATTGTGTATGTTAATTCAAAGAAAAACGAAAGAAAACAGTGGAAAAAATGAAAAAAAAAAATACAGGAGCCGCCATAGTTAGGGTTGGGTTCGCGCAGACATGAAGAAGAAGATGATTTGGAAATGTCAGTTTTACCCTTATTTTAATATTTTTAATTAAAAATGACGGAAATGCTGCAATGGGGCTCGAACCAAAGACATAGAACATTGTCATAAGGGCACAAACCATTAGAATAGCACGCTATATTGTGTTAAGTGTCTTTACTAATTTATTATATCTACGATATAACATATAAAAATCCAAATATAACATATAAAGGTTTAAAATTCCGCTCCACGTAAATCACGCTTAATCCCTGATTTTCCGATAACGAGTTTCCGAACAAGAATTCTTATTATCCACTTGCGTAGTTGTCAAAGAGAAAATGTCATAATGGTCTCGACTATGGATGTTAATACGGGCTTAAGGCCCGCGGGCTTACCCGAGCCCGTTAAATTAATTAAGCCCGCAACCCGTCCAACAAAGCTTTTTTTTAAACTGGCTTTAAACGAGCTAGCCCGTTTACGTCCGCGGGCTTCACGGGTTTGAAAGTTATTAAACGGGCCCGCCCGTTTATTTTTTTTTACTTTTCTTTCGTCTAAAACTAATTCATATCAGGAAAAAAAAAAAAAACTCTTTTCTTCTTTGTCTCTGAAAAATCTGTCGTAACCAGGTTCACTTTTCTACACTTTTTTTCTTTGCTCGTTTTTGTGCTGTAGTTCTCAGTTGTTTTACAAAAACTTTGATCAGTTATGATCAAAACGTAGCTTTTGTATTTTCTCATCATTTACATACATACATGTGTTCTGAACAACTTGTTTTTTATTCGTGTATAGTCAGTTCTTTTCTTCTTCTGTTTGACTGTTTCTTCTTTTCTTCTTTTGTAGAATGTTGGATTCAGAATCAATCTGATCTTCAGCTGCTTCTTGGTACTTATTACTTTTCCATTGGTTTTGGTTTTGATTTAGTTCAAATTGGTTTTGCATTGATAAAGGGTTATAACTTTTTGTATGTAGGTGATAGAAAGTTTCATCCTTTTTGGTGGTGTTCTTGGCTATTCTTTCATCTTTCTATTATAGTTGATGTTTGCTTACTGTGGGAAACAAACAGACTTATTTTTAATCTTGTCATCTCTGGTTGTGTCTGATTTTAAACAGAACATGCAAAAGAATTGCTTTCTTTAATGTTGCAGAATAAAATAAGTTACAGAATATTGGTTTAAACGGAGAGAAAACAAAAAACAGTGTTTTTTATTTACATAAACGGGCTTATTTAAACGGGTTCCGACTTAAACGGGCTTTGTATTAACGGGCTCAGTCGACACGGGCTCTAAACGGGCTCATACTAAACGGGCTGTAAACGGGCGGGCTTGTAACGGGTATGGCTTAAACGGGCCTGGATAGCCCGTATTAACATCCCTAGTCTCGACCCCGGTTGACCAAAAAAATAATACCCAAAAAATAACAAGGGAATATACTTTAAAACGCGTTACAATTTTATTTATAGTTTGTGTGAGACAGAAACTGGAAAAGGCTGTACGATCGAGCATGGCCACACAACTCATTCATCTTTCACGATCTTGTCAGTTCTTTTGATCAACTTTCAACCCAGTAGCTCTTTTTCGTTGACTTACGTCCTAGTTTGGTTGACGTTGACCTATAATTCTAATCTTTTTAAATTATATTTGAAAAAAGGACGGATATATTTTTTATTTTAAAAATAATTTTTGAATCAATATTTTTGTTTAATAATAAATTTTAATTATTTAATACAAATAATTAAATATTATGATGATTATTTGATACATTGTATAAATGTTTTTGTTTAAAAATAATTTTGTTAACAAAACATGCATTATAAAATTGTTTGATATAGATTTAATATGTATTAATTTTATTAAAACTATTTTTTATAAAACATCATATACTCATATATGAAATTTATTTATATTTTAAATTTTTTTAATAATTATATTTTTAATTTTCTATAAATATAATTACACATTTATAAAAGTTGAACATGATAATCCGTTTTTCAACATTTTTGTATTGGTTAATTCATCTTTTAAAACTTGTCGCCTAATGAGCAATGTTTTTTTATAAAAAAATTATAATCTAAACAAAAAAATATATATTTCAACTCATCTTATAATAGTCTAACTATTTGAAAATTCTAAAAAACAACCTACCAAAATGAGCGATCATAAAAACATCAACTATAATCTAACTCATCATATATTCGAATAATGTAAATATTAATTAATTTTAAAAATATTTAATCCATCTTTTTAACTCATTTTTAATTGAAGAAGTTTTTCTTAAATAGTATAAATAACTGAAATTGGTTAATCTATTTTAACCTCTTTTATAATGGTCTAAATATATCAGTGTTCAAAAACGCGGCCGAGGAACCGCCTAGGCGACCGCGGAGGCGCTCGGCGGAAGGTTACCGAGGCGATTTGGACCAAATCGCTGGTTAAAATCGGAGACATCTTAGAAACTTGATTTTTTCCTTTATTTATGCTCGAAATCGAAAGAAAACTGTTGAATCTGAAAGTTTTTGATGCAAACAACTGAAAATACGAATGAAAACCATGAAAATCGCTTGAAAAATGAGTGACGGCCGCAAACTCTGCAATTTAGGGTTACAAACTCGTGTCTCCACGAAGAAGATGAAGAGACAATTACATCTTTACCCTTCATTAAAGGGAAAATATTAAAAACACTAAAAATGCAGCTTCCGGGTTTCGAACTCGCGCTCTCTACTTGTGCATATGGGCTTGTTTGCCAACTGAGTTAAGTTAAATCTTTGTTAATGCTAAACATAAATATTATATATCTCTATATTTTTAACAAAAGACCTAAAACTAGGCCCCGATTAATCCCCGACTAATCCCCGATTTTTCTATTAGGCGCTAGGCCCAACTCAGCCGCCCGACTAGCGCCTAGCGCATTTTCGAACATTGAAATATATATAAAAAATTTATTTTATTGTATAGATTAAAATATAACTAAAATATGATAATGTTTCATTTAACATTTTTAATTGATTTAGGTTAATTTTAATGTTTTATAATTAAAATTTGTTAATTCATATTTTCAATTGTCTACCAATAAACATAATTTTTTAAAAAAAATTATAATCAAAACAAATTGATATATATTTCAACCCATCTTATAATAGTCTAAATATTTGAAAATTTTGATAATACAACCCGTCACAAATTGCGATCGTAAAAATATCAATCATAATCTAACCCCTTATATATTCGAATAATATAAATTTTGAATAATTCAAATATTTTATCAAATTAAAAATATATTAATTCAAATTGGTTAATCCATCTTTTTAACTCATCTTCCAACAGACAAAGTTTTTTAATAATATGAATAATTGAAATTAGTTCATCTATTTTTATCATGTTTTATTATGATTTAAATCAAAATATTTGTGTATTTATTATATATCAAATGTAATTATAGTATGATAATTCGCTCATTTAACATTTAAGTAAGTTTAATTTCATTTTAATGTTTTATAATTAAATTAGTTACTTTATCTTTTAAACTTGTCTTCTAGTTCCATAAATATTTTAAAATATATTTATAATTGAAACAAATTAATCTATATTTTAACTCATCTAATTGTAGTCTAAATGTTTTAAAATTTTGATAAAACAACCATTTAAAAACTGCGATCGTAAAAATATCAACCGTAATCTAACCATCATATATTCGAATAATATAAATATTGAATAATTTTAATATTTTATCCAATTAAGAAATTGATAATTGTTGTAAATAGTATAGATGAATGAAATTGATAAATCTATTTTTGTAACCCGTTTTATAATGATCTAAATATAAAAATATGTTTTTTATAAATAAAAATGTAACTAAAATTATTTAATTAATTTTAATCATAAATTAGAAATTCTTAATTATTTTTCATGTTTATAATATTTTCGTAAAATTTTGTTATTATATAACTAGATAAAGATATATATATATATATATATATATATATATATATATATATATTTGTATTTAAAACAAAATGATATTATGAATATATTTTTAATAAAGTAATAAATTATAATATATTTAGATTAAAATGCAATTAAATTTTTATAATAAATTTTATTTATAAAGACGAATTTAATCATTGTTTTTAAGAAATCGTATAAAATATTTTTATAAGATTATATTTATTTATAAAAGGTACTAAATTATATTGCGAATATATTTTAGAATAAAATATTAACTAGAGAATATTTAGTATGGTTCCTATATAATCTAAATATATTATACCCAAAAATAATCCTAATGAATAATTAAAATATTCATTAGTTACAATGACATGCATCCAAATATACACGACAAATAGAAATTAGTTTTTCAAATACTCTATTTTTTAATAATATTGATATAGTTTATGATTAAATAGTTAAAACAGGATTAATTACATATCGTTTTTAATCATCTATAATTCACAAAACTAAATGATTATCCCCAAATCTGAATTTAGTTTATTAGAAGCTGGAAAAAATAGAAATGAACAAAAAAAAAAAATCAGGATCACACTGAATTTTGTTTTAACCCAAGCAGTAACAACTGTACTAAATCACACTAAATTTTATTAAGGATTCTTGAATTCTTTTTTGGAAGCTCAGCGACCAACCTCAGTGAACTTTGCTGAAAACTTAAGTCATTGAAGAATGCTTTTCAAAATTTAAATAGAGAGATCATTTCTAAAATTCATGAAAAGTGAGTATTGTTAACCGTTTGTTAAACGATATGCAGGTGCTAGCTCTTAACCAACCGTCACCAGCTTTATTCTAGCAGAAGAGAGAGCTTCATTCTAAATGGTTGTTCCTATGTTTAATTGAAGATGCTTATTTTAGACAAAATCAAGAATCAAATGGCTTAGGGAATGTGATCATAAGGCCCATTTCTTGTACAGAATGCTGGTTGTTAGAGGAGCTTTTAATTCAATAAGATATTTTATCTTACCTTTTGGTGAGCTAATCTCTGATAATTTAGCCATGAATGCATTGACGTTAAACTACTTCAAAGGAATCTTGACTATAGACTTTTTACTTGTCAATCTCTCCTCGATTATTTGGTTTCAACATCTTCTTCCATTCAGATGCTCTGTGCCAGGAAACTTTATCTTTCTTCGGCTCCTTCTCCTGCTGTCATTACCAATGCTTTGCTGAAAGTTAAATCCCAATTAATATCGTGGTCCAGATGGTTTAAATTTAGGCTTCTTCAAGGCAACTTGGAATTATTAGGTCGGAAGTTATTAGCTCGATTGAACAATTCTTCAGATCGGGTTTCTTACCTTCAAATCTGAATGCTACATTCATGTCTCTGGTTCAAAAACATTCGGGTACATCAACAATAGACAACTATCGCCCCATCTCTTGCTGATCTACTCTTTACAAGTTAATATCTAAGGTGATGGTTGTTTGAGTCATTCTTCACCGGCTAATCCTTCCTAATCAGACTGCCTTTGTGCAATGGAGAATTCTTATTGAGAACTTAATCCTAGCAATATATATTGTGAATGATTATCAGAAAGATAAAGGACTCAAAAGGATAACCTGACATTTTTAAAGCGCTCGATACACTAAGCTGTGATTTTTTTCCTGAATTATTTAGCCGGTATTGATGTTCATAATGACTATCTAATCTGGTTAAAAGCTTGCATTTGTACTCCAAGTTTTACAGTTGAATATAATAAAATGGTTCATGGCTATTTCAAAGGAAAAAAGGACTAAGACAAGGTGATTCTTTATCCCCTTACTTTTTTGTTATAGCAATGAACTGCTTATCACATCTACTTAACAATGCATCAACGAAAGGTAAATTTGGCTATCATCATAAGTGAAAAGGTATGAAACTTACACATATATGCTTTGATGATGACTTGCTAATCTTATCGGATGGAAGTCTTCAATCATTGAAAGACATAATGAAAATTATCCATGCGTTTCAACTTCTTTCGAGTCTAGCAGTCAAAATCCAGAAGAAATATGTCTTCCCCTCGGGTTTATCATAATTAAAAGTAGATAAGACAAGCTCTTCAATTGGTCTAGCTCACGGACATCTTCTTATTCGCTATTTGGGGGTACCCTTATGTACTAACAAACTTTCACTCAACAATTGTGGTCCTCTGATTCAAGGTGTCAAGACCAAGGTTGATACATATAGTGCTAAATCACTTTCATTTTTCGGGCCGGTTACTTCTGATCACCACAATCATCAACATAATTACTAACTTCTGGTGCTCCACCTTTGTCATCCCCAAGGAATATTTAAAGAAAATTCAAAATCTCTATTGTGCTTTTTCTTTAGAAGGGTAATCCAAAGGGTCCTCATTGCCGAGGGTCTCTTGGAAAACGGTAATGCTTGCAAAGGATGAAGGCTGGGCTGTAAATACCTAGTGGCATGGAACAAGGCGTTTATGTTGATGCTGATTTGGTTACTTTTCCGTAGCTCATGTTCAATATGGGTGGTGTGGTACCCTAAAGCGATTCTCTATGGGTCTTTGAGAAACTTCTGGACAATATAGACAAAGCAGAGAAACATGGTTAGGAAATAAGATTTTAAAACTAAGAGATGACACATTTGGATGGCTAAAGCTAACTAAAGCTCAGAGTGAGAAGAGGAAAAAATGCAATAGCGTAAGAAACATCAGGTTTTGTGCTTACCACTGCATACATGATTCTTCCTATGGCACTAGCATAAGGTGTTTCTTCTGTGTTGATGTCTTGATGATCATCCATGAGTGAAGCCAATTTAAAATGAGCTCTGATGGTGTATTCACAGCTTTAGATCCTCCCATATTGAACTTTTGAATCACCTTTTCAATGTATCCATACTGAGATAGATATAGGAGTCCTTCCTTTTTGTTTCTCTTAATATATATACCCAGTATCCTACAAGATACACCCATGTCTTTCCTCTCAAATTCAAGACTAAAGACCTTCTTTAGTTTATCCACTTTACACTTATTCTTTGCAATCAGTAGCATATCATCTACACACAAGAGTAGATAGACATAGTCCTCATTGCCAGTTGCTTTCACATAAACACATGAGTTACTATAGCTTCTCTTGAAATTCTGTGTTTTCATACAAGTATCAAACCGTTTGTTCCATTGGCGTGGAGCTTGCTTCAACCGTAGAGGATTTTCTGAGAAGGCAAACTTGATCTTTTGATGAATCAACCTCATAGCCTTCAAGATGCTCCATATACAAGACTTGATCACGCTCACCATGCAGGAAGGCTGTTTTAACGTCCATTTTCTTAAGCTCCATGTCTTCTTTAACAACCAGGTACATGAGAATACTAATAGAAATGTGCTTGACAACTAGAGCCAATATCTATTGGTAATCTACACTTTCTCTTTGAGTAAAGCCTTTGGCAACGAGACGTGCCTTATACCTCTCTGGTTTCACACCTGGGATTCCAGGTTTCTTATTGTAAAGAGACCGAATACCAATCAGCTTAGTGTTTTCAGGTCGATTCACAACATCCCAGGTGATTCTTCCTTAATGAATTCATTTCTTATGCCCTACCAGCATTCCATTTATCCAGTCTTTATCATTGTTTGTATCATGTTAGCATCTAGGTTCCTCACTGCTGATATCCTCTGATGTTGTGAGATCAAAACACAATATAAATAAATGAGATACAAGATCCAATGTACCCATTTGTGTTTTTACAATTTATCGTTTTTATCTCTTGGTCCAATCGGTCAAATAAAACAGATTCTTTTTTTCTACCAGAAGAACCAATCACACAAAAAAAAATTCATTATATCCTTTTCTCATATCGTTCTATTTCATAGAATTGGGCCAACATTTCTATTGGAAATATAGGGGTTCCAAGTCTATGCGCCGTAATGAGCATAATGACCCTATTGTTCCGATGGAGAGAAGAACCTACGATTAGCTTTTTAGTAAATTTCCAAACGAACATTTCAACTAAATCTTTTATTTTACATGTCACATTACCGAGGGCCTCGTTTTTAGAAAATACGCCATCTGGGATTCGGTATGATACTTATGAGATCGATGAAGTTGATTTTCAAATCAATTGGAAGGCGAAACTGAAGAAAATGTACCAACAGAGCTTGGACTTCGTTAAAGAAAAGCGGTCGGACCCTATTATGGATTTCTGACCACATTCTCCATATGGCCCTCTTACCTCTTCCTCATTTGAGCTTGATCTGCCATTCTAACCCTTCTTGGGGGATTCCATCAACAAAACCAACCTCTATATAATCTGAGAACTTTGCTGGAAGCTTTATTTCTCTTCTGAGTTGTCACGTGAAAGTTTATAACCAGTCAGACCTTTTGTTGTAGATTTAGTCTCTTTTGGAAACTCCTCTGATTCAGATTCACTTGCATCAGCTTTGATAGCTCCACCTACACAAGAACTTTCACCATTCTCTACTACAGATTGAACTCCTTTACCCTTGTCATCTTCATTAGTCAGATCAAGACTTCTCAATGTGAGGTAAGAATCATTGACTTGACTCTGCTTTCCTTAAGATTTCAAGTCTTTATATTCATGGAAGATGATATTCCTACTGACAGTACATTTTCTCTTTTCAATGAGCCATATCTTATATCCTTTTGTATCATGAGGGTAGCCTAAGAATATTTCTTTTAAAGCCCTAGACTTAGGTTTACCTTGATCCTGATGGACATAAGCCACTGCACTAAATCTTCTCAAATGCTTGTATCAAAGTTTCATGTTTAACCATAATTGTTCATAAACATTATGATCAATTGTAAACGCAGGAGACCGATTTATCAGATAAGCTGTTGTAGATGATGTCTATGCCCATAAAGATTCCTCAAGCCCTGACTCATCTAGCATACATATAACCTTTTACATCATTGTTCTATTCATCTGTTCAGCCACACCGTTCTGCTGAGGTGTGTAGGTGCATGTCCTATGCCTTTCAATTTCATACTTGACATAGTAATCACTGAACTTATGATTACAGAATTCTAAGCAGTTGTCAGTCATGAGAACTATAACCTTCTTCCCAATCTGATTCTCAACCAATTCTTTCAATTCACAAAACTTGCTAAATGTCTCATCCTTAGACCTGAGAAATAACAACCAAAATTTTCGTGTCTTATCATCAATTATTGAAAGAAAGTATTGCATACCAGAGAGAGAAGGAGTGGCGTTTGGTGAGCCCTAGATATCAACATGAATTATCCAAGAGCATCTTGAGTGTTGTGATGACCCACATTGAAGCTATGTTTCTTTGACTCCCCCATTACACATTGCTCACAGAAGGAAAGATCCTTGATATCCTTCATGTCCAACAAACCTTTACCAGATAAGACTTTAGTATTGTTCAGACTCAAATGTCATAACCTGTTGTGCCACAAGGCAGTCTTATCCTTAGACAATTCCATATTGCAGCTTTCACTTAAAGTGTAATACTCGTCTTCCGACGAACCGGAGATGCAGCATTATAGCAATCGGCTGCCTTCTCAATCTGGTCCCAATAATCATGTGCGCTTTCTTCGGTTCAAATCCACCAATAGCATTAATCTATCATCAATCCTGCATCTAGACCTGCGAGGGGAAAAGGCACGGAAAGGAAAAGAGAGGCATGAGTAATTGTTTCAAACACAATTACCCAGTGAGGGCGGACTAAGGAATCCGCGATCCCGGCTTACGCCACACAACTACGAGAAAAGTTCTAAGCTAATATCACCTTACACGCTATGCACGAAGGCACATTACAATCAACCTACGAATAACTACATGTCTATGATTGCGGACCTAGGGCTGCATTCCGCTAACCGCACCCCGCGGACCGACCATTACGCCCTTTCCACAGCAAACAAATGGCTCGCGAACCTTCGAATCACAACACACCACCACAGGAGGGCTAGTCAGGACCCTCCTCCGACGATAAAGGACGCGCAAAATTCCGCTACGCACCCTGCCACTCAATCCCTAAAACAGTTCTACCACACATAGCCATCACACACAAGCAACGTTTTTGGTTTAAGTGATAACCTATAAATTCTACGTTCTTCAATCAATCACATAGCCGGCATTAACGAACTATAATACCTAGGAAAGACAACATTAACGAAGGACTTGCGTCCGTAATTGGAATAGGCAAGGGATTATGTTCGGTCCTTGATAGGGTCTAAGTTTTAATCCTATTTTACTGCAAGTGCACAGTTAATGCAGTTATAGTATATAGGGTATCGAATCCACAGATACTCTAGACTCTTGCGATAGATTATAGAATTTCAGGTTAAACTAGGTAGAAGCGGTAGAAAACAGTAAATCAAAATAGAAAGCAAGTAAACGGTCTGTAAATCAGAAGGCAAAGCGTCAGGTCAAGGGAGTTCTCAGGAAATCAGGAATATAGGCAATCAATCAATCGGGATCTAATTAAGAACTGTTATAGAACTGGAATCACGGAAGTATAAGAAGCCAACTTTCGTTGCGAATCCTATCTATGTCTAACAACCTAGCAAGCCAACTTTCGTTTCGAATTCTAGAGTTCTAAACAAGCATTAATCTCAAGTTCTTTCGTTCACAATTCCTCTAAACCAAATTTCTTTGCGAGTAGATCAAATTGCTCATCTAGGTTCTTTCTAGCTAATTAACCAACTGTCGTTGTGGAAATCAAACTAACATCATAAATCTGGGTAGCTACTTCAGATTAAGCATTAAGAACAACCCTAGATGAAGAACTAACATATACGAATCCCTACAGATGGATCAACCTATAATCATGAAATCCCTAATGAGAATCCCTAAACCTAACAGGTAAACTACTCAGACATGATCATCGAAACAGAAGACATCATGAATAGAAAACCAAATAGCATGTAATAAAATAAAGAAATGGGGTTCGAAATCCTCTCTCTTTCAAGAACAAGATCAGCCCCTAACTCTCTCTGAAAGTAAAATAAAGCATAGCCTAAACAATGGCTTAAAACCCTAATATATAAGTCTAAACACGTTTTTGGGCCTTTTTGCAAGTCTGGGAAGTTTCTGGGAAAAAACTGTAATTTCTCCAAAATGCAGATTTTTGGGCGCAAAACGCTGGAATCACCTTGCGTCGACCACTGCACAGACTGCAACGATCGTTGCAAGGTGATTTCGCAGCCAGTGAACTCTGTGAGATCTCTAAACAATGCAAAATTGACCCAAATGCTTCCAAAACATCCAATTAGGCTCCAAATGTCCTTAAACCTGTAAAACACCTGAAAAGACTCCAAAACATAATAAAAGACTCGATAAATAAGACATATACCATGGCTAAAATCCCTAAAATCCATGGTATATCAACTCCCCCACACTTAGCTTTTGCTTGCCCTCAAGCAAACAGAGAACTAGAATATGGTGAAGAGGTTTGAAAACTTTCAGAAACTCTTTTCATCTTAGAAGCAACAACACTCAGATTCCCCTTAGTAAGCCACATGAAAGAATCACCTGCAAGAAATTAAGACCAACATATACTTCCCCCACACTTAGCAACTGTCCTGAGTAAACTCCACAATCAATCCAAGCAATTCAAATTCACCCTACTGACTTATATAAGCTATTAAGTGCGGTCTCACCTAAGGATTATCGATCAAAGGACACATGGATTCTTACTCTGTCAGCTCTAGACCACCATACTATCTTTTTCTGGTTCCTTTCTTCTCTTTTCCCTTCCTTAGCACTCTGATTTTTCCCCATTGGGTATCATTTTATTTTTTTTATCAGTGCTCTTCCCGTTAAGGGGTGTACTTTGGACACATTCCATGAATACACAGGAGGTGATAGTGGTAGCTACCACTCCCGTGACCACTTCGGAGCTACTAGCTCATCCTCAGTTTATTATTCTTTTTTTTTTTACTTTATGGAAGGGGAGAAGGGAACCTTACTTGGACAGGTTTACAGGCTGTGTCAGAACTAACAGAGGAGTCCGACTTAAGGTATACCAAGCCCTTAGGTGAGAAAATTAAGTCAGGTTTACAAGGGTGAAGTCAGTAAAGGATCCTCTGAATACCTGAATTGATATGGGTGTCCTCAGTAGGCTGATCCGCGTTGGGTTTTCTAATAGTCATAGATTGATCCTGCAGCTTCATCCCAATGATCACTTAAGTCCTGCAAGTGCTGTTAACTTCTCAAAAATTCACTGTTTCTTACTTAAACTATTTTAACTCAATAAAACAAAAAAAATTTGAAAACCGAACTGGCTCTAAGAAAACAAAAGCGTGCGTCAGTAGCTACCTCCCCCACACTTGAAACACACTGTCCCAGTGGTGTCAAGCCCAGGTTTGGTGAGAATAATCAAATTGAAGAACAATCCGAAAAGTTGCAGAATACTTACTGTCGTCGGCCTGCGTCGATCGATGCCACAAGGGTGTCGATCGGCGAATATGCTCGCGGTTATTTAGATAACCGATGTCTAAACCGCAATCGAATCAGCTAACCAGAAATCGCAGCTGTGTCGAGCGATGCACTAGGTGTGTCGATCGACGCAGTGCGATTCTGCCTGTTTCTCACGCCTCTGAACACACTTAAACAGAAAAATCAAAACACCAAAATCAAAACGAAAAATAAAAACGAAAACGAACCTAACAGTGGGTTGCCTCCCACTCAGCGCTTGTTTAAAGTCGATAGCTTGACTATGGGATAAGAGATCGGACTTATGGGGGATTCAACAGAGACTTTGAGTGTCTCTGCGAATATCTCTTCATCCAAGGTGGCGTATAGGCATTCGGGTCATGAGATCTCCCTAGGAACAAAGGAGTAGAACCAGGGCGGGAGCGAAGCTTGGGTGGGATTCTGCGTTTTCCTGCATTCAAAGCAATGCGGTTAGGAGGTTTAAGCTTAGATGATTTGTGCCTTACCTTTGGTGGAAATGAGATGTCTGGAGCTTTCTGCTTATGAGCAGTTGCAGGCACTGAAGATGTTAGAGCAGGTTCAAGAGGAACCGCCATCTTCTCTTCTCCAACAGGAATCTCTGGTTCCACTTCCACACTGAAGCTCTGTCCATCAATGGTGAATTTCTGCAGCTTATCCATCTTGAACCTCAAGGGATTTTCTCCCATATGGAGATCAATCAGTCCATATCTCACATCAATCACTGCTCTAGCAGTAGCTAAGAATGATCTACCAAGGGTTTGATTGGGAGAGCATTAGGAAGGGCATTACGCTTTTTATTAACCAATCAAGTTTTATTTAAAAAGCATGTAGAAGAGCATTTAGAAGATGCAAATGCTTTCAAATGCTTATGCTCTCTATGCTCTCAAATGGAGCATTTCCACAGCATTAACCTCTAAAATATTAAATATTTTTTTAAAAAATTATATAATTAATTAATATTGTTAATTAACATAAAATATATGCATATATTTGAAATTATTATTATTAATATTTTATTTCATCTATTGTTTCAAATAAATATATATGAAAATATAATATATACATATAATAATTTAATAAATATAATTTAAATATATGAAAAATAAAACACTTATTTTCTAAATATAATATATACATATAATAATTTTAAAAATATAATTTAAATATAAAAAAACTTATGTTTTAAATATAATATAATATATAATAATTTGATAAATATAATTTAAATACATGAAAAAAACTTATGTTCTAAATATAATATATACATATATAACACTTTAGAATAATTATAGTTAAATATAATTAAATATTTATAATTTTATATTTAACCGCTAACAGCTCTACCAATCACTAAAAAATGTATATTAATTATAGCATACAGCTTCAGCAGCATACTGCTTCTGCTACTTACTGCTAATGCTCTGCTACGAGCCTTTCCAATCAGGCCCCAAGTAGTAGAGGATCATCAGGCTCAATATCATACTTCAGCACCACAAAATCTGTTGGAATCAAGTAGTTTCCAACTCTGACAGGAATATCCTTAAGAACTCCTTCTGTATATCGCTTTGAACGATCAGCTAGGATAAGAGAGATCCTTGTAGGCTGGAATTCCATCTTTCCCAATCTCACAGCTACTGAGTACGACATTTGATTCATACAAGATCCTAAGTCACACAGAGAATGCTTAAATCTGTCCTCAGAGATATAACAGTCTAGCACAAATGCTCATGGATTTGGAAGCTTCTCTGTAATCTGAATCAGCTTCTTTTCCATCACTTTCATGCAATTAGCCACTTCTAGCTCCTGTTTAGATAGTTTAGGAACCTTAGGATACAGCACAGAGGGCTTATAGACTCGTTCCAGGACCGTTGCAGGTTTCTGGTCCCGTCTGGGATTTGTGTCGATCGATGCACTTTGTATGTCGATCGACACAAGGCGATTTCGAGCAATTTCATCAGACGTATCGAGACTGTGTCGATCGATGCAAGAGTTGTGTCGATCAATGCTTGTCTCAGACAGACAGAATTCACCCAGAAAATCCGAAATTATGCTCTCTTCTTCTTCCAGCAAGTCAATCTCATCTCTTATGGTCACATCATTAATGTATTGCTTTTGTTCAGCTCTTCCTGATCCATTTTGCCTTTGTTCTGCTCGAGTAATCTGTTGAACTTGAACATCCAGCTTTTTCACATGTGTGCTTAAGGATTCAAACTTCCCATTCAGATTTTCATGCATAGCATCCAGCTTCATGTCGAAGTCTACAACAGTCTTAGCCTGGTCCTCTAGCAACTGCTCCATCATGACTTCCATTGTGCTCGCATAAGCATTAGCAGCAGGAGGTGTCTGATATAAGGATGATCTATAAGTTCTCTGATAAGAATTACCTTGCTGAAAAGGTTTCTGATATCCAGCAGTCTGTCCATATCCAGAAGAGTTCTGATTGCTTATGAAAGCACTCTTCTGTCCACCATTACAGAACTTGTTACCTTGCTGATTACCAAACCTGTTTCCTTGGAATCCAGAGCCATTGATGTAGTTCAAATCCTTTTCATGTCTTTCCAGTAACTGCTCCATCATACTTATCAGCTTATCAGACTGCGTATTTTGAGGAGGAACATGCTGATATGATGAAGATTCATAATCTCTGGTGAATGAATAAGAACCATAGTCTCTGCAGAATGAGTTATTCTGCTGATTTTCCAACATTCGTTCCATCATTCCCATCATCTTATGCGCTGTGTCGATCGATGCAAAGTAGTGTCGATCGATGCAAGGCACAAAGATGTGACGATCGACACACAGGACCGTGTCGATCGATGCAAAGCGATTACAGGCGTACCTGGAACGCAAAAAAAAACAAAAAAAAATTAGTAACCAAAAACAAAAACGAAAAACCTAGTCTAAACCCTAAGTTCAAATCTATCGAAGACTCAAAAGAGTCCCGACAACGGCGCCAAAAACTTGATAAGGTCTAAGTTTTAATCCTATTCTACTGTAAGTGCACAGTTAATGCAATTATAGTATATAGGGTATCGAATCCACAAAGACTCTAGTCTCTTGCGATAGATTATACAATATCATGTTAAGCTAGGTAGAAGCGGTAGAAAACAGTAAATCAAAATAGAAAGCAAGTAAACGGTCTGTAAATCAGAAGGCAAAGCATCAGGTCAAGGGAGTTCTCAGGAAATCAGGAATATAGGCAATCAATCAATCGGGATCTAATTAAGAGATGTTCTAGAACTGGAATCACAGAAGTATAAGAAGCCAACTTTCGTTGCGAATCCTATCTATGTCTAACAACCTAGCAAGCCAACTTTCGTTGCGAATTCTAGAGTTCTAAACAAGCATTAATCTCAAGTTCTTTCGTTCACAATTCCTCTAAACCAAATTTCATTGCGAGTAGATCAAATTGCTCATCTAGGTTCTTTCTAGCTAATTAACCAACTGTCGTTGTGGAAATCAATCTAACATCATAAATCTGGGTAGCTACTTCAGATTAAGCATTAAGAACAACCCTAGATGAAGAACTAACAGATATGAATCCCTACAGATTGATCAACCTATAATTTCATGAAATCCCTAATGAGAATCCCTAAACCTAACAGGTAAACTACTCAGACATGATCATCGAAACAGAAGACATCATGAATAGAAAACCAAATAACATATAATAAAATAAAGAACTGGGGTTTGACATCCTCTCTCTTTCAAGAACAAGATCAGCCCCCAACTCTCTCTGAAAGTAAAATAAAGCGTAGCCTAAACAATGGCTTAAAACCCTAATATATAAGTCTAAACACGTTTTTGTGCATTTTTGCAAGTCTGGGAAGTTTCTGGACAAAAACTGTAATTTCACCAAAATGCAGATTTTTGGGCGCAGAACCCTGGAATCACCTTGCGTCGACCACTACACAGACGGCAACGATCGTTGCAAGGTGATTTCGCAGCCAGTGAACTCTGTGAGATCTCTAAACAGTGCAGAATTGACCAAATGCTTCCAAAACGTCTAATTAGGCTCCAAATGTCCTTAAACCTGTAAAACACCTGAAAAGACTCCAAAACATAATAAAAGACTCGATAAATAAGACATATACTATGGCTAAAATCCCTAAAATCCATGGTATATCAGTCCTCACCTTGGCCAAAAAATGGGAAAATTCATTATTTAGGAAGTCCATTAGCCCGAACGGACATCAGATCTGGAAGGAGAACGGAAAAATAAGTAAATTAGGTTTTCGTTTTACTTGAATCGGGATAAGGATGATCTAGTTATGGTCAATTGAAGTTAACCAGCCCAAACAGGATTAAACCGAACGAGACCGGTCAACCTGACCCCAACCGGTCAACTCTGCCCAACCCAGCCAATCCGACCTGACCCGGTCAACCCGATCCTACCCGGTCAGACCAAGACTAAACCGAAATTGGAAAATGATTTGGACCAAACCAAAAACAGATTCGCCAAGAACATACATGTTTTAGAAAACAGATCATAACTTCCTAATGGTAAGTCGGATTTGAGCGATTCTTACCTTTATGGAAAGCTGAGATAGAGGGCTTTCCAACGACATATTGTGCGTTCCATAGTTCCTTACGGTTCGACGAGAAAAATGAATAAATCTGACGGCTAGAGTTGCATCAATCTCAGATCTGTGTTTGGAAAAGTGGTAGATCAAAGAAATGAGGTTATTTCTCAGATCTAGCACCGCAAAGGATAAGATATAGAGAACGAAAAGAAGAAAAAAGAAGAATCGGATGATAATGGAGAACCACTTAACTCGAGAGAAGAACGAAGAGAGATCCATGGAAGAGAAGGGAAGATCAGACGATGGTGGCTCACCGGAGATGGATGGTGACGGCTGGTGGCTCGCCGGAGGGACAGGACTTTGCCGGAGGTTTCTTATTCACATATTTCTAAGAGGGGAGGCTTCTATTTATAAGGAGGAGGCTAGGGTTTTGGGAAGAGAGAATGGACTTTTGGGCTTTTTCTTCTTCTCTTAAATTTTTCAAATGGGATGGTTTGGGTATGTTACAATTCACCCCCATTGAAAATAATTCGTCCCGAATTCTGGGGCGAGAGTCCTCCACTTGCACCTCTTTACCAGCAAAAGCTATACAAACTTTACTGAACTGAAGCTGAACTTGATTGCTTACTCGCTTGAAAAGATATTGTTCTTGAATCCTGAAGACTGCTTCTCCCCCCTTATTTAAAACCACACTCTGAAGTGTTTTTCGCCTTGGTACCCATCCAGTAGCAGCTCCAGTATGCAACACAACGCCAAATGCTACCACCCATGTCCATTAAGGTCGGTCTCCAGAAATTTAGAAGCCACACTCATCCTTCGAGTGGTTCTAATATCTGAATGAGATGCTTCGCTTCCAAATCGATCCTCCTCAATGGTTTCCATTACCGTTTCACAATGCATCATCTACTTCCAAATGGATTTTCTTTGACGGTATCCATTCCCGTGTATTATGGTGTTGACTATCGCACAAGCAGACATCCTTGCTTACCCTCTGTGAACGATGCGGCTAACCATGTCCATTATGGCTACTTGACATGTGGGGGAACGACCCAACTAACTCCTGATATGCTCCCATGCCACGCTTCCGCTGCGCACTCTTATTTCCAAACTGACTTCCAATCCGGCTTGAGGAGAACGAACTACCACGCTTTCGCTACGCACTCTGATTTCCAATCCGATTTCCACTCTGACTTCCAGCTTGAGGTTTCCTACCTTGTGATCCTGTTTTTTTCCAAGCACCATACTTTGGGTTTCCTTCCCCGTTTAAACTATCATCCTTTTCTCTCCCTTGCAGCTTCTTGCCAATCTGCCATAGTGTTTTCATAACAATATTCCGTTGGATTTCCATTTCCAATAGCCTGCTTGTCCACTTGCGCTTGCAACAAACCGAAGTCCAGATGACGAGGCAATTCCAAATGCCACAGTGTCACTTTCCCAAATGTTTTTTCGATCTTCTTTCCCTCTTGAAGAACTCCATTAGTTGCTCCAGTAATCCACAAAGAACTCTACTACAGACCGTTTCCTTTCCGGTTCCATCGCTGAAGTTCGAGCCCGCCATTCAACGATGATCCCCTCCATTCCCATTTTGATCGGACTTCAAACGGGCCGTCCATAACCCGTTGATGTCACAAATCTGATTCCAAGGTTCTTACTTAGAATAGATTTGGACGGTCTCCTATTGCTCATTGTGCGCCAAATGCCACAAACATCTCATGCCGCTTACTCCAATTGGAACACCGCCACTTCCAAATGGCCTCCTTGCAATCTGGTCTTTCTATCGACCTCTTGCAGCTCCTGCAGCACTCCTTGCAGCTTCCTCAACGCCTCTTGCAACTCCTTCAACACTTCCTGCACACTTTCTGCTCTCTGCTACACTCCCTCGGTAGCCTCTCCAAGGAACGTCTCCACATCCCGATCGCCCTCGCACGCTTGGTTGAACGACACTCCAAACAGATGATAACCCAACACACACCTCAATAGTACCTGTTATGATGTAGGCGTACACCGCAACATACATCCAACATACACCCCAACGGCACACATCATGACATACATCCCAGCACACATATAACGGGTAGTAGCACCACTGAGGTTTAAAGACACTGACCCCAACCTGGGAGGAAAAAAAATTATATCTAGACTAGGACCAATGCGGAGAAGAGTCGATGACACAGTTGGCGCTTGAAAAAGCATTTCGCAAAGTAACCATTTTATAATCTTCGTAAACACTTTTGAAAAATCTGAAAACAAGGTTTTGGGGAAAACAACGAAAGTTGATCCCCCAGGACGGCACTGGAGGACCTTACCCAGGCTCTGATACAAAATTGTAACACCCGTCTCCCGGCGAACCGGAGACGCGGTATTAGAGCATCCGTTGAACCGGGATGGTCCAACCGACTGCCTTCTTAATCTGGTCCTAGGAATCCTATGTGCTTTCTTCGGTTCAAATCCACCAATAGCATCGATCGATTATCAATCCTGCATCCGGACCTGCGAGGTGAAAAGGCACGAGAAAGGAAAAGAGAGGCCTGAGTAATTGTTTCAAACACAATTACCCAGTGAGGGCGGACTAAAGAATATGCGATCCCTGCTTACGCCACACAACTACGAGACAAGTTCTAAGCTAATATCACCTTACACGCAATGCCCGAAGGCACATTACAATCAACCTACGAATAACTACCTGTCTATGGTTGCGGACCTAGGGCTGCCTTCCCCCAACCACACCCCATAGACCGGCCATTACACGACCCTCCTCCGACGATCAAGGACGCGCACAATTCCGGTACGCGCCATGCCACTCAATCCCTAAAACAGTTCTACCACACATAGCCATCACACACAAGCAAAGTTTTCGGTTTAAGTGATAACCTATACATTCTACGTTCTTCAATCAATCACATAGCCGGCATTACCAAACTATACTACCTAGGAAAGATGATATTAACAAAGGACTTGTGTCCGAAATTGAAATGGAATAGGCAAGGGATTACGTTCGGTCCTCACCTTGGCAAGAGAAGGGGAAAATTCGTAATTTAGGAAGTCCATTAGTCCGAACGGACATCAGATCTGGAAGTAGGATGGAAAAGAAGTAAATTAGGCTTTCGTTTTGCTTGAATCGGGTTAAGGATGGTCTAGTTATGGTCAATTGAAGTTAAACAGCCCAAACCAGATTAAACCAAACCAGACCAGTCAACCTGACCCGAACCGGTCAATCCGACCCGACCCGGTCAACCCGACCCAGACAAAACCGAAAATTGGAAATTGAGTTGGACCAAACCAAAAATAGATTTGCCAAGAACAGACATGTTTTAGAAAACATATCATAACTTCCAAACGGTAAGTCAGATATGGGCGATTCTTACCTTTCTGGAAATCTGAGATCTAGGGCTTTCCAACAACATATTTTGCGTTCCGTGGTTCCTTACGGTTCGACGGAAAAACGCGAAGCAATCTGATGGCCAGAATTGCGTCGATCTCAGATCTGCATTTGGAAAAGTGGTAGATCGAAGAAATGAGGTTAGATCTCAGATCTAGCACCGCGGAGGATAAGATATAGAGAAAGGAAAGAAGAAAAGAGAAGAATCGGAGGAGAATGGACAACCACTTATCCAAAGAGAAGAATGAAGAGAGATCCATGGAAGAGAAGGGAAGATCAGACGATGGTGGCTCACTGGAGATGGATGGTGACGGCTGGTGGCTCGCCGGAGGGACATGGCTTCGCCTGAGGCTTCTTCTTCACACATTTCTAAGAGAGGAGGCTTCTATTTATAAGAAGGCGGCTAGGGTTTTGAGAAGAGAGAATGGGCTTTTGGGCTTTTCTTATTTTCTTAAAATTTTTAAATGGGTTGGTTTGGGTATTTTACATAAAGTCCTACCATCCAGAATATAAAGACCATTTTGCAGTTTCCCTTTAAGTGCAAGCCTTTTATTCTTGTAGAAACTTACGGTACCATCTCCACCTTCATGAGTGTATCCATCAAGAGTATCCATGGATAGGTTCCTTCTGAGATTTGGTACATATCTAACGTTGTTCAAAATTGATTGATCCTTAATTTGTCTTAAGCTTTACTGATCCCACTCCCTTTGATTCAACTATATGGTCACCTCCAAGGAGAATCATTGTATTCATAATGTCATCAAAGTCAGAGATCCATTCCCTCATATACATCATCTGATAGGTACACGTAGAATCAATAACCCATTGATCCTCAGAGTCTTTATCATTCACACTTAAAGCCTCTGAGAATGTCAGTTTTTTAGTGATCACCCCAGCTTCCCCTTGATTATCCTTCTGAAACTTTCATTTCCTAGCATAACAGTCTTTCTTCAAGTGCCCTTCCTTTTTACAAAACCAGCAGGGGATGGATCTGCTTCGACCTCTATCTTGCTTGTCCTTTGATCCGCGAAACACTGATCTGCCTCTATCTTCAGTGTACAAGCCTGCTGCAGTACCTCTCTCTGATCTGTGATTGTCAGGGAGCTCTCTTTCTTTAGATCTAGCTGCAGATGTTACATCTTCAAGAGTCAATGTATCTCTTATGTATTTTAGTGTGTGCTTCAGCTGGTCAAAGTTGGACGTAAGAGATGTCAAGAGCAGTATTGCCTGAACTTCATCAATAATCACCACATCAAGATTTCTTAATTCCACAACAATATCGAGAAAATTATCAACAATATGATCTACTGCCTTGCTTTCTAACATTTTGAAAGAGAACGGTTGTGTTCTTTTAACAGTCGCAGCGACTGCATCAAAGACTCAAAAATAAAACGCTAACAACTCATTAAATTAAGGTTGAAGATGTTGGTGATTGTCGCTGCTACATAGAAAGACGAGAATAACACTGCCGCTGCCGTTAAAAATTGTCACTAACAAAACCAGCGACTGAGAACGGAGTGAATGATTTGCCGGAAATAATGGTTGAAGGTGTCACTACAACAAAAAGAAAAGAGTAAAATAGTGTAATTTTATGGTTGCCGGATATAGTCGCTGCGACACTCAAAAGAACAGAACCAAAACCAGCGACTGAGAACGGAGTGAATGATTTGCCGGAAATAATGGTTGAAGGTGTCACTACAACAAAAAGAAAAGAGTAAAATAGTGTAATTTTATGGTTGCCGGATATAGTCGCTGCGACACTCAAAAGAACAGAACCAACATCAGTTGCAGATGAACTCTCCGTGTAAAGCGATCAAGCATTGACCACATATCAGTTGCCGTAGTACAATTCTTGATTTTCCGCAGCCCCTTGATTTGGGATGTTCGCTACAATCAATCCTATAGCCTTTTCGTTCTGTTCTAATTTCTCAGGATCAAGAACTACCTTCGTTGAAGAAGCAAGTGAGGATTTGTCGTTGCCCTGTGCGGATCTAGTCTCTTCATCTTTTGTTAGAGAGATTTCCTTATTCATGTTGTTATCAAACTACATATGTTTGATCTTGTGCATCCCAAAGTGTGCGAGCATCCAGATCATCCATAAAGAGAAGTCGCCTTCTCCATCGAACAGATCGACATCGATTCCTGAGCTTGCCATGAGTTCCTTTGCCATTAAACCACGACAATGATACCACTTTGTTACAAATCGCTTCTGATAATGGATGGATTTCGATTCTTTGAACTCGATTTTGCTCGCTCTCAGCTCACAATCACTCGTACGATTTGAACAAAGTAATTGCATAAAGTAAATAATGCACACAGGTTTTTCACCTTGTTCAGTTGATTGATGTGACCAGACGTACATCCAAGGCCGATTCACTCCAGCAACTCACTAGAATGAGAAGATAGTACACACTCAAAAACATAGCTCCAAGATTCAATCTCTATGTAATTCTCGATGAAAGAATAAAGAAGATGAGATACACAAGAACACTTTATATCGAGGGTTTGTTATAACTGAAACCCTCCATCGCGAATGGAATCTTCGTATCTCCTTTTGGTTTATTTCGAGATCACCCAAACCAAGCTTTGTCTTTAATTGATTTCCGGTTTAGACCAAAACCTGAGAATGAAATCAGACTAACTTCATTCAACACCAAGGATCTCCTCTCTATCCGCTTGTTCTTCCTCCCTTTTCATTGTTGGTAGTTGAGATTGTTTTGTGGTGTTCTCTTCTTGATTGAATGTGTTTAGTGCTTGGTAGCCTTTATCTCTTGTAGCTTATGCCTTGAGTCTCTGATTTAGTCATGTTCTGCTCCAATTTCGGTTATTAGATTCTGAGTCACCCTAGCTTTTGTCAGTCTGAGCAAAGTTGGACTCTTGTGTTGTGAAGAGTGTTAGTTTCTGCGTCCTAGTCCTTTAGCTACTAGTCTTGTGACTGAGTTTGTTTCTCTACATAGAATTTGCTTTGTGTCTTCTACTGTTGTTATATCTTTTTGTTCAGGTTATTTCTTCCGTTTTTGTTGCCTTAATGTTGTTCTTATGTTTGTATTTTCATCTCATGTTGTAACTCTTATCACCCGCAATTTAATTGAAAGCTTTCATTCAGAAAAAACATGTAATTCTCTCAGTAGCCATTATCGCAAAGAAGAATGAAGATTGAATAAGGCCACAACCAATTCATAACCTCGACATGTTTGTCAACTCACAAGTGAAAGTTTCCGTATATGGAAAAAGTCTAAAATACAATTTGATTGTTCGAAATTTAATATTTTCTGAATTATTAGATTCTCTTTTAAATTTTATTTTCCTTTTCTTTGTCAACAAATTTTATTTTCCTAAATTACCATAATTGCGTATATGGAAAATTCTTCTCTTCTTCATTGTGTCGGGAAATCGGCTTATTTATACCTCAACAGTGAGCCACGGTCCCAATCAATACCTCAACTTCGTAGCTGTGCAATTTCATACTCCAATTCAAAATATATTCAAATCTTATACCCCAACTAAAATAAATCGGGCTTTTCATACTTTGATTAACGGAACGTTAGTTTGACCTAGACGCTGTTTAGTTGTTCGGTTACGGAGGCTGACGTGGACATCCAGTCACAGGGAAATCGGCTTATTCATACCTCAATAGTGAGCCACAGTCCCAATCAATACCTCAACTTCGTAGCTGCGCAATTTCATACTCCAATTCAAAATAAATTCAAATCTTATACCCAAACTAAAACAAATCGGGCTTTTCATACTTTGACTAACGGAACGTTAGTTTGACCTAGACATTGTTTAGTTGCTCGGTTACGGAGGATTACGTGGACATTTCTTAGTATTACATGGTAATTATGTGTTAATCTTCTAAGACTAAAAAAATTTAGTTAACGACGAGAACGACGTCGTTTTGTTTAACCAACTCAAAAAAAAAAAGAATTAATTAGAACCATCAATGGCGAAGAACACAAAGTCCTGTCTGAAGAACTCATAGACTGTGAGAGAGAAAGGTTCGACTTGAGAAAAGAAGTTCTTTCGTGAATCCTGTGTAAAAAAAAGAAATTTCGTGAATCAGCTTGCAAAAATCGTGGTGGAAATGCTTCAATTGTTCTAAAATGAGGTTTGTATGGCTGATTTTAGTAGACAAAAATTAGGATTAATCGATTTTAGCTGTAGATTATACTTCAATTTTGCGTTTTATTGTTTAGAATGACCAATTAATATGAATTTGAGACACGATTTGGGTAGGTTTATTCAATGGTTCCTAACAAGCCTTGGAAGGTTTACCCGAGGAAGAAGAAGAGTGATCAAACGATGTCGATGGTCATTGATTATGGTGGCGGATGCAGCCAACCAACTCAATCTTCTCCAGCGTTGGATTAACTTTATGTCTGTTTTGTTACCTTTTAGATGTTATAAGCTTATGTCTGTTTTTTTGGTGTAAGAAGCTTGTTGGGACGAAGTTTGTGGTTCCTTTTTTTGTATGATGTTTATGATCGGTCTATGTAGGAAGCTTTATGTCCCAGATTTTTCATATGAACCAAAACGACGACGTTTTAATTAAAACTTGACTGGATGTCCACGTCAGCCTCCGTAACCGAGCAACTAAACAGCGTCTAGGTCAAACTAACGTTCCGTTAGTCAAAGTGTGAAAAGCCCGATTTGTTTTAGTTGGGGTATAAGATTTGAATTTATTTTGAATTGGAGTATGAAATTGCATAGCTACAAAGTTGAGGTATTGATTGGGACCGTGGTTCACTGTTGAGGTATGAATAAGCCGATTTCCCTGTGAATGGATGTCCACGTCAGCCTCCGTAACCGAGCAACTAAACAGCGTCTAGGTCAAACTAACGTTCCGTTAGTCAAAGTATGAAAAGCCCGATTTGTTTTAGTTGGGGTATAAGATTTGAATTTATTTTGAATTGGAGTATGAAATTGCACAGCTACGAAGTTGAGGTATTGATTAGGACCATGACTCACTGTTGAGGTATGAATAAGCCGATTTCCCTCATTGTGTCTTACAAAATTTCCGGTAAAAAACTTAAATGTAACTTAGATTTATTGTCGGAGCATTTTCAGCAAATTGACGAAGACATTTGTTTCTACAGTTCCATTAGACGGAGTAATTGACGATACTGATTATCTTATTCCAAATCCAGTCAAACATTTACAACTCAAATCTTATAACTTTCCTAATCTGTGTTACTCTCCTTCAATCCCTTGAAGCTCATCTTCTCCAATCGTACGAAAATCTAATCTTTAGATAATGGGTTGCTTCAGCAGCAAACACCGGAAAACTCAAGAGGAAATCGCCGGAAAACGCTCAATTCCGATCAATCCAGCACAAACCCATGTCGTTAACCAAGTCCCGGAGCATCGGAAACCTCAAACCCCACCGACCCAACCCACGAATCAACCAATCCATCATCAGATTTCAACGCCGTCTTCTAATCCAATCACCGTTCGAGATCCAGACACCATATTAGGTAAACCATTCGAAGACATCAGGAAATTTTACAGCTTAGGGAAAGAGTTAGGTCGAGGACAGTTCGGTATAACGTATAGGTGCAGAGAGATTTCAACAGGGAACACTTACGCTTGCAAATCGATCCTCAAGAGGAAGCTGATCAGTAAGCAAGACAAAGAGGATGTGAAGAGAGAGATTCAGATAATGCAGTATTTGTCTGGACAAGCCAACATTGTTGAGATCAAAGGTGCTTATGAAGATAGACAGTCTATTCATTTGGTGATGGAATTGTGTGCTGGTGGTGAGCTTTTTGATAGGATCATAGCTCAGGGACATTACTCGGAGAGAGCTGCTGCTGGAATCATTAGGTCGATTGTGAATGTTGTTCAGATTTGTCATTTCATGGGCGTGATTCATCGAGATCTCAAGCCTGAGAATTTCTTGTTATCGAGTAAAGAGGAGAACGCGATGCTTAAAACAACCGATTTTGGGTTGTCTGTGTTCATCGAAGAAGGTGAGCAAAAGATTCTCTATTGTTTTTGATCTTTTGAAAGAATCATCTTTAGGAGTTTGATAGTTAAGGTTTTGAATCTATAAGAAGATTGTCCTTGCACAAGTATCTCCAGTATCAAAAATCTGCGGTTTATTTTACTTCAGTCATGGAATAAGTGGTGACTTATGTCAGATATAGTAGACTGTCTATTTATACAAGTTGTGTTCTTGACTTCTTGTGATATTGTCAAGTTTGATTCCTGCATTCATATGATTGATATATTGTTAATGAAACCAATGGTTACAGGAAAAATTCACCGGGATATAGTTGGGAGTGCGTACTATGTTGCTCCTGAAGTATTACGAAGAAGTTACGGTAAGGAAATTGACATTTGGAGTGCAGGTGTTATCTTGTACATCCTACTCAGCGGTGTACCTCCTTTTTGGGCTGGTAAATATCCTTTTTGAGCTAATCAAATTCATTGATTTGTTCTTCTTAAGGTTTGATTTGTAATCATATGTTATGTAATGTAGAAAATGAGAAAGGAATATTCGATGAGGTTATAAAAGGTGAAATTGACTTTGAAAGCCAACCATGGCCTTCTATATCCGAGAGTGCGAAAGATCTTGTCAGGAAGATGCTTACCAAAGACCCCAAGAGACGAATCACTGCTGCACAGGTTCTTGGTAAGAGTTTCTGAATCCCCTTTTTTCTTTCTATTGGTATTTGATCTAAAGCAATCAAATTCAAATACAATATATCAGCTGGCGCACCACTAGAAAAAGATAGATAGTCAGTCCGGTGTTTAGGTCTTAAAAAGACATTGGCGAATGCTGAAGTCTTACCTTACTCGTGTAGTGTCCTGTCTTTGAGTTTATTGTCGTCCTAACTAGTAATACTTTACTAATATGTAGCAATGCTTATGGTTTATAGAACATCCTTGGATCAAAGGCGGAGAAGCACCTGACAAGCCTATTGATAGTGCTGTATTATCCCGCATGAAGCAGTTCCGAGCTATGAACAAGCTTAAGAAACTAGCCCTTAAGGTAAACAAGTAGCTCAGTTTTTTCTTTATTTAAAGTGACGTTATTTATACTAATTGTGCACCTTCTTCATTGTCTTGTCATCTCTGTGTGTTCTATAATCAACTTTAACATCTCGTATATAATGGTCGTGTTTATGTGTTTGGTTTGTAGGTTATCGCGGAGAGTCTATCAGAAGAGGAGATCAAAGGTCTTAAAACCATGTTTGCGAATATGGATACTGACAAAAGCGGTACAATCACTTACGAAGAACTGAAAACAGGGCTAACTAGACTTGGGTCTAAACTCTCTGAAACTGAATTGAAGCAACTCATGGAAGCTGTGAGTTATCTTCAGCATCTTTCTTGATCTTACTACTCTTGAAAAAAAAAGATAAAAACTTGAAACATATAATGATAAGTTTTCAGGCTGATGTGGATGGTAATGGAACAATCGACTACTTTGAGTTTATCTCAGCGACAATGCATAGATACAAATTGGATCGAGATGAGCATGTATACAAAGCATTCCAACACTTTGATAAAGACAACAGCGGGTACACTTCATTCCATTTTCAGTCTTGAATGTGTAAAAATCATGAGGCATTCACTGATGATATTATCTTGGTTTTACAACAGGCACATAACAAGGGATGAGTTGGAAAGTGCTATGAAGGAATATGGAATGGGAGATGAAGCTAGCATCAAAGAAGTTATATCCGAAGTTGATACCGACACTGTAAGTCACACACATCAATTATTAAACCGGCTCTTGAAACTTTGTATTGATGACTACTCTCTGTTATAGGATGGAAGAATAAACTTTGAGGAATTCTGTGCGATGATGAGAAGCGGTACCACACAGCCACAAGGGAAACTCCTTCCGTTTCATTGATCAGAAACAAAAGCCTCTTGAAACACTACGTTGCATGGAAACTCCGTCTGAGGACCGTTTCCCGTTTCCGAAACGTTTTGGAAACGGAAACGCGACGGAAACGCGTAGAAACGCGATGGAAACGCGTTTCTTAAAAAAGGTTATTTGGAAACGCGATGGAAACGCGTATCCATTTTTGGAAACGCCAAATTTTTATTTTTTTGAAAACTTTGTTTTATATATGAAAATATAAATGTAATTTTTTTTAATAAATATACGGGTTTAATTTATAATTTGTAAATCTTTTAAGAAAAAAACTTAATAGGAATATGAGAAGTTTTTCCTAAATCAAAGAGTCACAAACGTAATTTAAAAATATAATAGCAAAACACAGAGAAGAAGAAAGTTTTTCATATCTTTAGCTTAATTCAATATTTATGCATTGTATTTATCCTCTACTTTTTTCTTAAAATTAGTTTGGACTTATGTTGTTTTAAATATTATGTTGAACTTTGATTTTTTTTTTATATTTGGTGTTTCATCATATATTTTTATTAGTAATATATATATATATATATATATATACACGTTTCCAAAGCATTTTCATTTTTAAAATTTTCAAAATAATCGTTTCCGCGTTTCCAAACGTTTCGCTTCCGCGTATCCGTTTCCGTTTCTATGCAACGTAGTTGAAACATAGATCCATACCGGAAAACCAAATCTTAAACCGAGGAAAACCGAGGCGAGTGTAATTTAATCACGTGATACGATACTGTGTTTAAAAGTCAAAAAGAGTTAGTTTATGTCATGGATGATGTATGTCTTGACAATCTCCTTGATCAATCTTTTTGCAACGGTCTCCTTGATCCTTTATATTAAAGACAATTTGTCTTGAGAATCTCATTAAAAAGGAGTAATATTATTGTCTTTTCTGTAAAATATCTTTATATTAATTAAAAATGAGTAATTATCAATACTATTAAAAATTAAAGTAAAAAAAAAAATTAACATTTAGGGCATGTGTTATTTACATGTTATGCCACTAGAGTTTTAAAGGAATTTTAAAATTTTATTAAGGGTAAATTGGGACTTTTTGAAATTAGACTTGCGCTAAAAAATACGGATCCCAGTCAAAACTTTTTATCACACGCGGATCTTTTATATTTTTAATCGTAGCCGTAAGTTTTTAAAAACTAATCCTAGCCGTCCAATTAAAATCAATACTATTAGTCAAAAGACACATTGTATACCTGTATCATTTATATATCCTAAACAAATGGGATAAACCCTGTACGTTGATATTATTAACGATGAACTATATTAAATCATAGTAGGTGTCAAAGTTTGGTAGACTGATAAACTTGGACGTCCTCTTACATGTACATCATCTAAGTATTTCCTATAACCATACAATTCCATCAAGTTAGAAAATCATTCGCATACCAAAAAATGATTGGTATGACTGTATCTATAAAGGAACCAGGCATCCTTATGAAAATTGTATAATTCATCCTAACCGTCCAATTAAAATTAATACTATTAATTTGTATTTATCATTGAACCGAATCATTAATATAATTGATTCTGCAAAACCAAGCATACCAACTTTTAAGAATCTTCATGTAAAATCAAAAATAACTTAACATTAAGTAACAAAATATTTTAATGTGAAATATTCCAATTTTAAAACAGACTTTATTATTAGAATATATTGGATAAATCTTTGAATATCTTAACAGCCTATTCAAATGGTAAATATCTTATAAATATCACATAAGATTTAGTGAATAAATAAAACCTACCGAGAATTTAGTTACCATTTTTAAATAAAGTAGGAATGAAAATCTAACATATTTAGAACTCATCAACCGAAACATAAATTAAAGGAAACAAGTACAACAATAAAATATTACCCAAAACTTAGCTAACAAATCTAAATCATTACAGTTATTCAATATTATCTTAGGTAACAAGAAAACCCACAAGATATATATTTAAACAAAATCATTCTATCATAACAAAAAGATTTGCAAGTCACAACTTTTGAATTATGATATTTACTCAACCTACATTTTAAATATTCATAGCAATATTTGTTACTTAAATACAATAATATCAAGATTTACCTATAAATTTAACCTAAAAAATCGCTAGAAGATAAAAACATATAGTTGTGCCATAAAATATGCCATAAAAACTATAGTTGTGCCATAAAATATGATCAATAAATTAAAATCGATCTCAAACTTACATATTCAATCAATACTCACAAATAGCAAAAATCGTCATGTCCATTAATTTATAAAAATGGTTAAAAATATTTTTAAAAACAAAATCTTAATAATGTTATGCCACCGAAATTATAAAGATATTTTTAATTCTCATTAAGGATAAATTCGATATTTAAAAAAAAATATAGATATCAAAATCTTTCAATTGATCCGTAATAGAAGGTTTTTAAATACCTTTTACATCGACTTTAAATCCTAAGCATCAAAATAATACATTTTAATCAAAGCCGCTAACGTTAGGTCTACTCTTCTAAAAATGAGGATGAACATGCTCTATATGTCCAATAGTTATACTCTTATAAAGACCTTTTCTCAAATTGATATAGCTAGCACCACCATTAATGTTACATATCAGTACTACGTCTAGGGTCATTTACAAACTGTATAATTGAGTGTCAAAGCATACTTTCAAAAAATTTGGCCGTATAAGCATCAATATTTATATTTCATCATGGTTAGGAAGTTGTATGATTTTACCTGTAACAAAATTAAAACATGTCTTTGCAACAACATATCAATACTATTAAAAAATGATACAACCATGAAATCAACATTATTAAAATGGACAATATTTAACCCAAACATAAACTTTACATAACAAATATTTTAGGAAAGTTTTGGAAAACATATTTAAATTTCTTATCAGCATATTCAAATTGTAAATATCTTTTAAATATAACCTAAAATTTAGTGAACTAATAAAACCAACCGAAATTTTAATTACAATTTTTAAATAAAGTAATAACCTATTCAAATATCCAATCATCAAATTACCTATAACCAAAACTTAAATTTAAGTTAACAAATCTTATATCACGAAAATCTAAATATAAGATTGAAAATCAAACATATTTAAAACCTCATCAACCAAAACATAAAGTTTTGGAAACAAATACAACCATAAACTATGACTTCAAACACCTCATCAATCGAACATATTTAAAATCTCATATTATTTTCAAACACAAAACTAATAACTACATTATTATAATTATTATAAATTATATAATTTCAATTTGACCCTTACACGACAAAATATTTACAAAAACATTTTTTAAAATAAACAACTACATAAAAACTACTGTATAAAATAATTTAGTTTTAAAAAGAACTGTAAAAACATATAGTTTGTGTCATAAAAAATGATCAAATAAATGAAAATCGATCGCAAACTTACATATTTAATCAATGCTCACAAAGAGTAAGAAATCATCATGTCCATTAATTTATAACAAAAGACTTTTAATACCTAAAAAAACTAACATTTTAAAAACAAAACATTAATTAAGTAATTTATTTTCCAAGAAAATCTAGTTTCCTTGTGAAATAAATACACGGATTAATAACAAGAAAATCTAGAACTTAATCAATAAACAAAAGTCAAACTGAAAATGACGAATTTGAAAATCATATAAAGCTAGCAAAAGAATAATAAAATAAAGACCAAAGAGGAGATGGTCTATCATCAAAATTTAAAACCTGGAAGATCATCTTCTTTAAATCTTACGCTTAGGTGATCCTCGAACATCATCTTCTTCTTGAAACCCTACAGAAGGCAGGGACGATACTGGGGAAACCATGACGAGCTTTACAGGCTCAGGAAGGAACTGGGCAAAGGTGGTTTAGGTATAACCTACATGTGCCAAGAGATCTCCACAGGCCACAGAGGAAGCTAAAGAGCGACAAGGAGAAAGAAGCAGTGAATACGGAGATTGAGATAATTGTGATAACCGAGGTTGTCACAATGTCGGGATGCGCGTCTTGCTAGAGAGTTTGACGTGCTCGGTCCGAAGGAACTAAGTTGTTCTTGAGAGAGAACCGACTAGATTCAGAGATAAGCAAGAGTAAAGTAGTGCTCGGGATGAAAGAAGAGAAGATTGTGTTCGGGGTTCTTTGTCGAGAGTGATATGCTCGGGACGAGCGTAGTTGGTATTCAGATTCCCGAGCAGGTCGAAAGACGTGCTCGGTTTACAATTCGGGAAATTGACTAGAGAGAGAAAGTAGTAAGAAGTGCACAAATCCCAAAAAGTTACATAAATGTACAGTGACGACTTCTATTTATAGTAAAATACGGTCGTACTTTTCACAGGCCGTTGACCGTTTGTCGGGCTCGTGCGGATGGGCCGTACTTGATGACGAAATGGGCCGAACCGTACGTTGTTTGGATGTTAGCGCAGCTGAGCCGACTTGTGTTGTTCGGCTTAGCCGAGCCGAGCCGAGCCGAAAGTGGTAAGCTGCACTCGAGCGTACGTATTTGGGCTGTTTTGCTTCTGTTGGGCCGGCCTTTAAATGGAGAATAAATCCTGGGCCTTCTAAATGGGTGGGGTGCTGAACCCACCTATAACAGTAAGCCCCCCCCCAGTTCGTCGATCTTCATGTGCTTGGAGTCGACGTATTTGATGGTGTGTTAGTTGGGCCGGGATTTATTCGGAATGGATCTGGTCGGCCCTACCGTTTCTTCTTGGGAAGCTCAAACGGTTTCTTGGGAAGAGTTAGATACTGAAGATTTGGAGTAGTAATGATACCTATAACCGCCGGAAGACGAAGAGGTGCGTAGGGGGCCATCATTGTTTTTGTCTCGAAATCTCCCCTTTTGCTTATAAATATATCGCGGTGCTCCTTCCCGTTTTCATTTCTCTCCTTCCGCAGGTAATTCGCTCTCCCTTCTCTCTAGAATTCTCTCTCTAGATTGTTGTTTGTTGTGTAGTTTGTAAACATGAGGATTGAATCTCATTCTCAGTCGTCGTCCGATCGTGAGGATTTGTACTCGGTAAGACCGTCTCCGGGCAATTCTGCTCGATCTAGTTCATCCGCTGTGCAGTCAGATTCTTCGGCTAGTTTGGGTCGGACAGAGATTGTCGGGTCGTCCTTCCGAGAAGGTCTGGTTAGTTCTGCTCCTATTTTGCTCGGCGCTCCGAATATTCAGGTTCCTCACTTGATAGATTCGGACGACGACGGATCAAGGCCTTGGCGTCCACCGGTGATTTTTCCGTTGAAAGAGGAGGACGTTTGGCAGGTTGATCAGGCGCTTCTTGGGACTCTTTCCCCGGTTCCGAGCAGGTCAAAGAGAAGGATGAGTCAGCAGGCTTCGGGAGATCCCGAGGAGACGAAGAAAACTCGCCCTCTTCGTCCTGTTCTCCCTACTGAGTGTACCGACGACGACTTAACGTGGTTGGTGGACAACTGCGATAGTGGTGGAGCCGGTCAACTTGAGCTGCGTAGACCCGAGCCGCACCAGAGGCCTTGGGATTGTCCGAAGGGATGGGTATGTCTGTACGACTTTTGGTTTAATCAGATCCATCTACGGTTCCCTCTCCCAAAGTTGCTCGTTGCCTATTGCGAGGAGAGGAGGATCGCGTTGTCCCAGTTGAGTCCTTCGGCCGTTCAGAATATAGTCGGCTGTACCATCTTAGCTGCCGAGTGTGGCGTGGATATGAGCCTTCGATTTTTTGAGGAGATCTCGTCTATTTCTGCAAATGGGACGACTCTTGGGACTCGCTATGTGAGTATGAGGGCTCGCTTCGATCTCAAGGTTTCCATTGCTAAGCCGTCGAAGGTCAATAATTGGCAGGATCGGTATTTTTACGCTCGGGTGAACGAGGCTTCGGTTCCAGATCCGAACAGACCGTATAGGACGAAATGGAATCGTTTTCATGGTAATCCTTTTTCGCTTTACTATTTCCTTGAATTAACTAACTCATGCTCGTTTTTTTTGTTGGTAGATCGTCATCCTACTACGCTTTCTCCTCCGGATAACTTTCGGGACGACTTGAGGAAACTTGTTGCTCGTGGGATTGAGAAGTGGCCAGAAGTCAAAGCTGATCGGGTGAGGTGAGCTTTCGAGAGCCTTGACCAGAGTGAGATTTGCTTCCCTTCCCCTTTTTCCTTACTTTGATTATCTTCTCGGTTTTCCTTTTTCTGATTTGAGGATTTTGGCAGATTGTCTTCTTCGCTCGATTGAATCTCTGATCGAGCTAAACAGTCAGCCTTATTATCTCTACACAAAAGGAGGCAAACAAGCGGTAGATATGGGTCAGATGGACGTCGAAGTTTTTGATTACGTCGGGGAGAATCTTATCAATCCGCAGCCCCCGACCATCCCTCCGAACGAGGAGGTAATGTCTGTTGATCTGGATCCCAATCGTCCTTTTTCCCCGTCGGTCGGGCCAGTACCTTCGGGAATGATTTTTGTGAATGAGTATCATCGAGACTTATTTCGTCAGGTGAGCGCGACGGTGGATGCGATTGAAGCTGAGCGAGCCGAGAAGCGTCGGAGGAAGAAGAAGAACAAGAAAAGGGCTCGTGATGGTGGCGCGGCTGGTGCCGAAGGGGATGACACGGAGGAGCCCTCTGGAGTACCTCCTTTGGAGAGGAAAAGAAAGAAGAGGACTGTTGATGCGGAGACGTTTGCCGAGGGTCAAGCGAACGAGGCTTCGGTTGAGGCGCCCGGACATCCTACTGTAGGAGGGGGTGAGCTGGTGGTTCGTCCCGAGAATGTGGATCCTCTGCTTGATCCTTTGGATGGAGATGGTGTTGAGGCTGGTCGGGATGGGAACCGTTCTCCCGGGAATCAGAACGAGGATGCGGTCGCCGACTTTGGTTTTGGTTTCAGCTATGAGGGCTCCAAGCCGATTATCCGTGATGGAGAAGCTTGTGCGGATTTGTTCCGTATGCTGAGGGATAGTCCTCCGAGGGAGCTTCTTCCGGTTAACCGTACGCCTTTCGCGGAGAATAAAAAGGCGGCAGCAAAAAGTTTCGCTCGGGTAAGCTCCCTTTTTTTTTATCTTTCCTTCATAATTGTTAGGTTCTGATCCGGTGGTCCCTGTTTTCTTCAGGGGCTTGCTCATTACAACCTGCTGTTCGATGAGTATGAGAGTCATCGGGTTGATCTTGAGAGGGTGATCTGTAGTCTGAGGAGGGAGCTCGGTAAAGCCGAAAGGACTATTTCCGAGCTAGAAGGGTATCGCCAGGTGGCGGCTGCTGCGGAGGCGCTTCGCTCATCTCTCAAGGTTGAGGAGGAGAAGGTGTCGGCTTTGGAGGAAAAGGTTGCTGAGCTTTCCACCGAGAATGCTCGGTTGGATGCCGAGAACAGGGAGTGTCTGGCCGATTGTTCGAATGCTCGGGCCGAGGCCGATGAACTGACGGTTCGGGTTGCAGACCTTGAGAGTAAATTGGAGTCGGAATGTGCTCGACTCAAGACCTCTTTGCTTGAGAAGGAGCGTATATCGAGCAAGGCGCAGGCTCGGCTTTCCAAGATAAAGAAAGCCAATGAAGAGAAAGAGCTTGGGAGGAGAAACCATACATTGATGAACCAAGCTGCTGCTGTTGCGTCGATGCTGGAGGCGCTCGTCAAGGAAGGGTTTGCTATTCCTCCCGACAGGATAGCCAAGGCGCATTCGGATGTTGCTCGTTTCAAACAGGCACTCATCTCGATTCAGTTTACCGACCTGGTTGAAGGGGATTTTGTTATGACTCCGCCAGGTAGTCCAGGTCGAGTTGATGGGGCTTCTTCGGTGCCTGCTTTGGATCAGTCTGTCTCGAATCGTGCGCTCGTGACATCTTCGGTGGTGGACGGGAGCGGAAACGAGGATACAGCTGGAGATCGGGCTCCTGAGGCTTCCTAGACTTTCTCCTTATGGACCTTTGTTGTTTTTCTCTCTTTTTTTTTTGTGTGAAGCTTGTTGTAAACGGATTCGTGCTTTTGAGCACTTTTAATGAATTATTTTTCTTCGCTTTTCTTCCCTCTTCCTCTTTAAAATGTCTAAGTTGGAACAAATGAAGAAAGAAATGCTCGGTTTGTGTTAGATAGTTGATTTTGTCGGGGGGCGAGCGAGGTGCTCGGCTTATCCCGTAGGACCGACCGGGACAGTTGTGCGAAATTGTGTTCGGCTTATTTTCCTGTCAGTCGTCCTTGTGCGGGAACTGGGCCCGGCTTTTACTTAGTTGTGGGTTTCGAGGCTATGCTCGTTTCACCACGGGTCGGGTGCGAGTGAGTGCTCGGCTTACCCCTAAGGTCTGATTGGAACAGTGTGCGAGAGCTATGCTCGGCTTATTTACTGTCGATCAGCCTTGTGCGGGAACTTGGCCCGACTTTAAAGTGTATCGAACATCTGGCCAGGATGTCGATCTGTTCGGTGCTGTTGAAACAAAGTTGAACTTAATAAAATTTTATTATTGATATAGCTGAGCCTCGCGAGAGGTTGCCTACGTACCCCGAAAGGGGATCAAGCCGATCGTAGTTCACTTTACATATTACTCGAACTCGTGTATAGCGAGCTCGGTTTTGGAGCAAGAGATGCTCGTTTTTTTTTTTTTTTTTTTTTTTTTTTTTTTTTTTTTGAGCGCGATGCCCGGCTTTTTTGTGAGCGAGAGATGCTCTCTTTTTTTTTTTTTTTTTTTTTTTTTTTTTTTTTGAGCGCGATGCTCGGCTTTTTTGTGAGCGAGAGATGCTCGGCCTAGTAGTAGTACCTTTTGAGCTTGTTTGCATTCCAAGAGCGTGGAATGGCTTCTCCCTTCATCGTTACGAGCTCGTAAACCCCGGGTTTTACTATTTTTGAAACGATGTATGGACCTTCCCAGTTTGCGCCGAGTTTTCCTGCTCGGTATTCCCGTGTGTTTTCGAACACTTTCCGGAGAACGAGGTCACCTTCCATGAAGCGGCGTCCTTTGACCTTCTTGTTGTAGTGTCTCGTGATTTGTTGTTGATAGTTCTGGAGACGCAGGAGCGCTCGGTCTCGTAGTTCCTCTGCTTGATCGAGACAGTCGATGATCATGTTGTTGTTAAGGTCTTCGTGCTCGGGCGCGATACTCAGGCGTATTGTCGGGACACACATCTCGGCTGGGGACATTGCCTCCATTCCGTGAGAAAGTGAGAAAGGTGTCTGGCCGGTTGATGTTCTCGGGGTGGTCCGATGAGACCAGAGGACGCCATCGAGCTCGTCGGCCCAGAGGCCTTTCTTACTTTCCATTCGCTTTTTGAGACCGTCGATGATCGTTTTGTTTGTTGCCTCGGCTTGCCCATTGCCTTGTGGGTACCTCGGTGTTGATTTACTCAGACGTATCTTCCACCTCGCACAGAATCCTTCGAACAGATTGGAGATAAACTGGGAACCATTGTCGGTTACTATCTCGTAAGGAATACCGTGACGGCAGATTATGTACTTCCAAACAAACTTCTGAACGTCGAGGTTTTTGATTTCCGAGTAGGATTCGGCTTCAACCCATTTGGTGAAGTAATCGGTCATTATTAGGATGAACTTCTTTTGATGCGAAGCCGGGAGAGGTCCAACGATATCCATCGCCCATCGCATGAATGGGTAGGGTGCGGCTGAGGTGGTGAGGAGCTCGGCTGGCTGGTGTATGCTCGGGGCGTGCCTCTGACATTTCTCGCATCGGGCAACATAGCTCTCGCAGTCAGCGATCATGGTTGGCCAGAAATGACCGTGTCGCTTTATCTTTGCGGCTAATGCTCGGCCGCTTGTATGATTTCCGCCTGCTCCTTCGTGAGTTTGCTCGGTGACCCATTCGATTTCCTGCCCGTTTATGCATCGCAATAGTGCCTTGGAAGCGCTCCAGCGGAATAGTTCGTCCTTCATTATTACGTACCGAGCGCAGCGAGTTTTTAGACGGCGAGCTGCCCAACGATCCTCGGGGACCTTCCCGGTTAGTATGTAGTCCTTGATTTCGTCTCTCCAGTCGATGGTAGTAGCGTGCTCGGGATCGGTACCCTTAATTACCTCCTCGTTGCTTCTATGAGCATCGTCCAATCCTTCTTCTTCCTCGGTAATGAGAAGTACGTCTTCGTTTGATGCAATGCTTGGTCGGGCTATGCATTCGACTGGAATGATTCGACGAAGGTCGGGGTCTGAAGTCGATGCTAGGGCGGCCAGTGCGTCGGCAGAGGAGTTGTCGCTTCGGGGAATCTTTGTTAGCGTGACTGAGCCGATTCGCGCGGTAATTTCTTGGACGAGTTTTAAGTACGCGTCCATGCGCTCGTTTTTTGCTTCATATTCCCCGTTAAATTGGTTCACAACGAGCTGAGAGTCGGCGAACGCGTCTACTTGCCTTGCCCCTACTACTTCGGCCAGTCGCAATCCTGCGAGCAGTGCTTCGTATTCGGCTTCGTTGTTAGAGGCCGGAAATCCTAGACGGAAGGATTGCTCGATCAGTTCGCCGGTCAGGGAGGTCAGTTTGACTCCAACTCCTGAACCGTTTCTTGATGATGAACCGTCGACGAACAGAGTCCACTTCTCCTTTGGCTCTTGTCCTTCGGCTATGGTGAGCTCGGGTGGTAGTTCGATGATGAAGTCTGCGAGGACCTGGGATTTGGCGCTAGTCCTGGGCTTGTACTCAATATCGTATTCGCTGAGCTCAACCGCCCACTTAGCGATCCTTCCTGATTGGCTCGGGCTGTGCAATATTGTTCGGATCGGTTGATTTGTTAGGACGACCACTGAATGCGACTGGAAATAGGGGCGGAGCTTCCGGGCTGAGACGACGACTGCCAACGCGAGTTTCTCAAGTGTGTTGTAGCGTGTTTCTGCGTCGTCAAATATCTTGCTGGTGTAGAAGATTGGTCGTTGATCGCCTCGGTCGTCGCGGACGAGCACACTGCTGACTGCCGAGGTTGACACGGAGATGTACAAGTACAGCGTCTCTCCCTCCTCGGGTTTGGCCAGAATTGGTGGAGTGGAGAGGTAGGTCTTTAGCTGTTGAAACGCATCTTCGCACTTAGCGTCCCACTCGAATTTCTTGTTCCCACGAAGCAGATTGTAGAAAGGGAGACACTTGTCCGTTGATCGAGAGATGAATCTATTCAGGGCTGCGACACGTCCGGTTAGTCGCTGGACTTCTCTGGTGTTCCTTGGGGATGGGAGCTCGGTGATCGCCGTTATTTTCTTCGGATTTGCTTCGATGCCCCTCTTTGTGACGATGTAACCAAGGAATTCTCCCGATGTGACCGCGAAAGTACATTTTGCTGGATTCAACTTCATTCCGTACTTGTTCAGGCTCGCGAAACATGTTGCGAGGTGACTGATGTGGTCGTCGGCTAAAGCGGATTTGACGAGCATGTCGTCAATATATACTTCCATAGTGTTGCCGAGCTGGTCGGCGAACATTCGGTTTACGAGGCGCTGGTAAGTTGCTCCTGCATTCTTGAGCCCGAAGGGCATTACTTTGTAACAATATGTCCCGCGGTCAGTGATGAAGGAAGTCTTTTCTTGGTCGTCTGGGTGCATCATAATCTGATTATACCCGGCGAAGGCGTCCATGAACGATAGTAGCTCGTGGCCGGTGGTCGCTTCTACGAGTCGATCAATGTGCGGAAGCGGGAAACTATCCTTTGGGCATGCCTTGTTGAGGTCGGTGAAATCTACGCATACTCTCCATTTACCGTTCTTCTTTTTTCACTACGACGGGATTTGCCAACCAGTCCGGATACTTCACCTCGGTGATCGAACCTGCCTTTGAAAGTCTTTCTACCTCGTCATTGACAGCTTTGGCGCGTTCGGGGCCGAGCTTTCGTCTTTTCTGTTTGACTGGCTTAAAGATCGGATCGACGTGCAGCTCGTGACATGCGATGGTCGGGTCGACTCCGGTCATGTCAGTCGTCGTCCAAGCGAAAGTCGCGGCGTTTTCCTTTAGGAATTCTATCAGCTTGTCTCGTAGATCAGCTCGGAGGTCGGCTCCTATCCCGACGCAGCGTTCGGGGTCGCGAATATCGATGTTGATTTGTATTATCGCGTCCTTCTGCGGGCGGTCGGGAGGGGGCAGTTCGATTCGAGGCTCTGCGACTAGGTACGCTTGTGATTTGTGGCGCATTTTATGTTCGATGCGGAAGCATGTGCGGGATATCCTCTGATCTCCTCGTAGTGTATACACGCCGAATGGAGTTGGAAACTTGACACATTGATGAAATGTGGATGGGACCGCCCTCATTTCGTGAATCCAAGGCGTGCCGAGGATGACGTTGTAGATAGCTGGTCGGTCGACGACCACGAACTTGATCAGCTTGGTGATTCTGCCGACGTAGACTGGAAGTTTGATTGTTCCGATCGTGTTGATTGAGTCTCCCGAGAAGCCGGTTAGTGGTCTCGCCGACGGTTTGATACGGTAGTCGCTGAGCTCCATTCGTTGCAGTGTTTCTCTAAAAATTAGGTCGACCGAGCTGCCGGTATCGATCAGAATTTTTTCTACCTCGCAGTCGCCGATTCGCATGGCGACGACGAGTGGATCGTTATGCGGTCGATCCACTCCTTCGGCATCCTGTTCGGTGAAACTCACTTCCTCGCCAATTCTGAGCTCGTCGGTGGCGTTTCGTCTGTAGTGCTGGGCAGCCGTGGCCCTCCGTTCGTATTCTTTTATCGATCGAACTGAATCGTTGACCATAGGCAGTCCTCCCATAATCATATTTATTCGTCTCCTCGGACGTGCTCCGTCTTCTTCTTCTTCGTCGCGGGCTCTTTTGTCCGCGGCTGCCGCTGCGTTGATTTGTTCGGTCTCCTCGTCGAAGGCAACCTGTTTCCTTCGCTCTTCCTGGACGATCCTGAAGCGCTCGGCTTCGTTCTTTGGCTGCATGACCTGGTTGATTTGCCTTGGGTGAGGTTTGTTGCGATCTAGCACTAGTTTCTTCCCGTCTTTTTGGTAATCGGCGAAGAGGAGGGCTTGAAGGTTTCTGCATTCTTCGGTGCTATGACCCGCTCGCTGATGATATTCGCAGAATAACTTGCTTTTGTCGGCTCCTCGGACGAACTTGTTCCACGGCTTGCCTTGATTTTGACCTTGGTATCCTTGGGTGGGTCGTTCCTGCTGATGATTTTGAGAGCGGTCGGGATGACCTTGTCGTTGATCCTGATGGGGTCGTTCCTCGTCCTGTCGGTGTCCTTGCGATTGATCGCTGACGTAATATGACGATTTTCCTTTTCTCGCGGTTTCTTCTTCCTTGGATTTTTTGTAATCCTGATCGTAGTGCTGCCGAGGTTCGTATTGCTCGGTACTCTTTTCGGTTTTGTCTTTCGAAGTCGAACTCTTGGGCCCAAACTTCTTGGCTAGGGTTTCTTTTTCTTCCTCGAGTTCGACAAAGATCGATGCGCGGTGGAGGGCGTCCTCTAGCGAGCTTGGTCTATTTTTCTTCAGTTCTTCTCGGAAGCTTGATTCGTACCAGAGGCCGTTTCGGAGCGCGGGTAGGCCTTCGCTGTCGGTGATCGTGATTTTGGCCAAAACATTTTTGAAGCGGGTGACGTACGATCGGAGGCTTTCCCTCGGTCCTTGGGAAATAGCCCACAGGTCGGCGTTCGACACCTCTTCCTGAATATACATCGAGTAATGTTTGAGAAAGGCGTGCGTTAAGTCGCTGTATCCGTCGATCGAGTTTGGTTCCAAGCGGGAGAACCAATCCAGGGCCGAGCCGGTCAAGTGCTCGACGAACAGTTGACAGTAACCCGCGTCGCGTTCCCCGATACTGAACTTTGTCCTCCCCATTGCAATGCGGAATGCCGTCAGAAACTGCCTTGGGTCGGATTTACCGTCGTAGGTCGTCATCTTGATTTTGACCGCGGAGATAGGATGCTCAAACTGGATATCCATAAGGCGCCGAGTGAACGGAGTGTTCTGAGTTTCTTCCAGTACACGGTCAATCTCGGGGGCCGAGCTGATCGCTTGATGGACTTTGGACGTCATATTTTTCAGCATCAGCTTTATGTCCTTAATTTCGTTGTCTCTGTGTGCGTCGGGTGCTGAACCGCCCGGGACATCCGTGTTGGGAGGTTGTTCGTCTTCGGTCTGCTGCTGCGTTACCGTCCGGTTTCTCGGATTTGGAGGTGGCGTTTCTTCAAACAACGCTCGGTGAAGATGAGTTCGGGGAACGGATCCTTGCTGACTTGTCATTCGCAGATCGTTGATTTGTCCCTGGCATACCGCGTGTGCCGTGGCGAGCTGATCGAAGCGTGCGTTACTTCCCTGAGAGAGTTCGGCTATTTGAGTCATGAGAGTTTTGAGCAAGGTGGACATGTCCTGCTCGTTTGTCTGAGTTTCCGCGGCTTGTTGTGGTCGTTCGGTATTTAGAGGTTGCTGCTCGGCGCCGGCCGGCTGAATGATTGGATCTGCAACCTGAGAGACGTGCTGGGGTTGCCCTCTTGCTCGGGAGGCTGTTTCCGAGCTTGTTATGTCTTCGATGTGGACGTAATCCTTGTTCGATGGAGCTCCTGTCATCGCTGAATCTGTCCGTTAGTGAAGAAAAACTTAATATCCCCACAGACGGCGCCAATTGTGATAACCGAGGTTGTCACAATGTCGGGATGCGCGTCTTGCTAGAGAGTTTGACGTGCTCGGTCCGAAGGAACTAAGTTGTTCTTGAGAGAGAACCGACTAGATTCAGAGATAAGCAAGAGTAAAGTAGTGCTCGGGATGAAAGAAGAGAAGATTGTGTTCGGGGTTCTTTGTCGAGAGTGATATGCTCGGGACGAGCGTAGTTGGTATTCAGATTCCCGAGCAGGTCGAAAGACGTGCTCGGTTTACAATTCGGGAAATTGACTAGAGAGAGAAAGTAGTAAGAAGTGCACAAATCCCAAAAAGTTACATAAATGTACAGTGACGACTTCTATTTATAGTAAAATACGGTCGTACTTTTCACAGGCCGTTGACCGTTTGTCGGGCTCGTGCGGATGGGCCGTACTTGATGACGAAATGGGCCGAACCGTACGTTGTTTGGATGTTAGCGCAGCTGAGCCGACTTGTGTTGTTCGGCTTAGCCGAGCCGAGCCGAGCCGAAAGTGGTAAGCTGCACTCAAGCGTACGTATTTGGGCTGTTTTGCTTCTGTTGGGCCGGCCTTTAAATGGAGAATAAATCCTGGGCCATCTAAATGGGTGGGGTGCTGAACCCACCTATAACAATAATGAAAGACCTTTCAGGAGTTTCCAACTTCGTACAGCTTCATGCTTCTTACGAGGATCAAAATTTCGTATACATCGTGGTGGTGAGTTATTCGATGCTCTGGTCAAGTCTCATAGCTATTACTCGGAGAAAGATGCTGCCCGGATCTTCAAATCCATTATGAACGCTGTGCAAATTCTTCATTCGATGAATGTGGTTCATCGGAATCTTAAACCGGAGAACTTGTTGTTCTAGAGTGAGGATGAAGAAAATGCTACGCTCAAAGCATTCGATTTTGGTTCCTCTGTTTTACATCAAAGAAGGTGATAGCCATGAACGTTCGTTTATATTTCCATTCAATCATTAGCAAAGTTGGTAACATTACACATTTTTAGATTGTATGATACTAAGATTGGTATGTTCAACAACTACAAGAATAGAGTTGAAGGAAAAAAGTCGGCACTATTCACTACATTGCTCCTGAAGTATTACAAGGGGAAAGCTATGGGACCGAAATCGATATCTGGAGTGCTGGAGTTATATTGTATATCCTACTCAGTGGCAACCCTCCCTTTGCTTCTTATTGGCGATGGTTTAATTTGTAAACTATATGTTTTGTGATATTGTAGAAGATGAGATTAAGGAAGGAAGAATTGATTTTGATAGCCAACCTTGGCCTTGTATATCTTTGAGTGCAAAAGACCTTATTAAGAAGATGCTCAATAGAAACGAATCTCTGCTGCAAAGGTTCTTGGTAAGTCTCTTTGTTTGTCATTCTAAAGCAATCAAATTGAAGATTTTATATTAAAAGGCATGGTTTTGTTAGTGTCTGGTGGGTGTTGTGAACTTCTTCCACAATGAATTTGAATCTTCAAGGCTCCAATTGGTGACCACTAAAATGAACAAAAGGAATTGGACAAAATGTCATTTGAGGAATTGAATTAACAAAAAAATAGGAATGTAGAGGAATTTTTATTCATATTTTGTTCCTCATCAAATTTGCAGGGGAATTTTTTTGTTCATTCATTCCTTAAACAATAGGAAAAATATGAAATATTGTGGGGCCCATATGTCTGAATTTTGACAAAAAATTCCTTTTAATTGGTAAAAATTTTGAGGAATTAAAAATTCATCATCATTCTTTTCCTAAACTATGGTCACCAATTGGAGCCCAAGTCTTTTATCTTGTTCTGTCTCAACTGTCAATGTGGGTTTATGGTTGGCTATAGAACATCCTTGGATCAAGAGCGAAGCTTCGGATAATCCTATTGATGGCGTTGTTTTGTCACATTTGAGGCAATTCCGAGTTATGAACAAGTTTAAGCAGCTAGCCCTTAAGGTAAAAGAGAGTAGCTAAAGACGAATGTGAATTGTTACCAGTTACGCGTCTCCCTTGTTTTGTCTTACCATCTCATATTGCCTGAAAATTCAGAATGTGATTTGTGTGTTTGGTTTGCAGGTTATCGCAAAGGGTCTATCGGAGGAGGAAATCAAAGGTCTTAAAACTATGTTTGAGAGTATGGATACCGACAAAACCAGGTCAATAACTTGTGAAGAACTCAAAACTGGGCAGAACAGACTTGGCTCTAAACTCTCTGAAGCTGAAGTTAAGCAACTCATGGAAGCTGTGAGTTATCATAAACCTTCTCTTTGAACCTGCATTGGTTGATCATGTAAAGAGAGAATCCGAACACACGTAAACATATCTATATTTTTTGTCAGGTTGATGTGGATGGTAATGGAACAATAGACTACAGATTGGAACGAGATGAACATTTGCACAAAGCATTCCTAAACTTTGATAAAGACAACTGCGGGTATCTTAATGAGGCAATTGACTCATGTTAAGGAAAGATTTGAAAATGTAGTGAGATAAAACGTTTAAAACATCAAAGTGAATTGGCTTGTTTAGGTACATAACGAAGGATGAACTGGAGATAGCCATGAAGGAGCATGGCATGGGAGATGAAGCTTGTGCCAAAGAGATAATTTTACAACAAAGATAATGTAAACTGCCTTGTGTAATTCCCGGTTCTTTATTTTCGTGGTTTAACATTTAACCGGGTTCTAAATCTTGGAAAGAATTCTGCGCAGGATGGAAGAATAGACTATGAAGAATTTTGTGCGATGATGAGAAATGACAACTTGCAGCCACAAGGGAAACTTATTCATCATTGATCATAAGCTCTTGTTTTTGTGTTACCAGGAAGCGGTTTTGTTAAACCGGGGGAAAAAGAGCTAAACCGGAAAAACCGAGGTGAGAGTTGTTAATCTTGGGGAACTGTCTTACTGTTATGTCTTCTCGTAACCAATTCGAGCTCGTTAATTTCGTGTGTATGTCTTGCTCGTCCAAATAATAATAAAAATTAGAAGAAGAAACACCAAAACCGAGACTGGTACCTATTATTACACTCTTGACTTAAGGCAGGTCTGGTAGTAGACAAAATAAATAAACGCCAGAAGTAGAAGGAGACAAAACATCGCAATCAGAATCACATTTATATTATGCTCCAACCGAGAGTAGCAACCTCTATTGTGTACGCTGTACCATTTGGCTCCACAGTCGTAACAAAAAACATATCCACACCTATAAAAGAAAATTGTTACAATTGAAGAAATTTTATATAAATATAAAGCACAAACATAATCAAAATGAGAAGGGACTGTATTGCTTCACCTGCATTCTATGCGGCCGCATCCGTTAGAACGTTCAATCATCTGTTGGCACTTTCCACATTGACGCCATCCATAACTTCTTGCCAGAGAATTGAGTTGTGCATCATCATCATATTGAGTAATGCGTGATTTTCTGTAACCGGTGCACGATAGCCTACTATGCCATGGAACTTTGCAGTTGACACAGAAGGAGCCACTGCATTTGAAGCATGTCCTAAGACCACCAGATTCAGGACATTTAGTTGAAAGCTCGGTTTTGGACATTAGATTCGAGCATCTTGGGTATGGACAATAAACCCTATCTGTAAACGGAGTTGAGTTCTCCTTAATCCTTTGTTTCCACATAAGAAACAGATTTAGAGTCAAAAGATAACCACATCTATTAATAGATAGCTGAGACTTGCAGCGATGCTGAGGACAATTCGGTATCGTTCCGTCAAGCAGCTTCACCTCTATATGATGTTTTACACAGTTATAGCAAAACCTATGATTGCATTTATCAACTGAAAACATGAGATGAGTATCAATTTCGTCGAAACAGATAACACAAGCCTCTTTCTTAGCTTTAAAACGATTCCAACTTCTTCTCGACGTAATATCAGCCTCCATGATGGTCATGTAGTAGTCGTCGTGTAGCTGTAGCAACGATAACGCAATCGTTACTTAGTCTCGATGCTGTCTTGATCATCCGTTTTGAAAGAGATTTAAAACTAGGTTTATTATCTTTACACATGGAAGGTTAAAACTTAAAAACTATATTTGATTAGGATAATCTCAAAACCAAAACCCATCTTTATCTAGGAAAATAAAAAGAATAAAGTAATTCAAGATATATTACATTGATATCCAAATAGACTATAATTTCATTCATGATAAAATTCAAATGAAATTATTAAATCTTCTTCACCACATAATAACTCGCAAGTATCATCACGAAGGTATTGGAATATATCCTAAATAAAGATATTAGATTATATAAATATTATGAGATATCGAGAATATATTCTAAGGCATACATTTGTGAAAGGGTGTTTCATTTTTGTCTTCGGGTTAAGACGCGGACTCTACTATATTTGGTAAGTTGGGACATTCGGATAATCGAATCGGGTTCGAGTCAGGTCTATTCGGATATAAATATATTCAGGTAAACAATTTTATACCCATATATAAGATCCGATAAGTTTTGGTTTGAGTTCGGGTCATAAATTATTATACCTGTAAAATATCTGAAATAAATGGATATATTTCGGGTTTCGTTCAGTTCAGATATTTTCGGATTTTTATGGATATTTTTACCCAAAATATCCGTAAAAATTAACCGAATCAAATTAAGCAAATAATTTTTATTTGTTGTTCCATCAGAGTCTTTTAACACCAAGCATGGGGTTATCTTTGCTATTTTACGCCATCTATGTGAGAAAGCATATCAACAAAATATTTATATAGCTGACTATATATATATATATATATATATATATATATATAAAACATATAGTAACACAAGCTTTATTATAACCAAAGAATAATTTCATACTTCAAGTTCCCCAACTTTAAAGCTCAAAGACATGGTCACGAATGATGAAACTAAATGACGAATCCTATTAGCTGATAATGTTAAATATAAACCCTCTTAATGGGTTAGCGTCTTTTTGATTCGAGTCTTCGCGTAACGTTCGGGTCTCAGGCAATACTCAAACCCACATGTATGCTAACTAAATACCCAATAGGGTAAAATGTTTTTTTTTGGTTTAGTTACAGGTTCAAGTATTTTTCTTCGGGTATTTGGGTCCATGTATTTTTCTCAGGCCTAATACTCGGGTCATAAACCGGGTTAGACTTTCCGGTTTTGTTCAAGTAACTTGCTGCGAAGGTACGTATGATCAATACAAACAATTTTTTAGTGAATTGGTGAATATAATCGTGATCATAATGCATGCTTGGTAGTTTTGATCCACCCCTAGACAGTATCTTCGGTGAAATCTGGGTGAACAAAACCATATGCATTTACATTTACTTTTTTGCTCGTATTCAAATCATAACCAAACGTAATCAAAGACCTGCACAATGAGAAAACTAACGAGACTGTTGGAAGTTTCGGTTGATCCTGATTCAATTCTCATATTGATATCAACCCAAACATGCATCAGATCTAGGTGTTCTTATTTAGAAACATTATGATCTCACCTTTTACCTGTTTGTTGCAGCGGAATTGATGAACAGGTCAGAGATCAGGGAGATACACCAAGGGATGAATCCTCCAAAGGCTCACACACGCAATCACAGGAAAATGGCTGCTAGACCGAGCTGAGGGAGGCGCAGAGAGAGGAGAGAAATCGCGGCTGGGTTAGGGTTAAGGGAGAAAAGACTTGGCTTTTAGTCATTAAAAGCCTTCTCTTTTCCCTAATGGGCTTTTGGGCCCAATCTGATTAAATCCCATTTAATCAGACCCATTATTCATTTTCTCTTAGTACGACAAATGCCTAGCACTTTTGTCGTACTTCTGCTATGCCGTTCCAACATTATTTCCTGCTAGCTTAAGCGTGTGACCCATATGGGATCATACAATAAAGGCAATAGTCCAAGACTTATAGATCATGAGCGGACTCTAGCAAGCCATCATGACCCCCAGTATTGTATGACTTATGTCTGATCACTGACATACTCTTACGTTATAGAGACAGTACAGAGATTGCTGGACACAATTCCAACAATCTCCCACTTGAACTGGAATCTCTGTATTCATAATCCCTTTCGTCTCAATATCTCGATTAGTCATAAGGCAAGATTAGTGTCATCCTTATAAAGCCTAATCTTGTTCATCGGACTCTGATTTGATACTGACAATACAAACGACTCGGGAAAGTCCGTTTGAGCATGGCCATGCGTTTTCCAGTATTCAAATCTCCGATTGGCCTAGAGATATTCACTCCATTTATATTGGAGGGACAAATCCCATCTTGTTCCATCACTGTAAACTACTCATTTCATGATGTACCCAAACAAGGTCCTTATAGCTATCACAGAACGATAGCGTTAGACAATGATCAAAGTACATCAGTCCATGTGCAGTCACATGCATGTGAACTCAGGTCTAAGGACTATACTCTATAGTCGTAGTAAGAATCTCTTATGACACAGATATAAATATCCTGAAGAGTTCTTATAGTTGGGTCTTGTCCGGTCGTATGTTCCCAACATACACCTATGTACTGACTTTGATGCCGTGCATCTATGACACACTGAGACTTTGTCATAAGTCACGTACCAATCCAGTCTCACACGGTTGTTGGTGTTCCAATTTCAACAACCTTCGACTAGGGACATGATGATATAAAACATTTATCAAATATAGGATCTCATGATCAAGCTAAATGACTTTGATGACTCAAGATCAAGTCATTTACTTCGATGACCTATAAAATGGTTCATATCATTTTGGAACGATTATTTCATCACAGTTAAAATAATCTTTGAAATAATAATTTCATTAAACATAAAATAATGTTTTACAAGAACATATCAAATAACTAAAATAAAGCTCACAAAACTCCCACTCAAATTTAGATTACATTTCAATGTTTCTAATGCCTACAGCTTCAGTCAGGAACTCGAGCTTAGGCCTTGGGAGTGGCTTTGTCAACGGATCAGCGACATTATCATCTGTCGGAACTCGGCTGATCTTGACTTCCTTTCTATTAATGATGTCACGTATCAAGTGATATCTTCTTTGAACATGCTTGGATTTCTGGTGTGATCTTGGTTCCTTTGCCTGAGCTATAGCACCATTGTTGTCACAAAACAGTGCCAGAGGCTCAGCCGCATCTGGTATCACACCTAGTTCCATAATGAACTTTCGTATCCAAACAGCTTCCTTCGCTGCTTATGAGGCGGCGATATATTCAGCTTCTGTAGTGGAATCAGCAACGGTGTCCTGCTTGGAGCTTCTCCAACTTACTGCACCGCCATTCAGACAAAAGACATAACCGGACTGTGACCGGAAATCATCTGTGTCTGTCTGGAAACTTGCGTCCGTGAATCCACTGACTTTAAGCACATCACTTCCACCGTACACTAAGAACTTATCCTTAGTATGTCTTAGATACTTCAAGATGTTCTTTACGGCAATCCAATGGTTTTCACCTGGATTTGACTGGTATCTACTCGTCATGCTCAATGCGTAAGCAACATCAGGACGAGTACAGATCATGGCATACATGACAGATCCTATTGCAGATGCATAAGGAATATTCTTCATGCGCTCAAGCTCAGCAGCCGACGTAGGGCTCTGCTTCTTGCTTAGCGTTGTGCCATGTACCATTGGCGTGAAGCCCTTCTTGGAATCTTTCATGCTGAATCTTTGTAGGACTTTGTCAATGTATGAGTCTTGACACAAGCCTATCAGCCTCTTAGGTCTATCCCGATAGATCCTAATTCCAAGAACGTATGCGGCTTCACCCATGTCTTTCATGGAAAAACAACTTCCAAGCCAGTCTTTTACAGACTTCAGCATTGGAACGTCGTTTCCGAGAAGCAGTATGTCATCGACATACAGGATAAGAAATACAATCTTGCTCCCACTAGATTTCTTATACACGCATTGTTCTTCTTCGTTTCTGATGAAGTCAAATTGCTTGATCGCTTCATCAAAACGAAGATTCCAGCTCCTCGATGCTTGCTTCAATCCATAAATGGATTTATGAAGCTTGCATACTTTCCCAGCATTCTTTGGATCTATGTAACCGTCAGGTTGTGTCATATACACATCCTCTTCCAGAATACCATTCAGGAAGGCGGTTTTCACGTCCATCTGCCAAATTTCATAATCATGAAAAGCTGCAGTTGCTAGTAGAATCCGAATAGATTTCATCATAGCCACCGGTGAATAGGTTTCATCGTAGTCCACACCGTGAACTTGTCTGAAACCTTTTGCCACCAACCTGGCTTTATAAATCTGGACATTTCCATCCACGTCAATCTTCTTCTTGAAGATCCATTTGCACTCGATGGCTTTTACACCAGCAGGCAAATCAACCAACGAAAAGACTTGGTTGACCGACATGGAGTCCATTTCGGAATCAGTGGCCTTGCGCCACTTAGAGGAATCTGGGCCCATCATGGCTTGATTGAAGTTCGATGGTTCATCACCATCAATGATCAAAAGATCATGACAGTCAGTCACGAGGAATCCTTGATATCTCTCGGGTTCGTGACGGATCCTCCCGGATCTTCGAACTTCAGGTACTACAGGTTCAGGCTCTACAATTTCTTGTAGGTCCTCCTGCTGCTCTTCCTCATTAGGTTGAGCAGTATCCTGTCCATCTTGAATTTCTTCAAGCAGTACCTTACTCCCACTGTCTTTCTTAGAGAGAAACTCCCTCTCAAGAAAGTTACAATCCCGGGCAACAAAAATCTTGTTCTCGGAACGTAGATAGAAGTAATAAGCCTTGGTTTCCCGTGGATAACCAATGAAGTAGCATTTATCAGATTTTGGTGTAAGCTTATCTGAGATTAATCTCTTAACATAGGCTTCACAACCCCAAATTCTTAGATAAGACAGCACTGGAGCTTCTCCAGTCCATAATTCATATGGTGTCTTTGCTACTGCTTTTGATGGCGCTCTATTTAGAGTGAACACTGCTGTTAGCAGAGCATATCCCCAAAGGGATATTGGAAGGTCTGTGTGACTCATCATAGATCGAACCATATCTAATAAGGTCCGATTTCTCCTCTCAGACACACCATTCCATTGAGGTGTTCCAGGAGGAGTGAGTTGGGATACGATCCCACACTCTCTCAGATGATCACTGAATTCTTGGCTTAAGTATTCTCCTCCTCGGTCGGACCGAAGAGCCTTAATGCTTTTGCCAAGTTGGTTCTGTACTTCATTTTGGAATTCTCTGAACTTCTCAAAAGATTCAGACTTATGTTTCATCAAATAAACATATCCATACCTACTGAAATCATCAGTAAAGGTAATGAAGTACTGATAGTTTCCTCTTGCATTAGTGGACATTGGGCCACACACATCAGTGTGTATCAGGCCCAATAAGTCACTGGCCCTCTCGTTAGGTTTATTAAAGGGGGCCCGTGTCATTTTGCCCATCATGCAGGATTCGCATTTCTCACATGACTCAAAGTCATATGAGCCAAGAAGTCCATTCGAATGGAGCCTCTTGATGCGTTTCTCGCTGATGTGCCCTAAACGACAATGCCATAGAAACGTTCGGTTTTCCTCATTAGGTTTAAACCGTTTTGTATTAATGTTATAAATTGGCGCGGATTGATCGAGTATGTAAAGCCCATTCGTAAGAGGGGCAGAACCATAGAACAAATTGTTGCGATTGAAGGAACATAATTTATTCTTAACTGAAAAATCATAACCTTCCAAATCCAACAAAGAAATTGAAATAATATTTCTGCTTATAGCAGGTACAAAATAACAATTATTAAGTTCTAAAATCAATCCCGAAGGTAAAGACAACAAGTAAGTTCCTACAGCTAGTGCTGAAACTTTCGCTCCATTCCCAACTCGTAGTTCCACTTGTCCTTGCTTCAGCCTTCTACTGTTGCTGAGTGCCTGCATATTAGTACAAATATGAGCCCCACAACCAGTATCCATGACCCATGAGGTATTATCAGAAGTAGTTGTATTAACTTCTATAACAAAAATACCTGATGAAGAAGTCTCGAAAGTCTTCTTCTTTAATTCCTTTAGACCTTCCTGGAATTTCTTACAATCTCTTCTCCAATGCCCCAGTTCTTTGCAGAACCTGCACATGTCAGTAGGCCCAGCCTTGGACTTGGGCTTGGGCTTTGGCGTGTCCTTGTCCTCGACTTGGACACCCTTGGCCTTTCCCTTATCCTTAGCAGAAGACTTCTTAAACCCCTTGCCCTTTTGTACCATAAGTACATTGGGGTCCTTGGCGGGTTTCTTCAAGTTGGGCTCTGCAGTCTTGAGCATTCCGTGAAGCTCAGGCAGTGTCTTACTCAAGCCATGCATGTTAAAGTTCAGAATGAACTGATCATAGCTTGCAGGTAAAGACTGCAGAATGATGTCGCAGGCAAGTTCCTGGCTGATTGGGCAGTCGAGTTTGTGAAGATGATCGAGATAACCCATCATCTTCAACACATGAGGACTCACTGCCGCATTCGCAGCCAACTTACAGTCCAAGAGGTTCTTAACTGTCTGGAACCTCTCGGTCCTAGCCTGCTCCTGAAAAAGCGATTTCAGGCTTGCCATGATCTCGATTGGAGACAATACACTTTCGAACTGTTTTTGCAGCTCATGAGTCATTGTCACCAACATCAGGCAATAAACATCATTTTCATCTGACGAATGCTTTTCCCAAGCATTGTGCAGAGTCCTGGCAGCATTGGCAAGAGGCCTCTCGGGGAGGGGATCTCGAAGGACATAATCCTTCTTCTCCTGCTTGAGGACCAGCCTCAAGTTCCTTGACCATGTCAGGAAGTTCGTTCCAGTCAGCTTCTCCTTCTCGAGAACAGACCGGATCGAGAATGTGTTTTGAGTGCTTGTAGTAGTCATATCTGAAATATATAAATAAAAAGGTTATTAGTTATATGTTCAAAATGATTAATCTCGTATTAAAATTTAATATGATTAATCACGCATTATATTCAATAACCTAAGTTACCCTCAATAGAATATAATGATTCCAAGATCCACATATAACTAAGATCAAAGTGGGCCACTGGCCGTCACCCAACCTTAGCTTATATCGGTAAGCCCTATATCGGCTAATTATATCCGTGATATAACTCTTGGTTGTGAATCTGGGCCCGAGGCCCAATCCACTCTGATGTCTCAAGGCCCGGGACTCCCGATGGCCTAGTCAAGAAAACCGGACTATACAGTCATGTAATCATTAATGTCTGGGACTCCCAATGACATTTATGAATCACAAACCGTCTTACCCACGCAAAAGCAGACATCCTCACACTGTAAGGCCATGAATGCAATTGAATGGGCTTTGACAGCTGACATAGCCTGGACAAGACATCCAACGCTTGATATTACTTGAGGTTCGTAGGTTTATTAAAATCATTCCCAAAATAGAAGATTACTATTTCGGGAAACTTTCTATTTATGGAAACCTACTATTTTTGGAAACTTTCTAAAATTGGAAACTTTCTAAAACCGGAAACTTTCTAACTTTAGAAACTTCTTTAAAATCCAAAACCCGCAAATTCAGAAACTTCTATTTTAAGAAACTTTCTAATTATAAAATTTCGGATACTTTAATTTAAAAACGACTTTATAATTTTATAAAATAGATTTTAAATTAATCTGAAGAAAGACTCAATTAACTGGCCCAATTGTTTTAACTTCTTGACCCGAGGCCCAAGAATTGGTCCATGTCCAAGACATGACCCAATTGTCCAATTAATTGACATAACCGGTCTGGTTCATTAAAACTGGTCTAACCAAGTTTTAATTACTACGATGACCACAATTGTCAACCGGTTATTTACTAAACCGGAATTTCTCAATTTATTTGGTCCAACCAAATCAAATTAGAAATCCTGGTTTAGGCACTAAATCCAATAATTCTTTCGACATTGGATTTCTTATCCCGGTTTAACCAGATTTAATAAACTTATTAAAATCTGTTTATTAAACCAGGACGTTTAGATTTTAATCAAGTTTTAAACCGAACCATTAACCGAACCGAACCGATTGAACCGTGAAACCCTAGCTTTCGATCAAGCAATGATCGTCCAGCTGCAAGCCGTCAACGATCCGAGATCGAGACGATGCGCAGGACAGCCGGGACAGCTCGGGACGGGACGGGACGGGCGGGACGGTGCACGGGACGCGCGATCGGACGATCGATCGGGACGAGCGATCGGACGCGTCGCGATGATCGATTGCGATCGATCGAATGATCCGATCCAACCATCCCGACTGCCCGACCCGCGATCCCGTCCGTCCGACCGGCCATTCCTCTCGGCCGTAACAACCAACCGGCCAAGCCGGTCGATCACACCTTGGCCGATCAACAAAATCCGAGTCATATAGCTCGGTTTTGTGATCCAATTGATGTGTTTAGATTTTAATTCTGATTCTTAACTGTTTTATCTTATCAGTAATTGATTCAAAAACAATTCTAAACAGATTAAACAACCTAAACATGAATCTAAAACAAGAAACCTAAGAACCAATGGCTCTGATACCACTGTTGGAAGTTTCGGTTGATCCTGATTCAATTCTCATATTGATATCAACCCAAACATGCATCAGATCTAGGTGTTCTTATTTAGAAACATTATGATCTCACCTTTTACCTGTTTGTTGCAGCGGAATTGATGAACAGGTCAGAGATCAGGGAGATACACCAAGGGATGAATCCTCCAAAGGCTCACACACGCAATCACAGGAAAATGGCTGCTAGACCGAGCTGAGGGAGGCGCAGAGAGAGGAGAGAAATCGCGGCTGGGTTAGGGTTAAGGGAGAAAAGACTTGGCTTTTAGTCATTAAAAGCCTTCTCTTTTCCCTAATGGGCTTTTGGGCCCAATCTGATTAAATCCCATTTAATCAGACCCATTATTCATTTTCTCTTAGTACGACAAATGCCTAGCACTTTTGTCGTACTTCTGCTATGCCGTTCCAACATTATTTCCTGCTAGCTTAAGCGTGTGACCCATATGAGATCATACAATAAAGGCAATAGTCCAAGACTTATAGATCATGAGCGGACTCTAGCAAGCCATCATGACCCCCAGTATTGTATGACTTATGTCTGATCACTGACATACTCTTACGTTATAGAGACAGTACAGAGATTGCTGGACACAATTCCAACAATTTTGATCCGGTCTCGTACCTTTGTGTCGAAAGAGGTTATGGTTATGGAAGGTGCATCATCCTTTACAACTGTTGAATGAGAGTTGGGAGTGAATGTCGACGTTGTTTGTCATGATGATAGACAAGGAGAGGTTTCATCATTACCTAATGAGACTGCAAGTCAGGAGTTTCATATTATGGTTCAGCCAGAGCATAACACACTACCTAAGAAATCCTTGTTTGAAGCCAAAGATGAGTTAGCAATGGACAACACGAAAGAAGAACAATTTGAGTTGCTTTGGCCTTTTTGTTTTTGTCTGTGAGAGTTGAGTTGGTAGTGATGGATGGGCTCAAAGAGCTGTCACAACAACATGAGAAAAGCAGATACATTGAAGCTTCTTATGCTTCAACATTTACAGGGTTAGAGGTTCACATACGAGTGTGGAAACCTAGTAGAGTTATGGGTGAGCATGGTTATCGGCATTAGAATACATATTCTGAAGTTATGGATCTTGTTTATCAGGTGTGGCATTGTTGGAAGAAGAAAAATCCTTAGCAAAACGATGGAGAGATGTATACAAAATGATCTATGATGTTGATTCATTGAAGAACAAAAGTTCTATAGTAGAGAAAGACATGTATATAGGGGAATGCCAAGACTATGACAACTTCGATGAAAATCTTGTCTGTGGGAATCTCCTGATATGCAGCTACTCTATCCGCTTCATGCTAGGGCTTTTAATTATTACACAAGATTTGGCTGTTGCCAAGAATCTAATTGAGTTGTGCCCGTAGATTCTGTCGAGTGATATGCATGTATGTGCGATATATCCAAGCAGTCTGATTGTTCGGAAGTTCGGCTAAGTGATTTCGAATTCTTTATACGAAACGTTGTTCATGCAAAACATTGTTCATACGAAGTGTCGTTTATGTGGAAAATGGCTATGTCCGATTGCTTAATCCATTTTCGACTATTGATTTCGTCGAGGGTGGATTTTGACCCCAAAAGTTAGCCGCCCAGCTCATCAGACTCGAGTGTGATGATGGCGAGCTTTAAGTAGTAGAGGTGAAAACAATTCTTCGGAAGCTTTGATCTAGTCTTTCTTATCTTCAATGACCGTTTAGTCGTAATGGAATATTGCCCGAACATTCTCGTTACGGTTCACCGAAGGTCGGCACACCGGGAAAGTTCGGCTGCAGAAGTGATGAGCAAGATGTACCGACAGAAGATGAAAATGTTCTAAGATGGGTTCTTCATGATATCCGAACAGGTCGGATCGAGCTGGTCATCATGCTTGTAGAAGCTTTCTCGTTGAGCAGGAAAAAAACATACGCGTCGAGCGGGGAGTACGCCACAAATATCAATTGGCGAGATGATCGTGCGCTCCGCTCAGCTTTTAAATACGATCGGATGGATTAGTGTCGAACTGGTTTATAAGTGTTCTCGACAAGCTAATATGTTGGTGCTTTCCGTGCATATTATGAGATTGTCTAAACATTTAAAGTTAGATTTTTGTGTTTTGTACAAAATTTAAATTGTCTAGCTATGACGGAATGATCATCTTAGCATTAGGAGTTTGTTTTTCCGAGAGGAAATCTCCCATGGAAAATTATCGAGCTTTCTTGCGATATCAGCGAATCGTTTTAGCCGTGAAAGGCTGTTTTGGCATTTTTGATGAAGTTATAGTTCCGTCGAGCTATAAGAAGTTGTTTAGGAGAGGTTATCGTCGTCATCGAGCCATTTAAATTTAAGAAGTTGTTTAGGCATTTTTGCGGAAAAGTCTATGAGTGTGAGATGAAAATTTTTATGCAGAAATGCATAGAGATTTATGAATGAGTTTTAGAAATCGTGCAAGGTGTGGTGCTCGTCTTTTCCACGAAAGAAAGGGAATTGTTGCGAGGCTTATATATGCTCGGCATATATGTCGTAAGTCACTGAATTGTTTCAGAGTAGGTTTTCGTAGACGAGATGTTAAGATGGTTTCCTCTCAGAGAGTAGTCAAGTTAGTTTTCCTTGTCAAAGTCGTTCAAGTTTTTGAGTTGTCCTGACAAAATTTTATTGAGAAGTTTTTGCCAAAAATTTGTCGAAATGTTTTATGTTGCTCTGTGTAGACTGATTGGACGCCGAGCGTGTTTAATTGTGGATTAAACGGATCAGACCATCCGGGCAGTATGTCTAAGTAGTCTGTTAGAGCCGATCAGCACGCAGACGCCGAGTAGGATGATCACGCGGTTCACAGAAAAGATGTCGCCAAGCCGAGCGAGAAGTTTTAGAATTAGACCATCACTTCATAGCGCCGAGCAGGATGGGGTAATCAGAAATGCCGAGCAGCATGGACAGATCGGAAATGCCGAGCAGGACGTTGCTGAGTATAATGTTTCCGAGCATACCGGTTCATCGAGAAAGGTGTATGCGGAAGTGACGAGCGGGTTTGCTCGGACCTTCCGAGCATCCATGCAGGCAAGCAGCTTGAATTATCTAAGCAAACCTCACACGCGTAGTTGCCGAAGGGTGTTCTTCCAAGCAATTTCATATGACTTTGAAATTTTCTTCGGAACAGTTTGTCAACCGGTATTGACTTGGATGCTTCGTTACTCAAACTAAATGTTTTTGTTCTAAATTTTAAGACTCGTCCTCCGATGTTTGGAAATCCATTATTGGCCTTTCGTAGCTGCTTCCGAATTGGAGCGAGCAAAACAATCTATAAAGTGCGTTGAATCGTGAACCAGTCGTGTTTACGAATGTGATGAGTTTTAGAGAGACATCTCGTCGGGTTGTCCGAATATGTCAGCTCGGATTCCTGGGAATTTTTTCTTAGGATTTCCGAGCAAGTGTGCTTGTAATTTCCAAGCATGTTTCTCAGAATTTTCCGAGCATGTCTGATATGTCTTCCGAGCATGTCTGCTCGGTCTTCCGAGCATGTGAGCTTGGTCTTCCGAGAAATATTGTTCCAGGTTATTAGGCCAACCCTGCTAGGATGGACTATACTTCCGAGCAGCCGCGCAGTTGTGTTGACGTTATGTCGATTAATGCGGAGAAGTCCAGCAGATTTTATCGGAAGAAAATCTCCCTTATCGGCTTCATACAAACTATTTGAGTTGGTTCCATATTTTTCGAAGACTTTTGAATAGCTTTGTATAATTCCAAGAAAAAAGTATGATTTCTTATTTGCGTTTGATTCTTGGTGCTTTAGGAACGTTGCGCTCGGAAGCGTATTGAGTTGTATTCCGAGTTTGGAAGTTAGCAAGATATACTCGTATTACGGACCTATTTTGGTAGCGAAGCTTAAAATCAGCATTCTCAGAAGCGTTTTGCCGTAATCTGAATTGAGTTTTTAGTTTGAAGGTTGACAAGATATACCCGACTTACGTGAAGGAATGTTTAGTTGATCCTGATTCAATTCTCTGATACATATCAACCTAAACATGCGGATCTAGGTTCTTCTCGAATAGAAACAATTGATGATCTCACCTTATACCTGTTTGCAGCGGAAAGGGATGGTATGTCAGAGATCAGAGAGCCACCGAGAGATAACTCCTCCAGAGGTTCACACACGCACACCGAGCAGGAAGAGGCTGCTAGACCAGTAGGGAATTGGCGCAGAGAGAGAGAGGAGGCTCGCGGCTAGGGCTTATCCTCGACCTGAACTCGTCTTAAGTTTATATAACTCGTTCAGTTCGTTTTGGGCCATTTGGCCCAAAAGCCAATTATCTCCGAGGCGTTCGCGCACTGTGTCGATCGACACTCCTTGTGTATCGATCGACACACAGTGGCCAAACCCAATTATTCTCTCTAAGTACAGTAAATGCCTAGCACTTTTACTGTACTTCTGCTACACCGTTCCTACACATTTTCCTGTTAGCTTAGGCGTGTGACCCATATGGGATCATACAATAAAGGCAATAAGTCCAAGACTTATAGATCATGAGCGGACTCTAGCAAGCCATCATGACCCCCAGTATTATATGACTTATGTCTGATCATTGACATACTCTTACTTTCTAGAGACAGTACCGAGATTACTGGACACAATTCCAACAATCTCCCACTTGTACTGGAATCTCTGTATTCATAATCCTTTTGTCACAATATCTCGATTAGTCATAAGGCAAGATTGGTGTCATCCTTATAAAGCCTAATCTTGTTCATCGGACTCTGATTCGATACTGACAATCCAAACGACTCGGGACAGTCCGTTTGAGCATGGCCATGCATTTTCCAGTATTCAAATCTCCGATTGGCCTAGAGATATTCACTCCATTTATATTGGAGGGACAAATCCCGTCTTGTTCCATCACTGTAAACTACTCATTTCATAATGTACCCAAACAAGGTCCTTATAACTATCGCAGAACGACAGCGTTAGACAATGATCAAAGTGCATCAGTCCATGTGCAGTCACATGCATGCGAACTCAGGTCTAAGGACTATACTCTATAGTCGTAGTAAGAATCTCTTATGACACAGATATAAATATCCTGAAGAGTTCTTATAAGCGGGTCTTGTCCGGTCGTATGTTCCCCAACATACACCTATGTACTGACCTTGATGCCGCGCATCTATGACACACTGAGACTTTGTCATAAGTCACGTACCAATCCAGTCTCACACGGTTGTTGGTGTTCCAATTTCAACAACCTTCGACTAGGGACAGGATGATAAAAAACATCTATCAAATATAGGGTCTCATGATCAAGCTAAATGACTTCGATGACTCAAGATCAAGTCATTTACTTCGATGACCTATAAAATGATTCATATCATTTTGGAACGATTATTTCATCACAGTTAAAATAATCTTGAAATAATAATTTCATTAAACATCTTAAATGTTGTTTCAAGAACATATCCAATAACTAAATAAAGCCCTTTAATAACTCCCACTGAAATTAAGACTACATCTTAATTTCACTTATCCTACAGCAACAGTCCGCGACTCGTGCTTAGGCCTAAGGAGTGGCTTCGTTAATAGATTAGCAACGTTCTCATTCGTTGAAACTTGCTGATCTACTTAACATCTCTGTCATTTATCTTACGGAATAGGTTATACCTATCCTCAGGGTGTTTGGACATCTGATGTGCAGCTAGTCTCATCTATGCTGGAAATCACATCAAGTTCAGTGACGAACTCTTCTTTCCAAACAACCTCTTTCGCCACTTCCCAAGTTGCGAAATGTTCAGCTTAAGTCATGGAGTCAGCAACAGTGCCTTGCACCGCCAGATAGACACAAGATATAACCGGACTGTGATCGGAAATCATCTTTGTCTATTGGAAACTTGCCTTTCAGACTCTATCGACTCGTAGTACCTCACTTTCTCCTTAACTCAAGAATTTATCCTTAGTATTTCTCAAATACTTTAGGATATTCTTTACGGCAATCCAGTGTTTCTTTGCTGGATTTGACTGGTCTTTACTTGTCTTGCTTAACATTAAAGCAACATCAAACAAGTACGTTTCATGGCATACATGATAGATCCAATTGCCGTCGCATATGGAATCTTATCCATGCATTTAAGCTCAGCAGTTATCGTAGGATACTGTATCTTGCTTAACTTAATGCCATGTGACATTGGCATAAAACCCTTCTTGGATTCGACAAAATGTGTAGGACTTTGTCAATTTAAGAATCCTGACTTTGTCCTACCAGCTCTTTTGGATCTCTATCTTTAGATCCAAAATCCAAGAACTACGTGGCTTTACCCATGTCAATCATTAAACCAACTCCCAAGCTAGTCCTTTACCGACTACAGCGTTGGGACGTTATATCCGAGAATCAGTATGTCATCGACATACACTTTGAGAAATGCAATATCGCTCCCACTAATCTATTAGTAAACACACAGTTCCGCTTCGTTCCTGTTCAAGTCAAAACCTTGACTACTTCAACAGAACGAAGATTCCAACTCCGATATGTTTGCTTCCATCCATGAATGGATCGATGAAGCCAACTTACACAAAATGTAATTCTTCGGAGTCTGGGCTCACTTTCGCTTCCTAGGATTTCGCAGATTCGTCGCTTTCAATGATCATCAGATCATGCGAACATTCAATGATCATCAGGCTGAACTAATGACGAGAATTCACTCTCGGATTAGTGACTGATTCTTTCATATCTGCGAACTTCAGGCTCCACAGGTGTAGATTCTACAGAAATCTGTAAATCCTTCCGCTGCTCTCCCTCAATAGGTTAAGCAGCCTCCTGTATTTCTCGAATTTCTTCGAGTTGTACTTTTACTCCCACTGTTCTTCTTGGAAAGTAACTTCCCTTCTTAGAAAATAGAATGGTCGTAAAAATACTTTTTACTCCCACTGTTCTTCTTGGAAAGTAATTTCCCTTCTTAGAAAACAGAATGGTCGTAAAAGTACCGAGCCTTGGTTTCCCTAAGAAAACTTCGAGTTATAATTTTACTCCCACTGTTCTTCTTGGAAAATAACTTTCTCAAATACTTTAGGATATTCTTTACGGCAATCCAGTGTTTCTTTGCTGGATTTGACTGGTCTTTACTTGTCTTGCTTAACATTAAAGCAACATCAAACAATTACGTTTCATGGCATACATGATAGATCCAATTGCCGACGCATATGGAATCTTATCCATGCATTTAAGCTCAGCAGTTATCGTAGGATACTGTATCTTGCTTAACTTAATGCCATGTGACATTGGCATAAAACCCTTCTTGGATTCGGCAAAATGTGTAGGACTTTGTCAATTTAAGAATCCTGACTTTGTCCTACCAGCTCTTTTGGATCTCTATCTTTAGATCCAAAATCCAAGAACTACGTGGCTTTACCCATGTCAATCATTAAACCAACTCCCAAGCTAGTCCTTTACCGACTACAGCGTTGGGACGTTATATCCGAGAATCAGTATGTCATCGACATACACTTTGAGAAATGCAATATCGCTCCCACTAATCTATTAGTAAACACACAGTTCCGCTTCGTTCCTGTTCAAGTCAAAACCTTGACTACTTCAACAGAACGAAGATTCCAACTCCGATATGTTTGCTTCCATCCATGAATGGATCGATGAAGCCAACTTACACAAAATGTAATTCTTCGGAGTCTGGGCTCACTTTCGCTTCCTAGGATTTCGCAGATTCGTCGCTTTCAATGATCATCAGATCATGCGAACATTCAATGATCATCAGGCTGAACTAATGACGAGAATTCACTCTCGGATTAGTGACTGATTCTTTCATATCTGAGAACTTTAGGCTCCACAGGTGTAGATTCTACAGAAATCTGTAAATCCTTCCGCTGCTCTCCCTCAATAGGTTAAGCAGCCTCCTGTATTTCTCGAATTTCTTCGAGTTGTACTTTTACTCCCACTGTTCTTCTTGGAAAGTAACTTCCCTTGTTAGAAAACAGAATGGTCGTAAAAATACTTTTTACTCCCACTGTTCTTCTTGGAAAGTAATTTCCCTTCTTAGAAAACAGAATGGTCGTAAAAGTACCGAGCCTTGGTTTCCCTAAGAAAACTTCGAGTTATACTTTTACTCCCACTGTTCTTCTTGGAAAATAACTTCCCTTCTTAGAAAACAGATTGGACGTAAAAGTAACAAGCCTTAGTTTCTCTAGGACAACCAGCGAAGTAGCACAACTACAAATACTCAGTAAAGACAAATTTGGATCGATTCCAATCCACATTAACGTGGTGTCTTTCAACTGATATTTGTGGAACTATTTCAGCGTAAACTTAGATATTTTAGAGCGTTATTCTTAAATAATATCATGGAAGATTCGTGTGACTCATCTTTAATCATTTCTAATAAGATCTGATTCTTTCTCACAGAAACACCTTCAGGTTTTCAGGAGAAATGAGCTGTGAAACGATTTCACACTCATTAAGATGATCACACAATCATTGACTTAAGTATTCTCACTCGTGATTTAATCCAGAGTCTTAATACTTTTGTCACTCAGATCCTATACTTCATTCTGGAACTCTTTCGACCATGTCAAAGAATTCCGACTTGTGTCTTTTCAAATGAACACAGTCACACTCACTGAAGTAATCAGTAGAGACAATGAAGTACAGGAAATTTTCTCTGGCATTACTGCTCATTGGGCCACATACATCAGTATGTTCCAGGTCCAATAAGCCTTTGGGCCTTTCTCTAGCTCGGCTAAGATAGGCCCTTTTTCCTTTTGGTCCAGTAAACAGAATTCAAGTCTCATAAGATATCTTATCAAATGAGCCCAACAGTCCATAACTATGGGATTTCTGAATCCGACTTACTCTATGTGACCAAGACTTTTATGCCAAGAAAAATCAGGTTTAATTCATTAGATTTAAACCAATTCGGTATTTATGTTACATTTAGGCACTCTTTGGTTTAAGATATAAAACCCATTCCATGAATAGGGTGCTACAATTAATATTTCATTAAGATCAAAAGAACAAAACTTGTCTTTTATCAAAATGAAAAACATTCAAATTCTTACAAGAAAATGAAAGACAATTCTGCTTAAAGCAGGTACATTGTAGCAATTACTTAATACAAAACCAAGCCTAAAAGGGATCTATAAGTGAAAACCCTACGGCTGAGGCAGCTTCCCAAGCTCCTTCCAGACATGTAGTTTCACTTGCCCTTCCTTCAACGTTCTACTGTTGCTTAGGCTCTGCATATTATCACAAATATCAGTGCCACAACCAGTATTCAATACCTTTAAGGTAGAACTTGAAGTAATAACATGAATACCTGAGGAAGTAGTCTCATACATCAACTTCAATTCCTCATCATCTTCCATGAATTTAATGCAATTTCTCTTCCAATGCCCTGTCTCCTTACAGTAGCAGCACTTACCAACGCAAGAGGTATCTGACTCGGGCTCAGAAGACACACGCTTGCCATGATTCAAAATCTGGACAACTTTGTCTTCACCCTTGTCAGCATTAGGTTTAGTAAACCTACCCTTCTCATTCATGAGATTGTACAGGGTACTCTTCACGTTTGGCTCAACTGTCTTGAGCATATCATGCAGTTCAGTCAGCGTCTTCGTTAAGCCTTTCTTGATATAGTTCCTTCTGAACTTATCATAGCTTGACGGCAGTGACTGCAGAATGATCTCAGTTGCCAATTCTTGGCTAACTGGATAATCCAGTTTCCTCAGGTTATCAATGTAACCCATCATTTTACTGACATGAGGACTCACTGGATGATCATTTGGTAGCTTGCAGCCAGTGAGAGACTTAACCAACTGGTATCTCTCCACCCTTATCTGCTCCTGAAATTTCAATTTCAGGCTGCTGATCATCTCTATTGGCGACTCCATGTTCTCATATTGCTTCCGCAAGTCTGAGCCCATGGTAGCCAATATCAGACCACGCACATCTACCGCATCATTATAATGCTTATTCCAAGCATCATATACTGCATGAGAAGCATTGGACCCGATCCTCACGGGGAGAGCTCTCTCAAGGACATAGTCCTTTCTCTCCTGTCTGAGGACTAGCCTCAGGTTCCGCGACCAAGTCAAGAAATTTGATCCGTTCAGCTTGTCCATCTTAAGGACAGACCAGATCGAGAAAGTGTTTTGATTGTTTGTGCTAGTCATAACTGAAAATTAAGATAAAAGGATTTTAGTTAATATGTTCAATATGATTAATCTCGTATTAAATTTAATATGATTAATCACGCATTATATTCAATAACATAAGTTACCCTCAATAGAATATAATGATTCCAAGATCCACATATAACTAAGATTAAATTGGGCCACTGGCCGTCACCAAACCTTAGCTTATATCGGTAAGCCCTATATTGGCTAATTATATCCGTGATATAACTCTTGGTTGTGAATCTGGGCCCGAGGCCCAATCCACTCTGATGTCTCAAGGCCCGGGACTCCCGATGGCCCAGTCAAGAAAACCAGACTATACAGTCATGTAATCATTAATGTCTGGGACTCCCAATGACATTTATGAATCACAAACCGTCTTATCCACGCAAAAGCAGACACCCTCACACTGTAAGGCCATGAATACAATTGAATGGGCTTCGACAGCTGACATAGAATGGACAAGACATCCAACGCTTGATATTATTTGAGGTTCGTAAGTTTATTTAAAAATTCATTCCCAAAATAGAAGATTACTATTTCGGGAAACTTTCCATTTTTGGAAACCTACTATTTTTGGAAACTTTCTAAAATTGGAAACTTTCTAAAACCGGAAACTTTCTAACTTTAGAAATTTCTTTAAATCCAAAACCCGCAAATCCAGAAACTTCTAATTTAAGAAACTTTCTAATTTCAAAATTTCGGAAACTTTAATTTAAAATCGATTTATATTCTTTATAAAATAAATTTTAAATTAATCTGAAGAAAGACTCAAATAATTGGCCCAATTGTTTTAACTTCTTGGCCCGAGGCCCAAGAATTGGTCCATGTCCAAGACATGACCCAATTGTCCAATTAAATGACATAACCGGTCTGGTTCATTAAAATTGGTCTAACCAAATTTTAATTACTACGATGACCACAATTGTCAAGCGGTTATTTACTAAACCGGATTTTCTCAATTTATTTGGTCCAACCAAATCAAATTAGAAAATCCTGGTTTAGGCACTAAATCCAATAATTCTTTCGACATTGGATTTCTTGTCCCGGTTTAACCAGACTTAATAAAATTATTAAATCTGTTTATTAAACCGTGACGTTTAATTTTAATCAAAATATTAA